>CM035126.1:35143869-35700884 GCA_020205555.1 Panax stipuleanatus | reverse complement strand
GTTTGAGAGAGTCAAACACCTCACCATCATTATCTTCATCTTGTTCTCCTAATCAAAGCAACAAGGGTATAATCTCAATTCTTTGTTTTTAAATATGTTTTTATGATTCTTCATGAGTATTAGTTCTCTGTGTTTGTGAATTAACGAGAAATTTATATAAACATGAATTTCATGTATAAATTGTGTTCATTTATGGTTCTAAATGATTTGTATGCTTAATTGAGTTGTCTAATTCATGAATACATGATGAACATGAAGAATTCATGTTCATCAAAAGTGACAGTGAAAGTATTTTAAAAATATATAGTTTTCTTTAAAAATCAAAATTTAAGTTTTATTATTAATCGTTGTACAAATTGATTTTGGATTCTTGTTATTTGTCAAGAAACGAATTCATTGTGAGTGGAACTGTATATTTTGATTGAGAAATAAACTTACAATATTCAATTTTATCAAAAACATTGAAAAATAGTTTTTATCCAAATTTTTTAAAATTAAGAGTTTTGATTATGTGTTTTGAGGATTAAATATGTTAAAACATGTTAGAAGTTTAGAATTTATGTTTTCTAAAAAGCTGTTATGAATTGTGTTGACTAGAATTGAAATTTGGTGTGGAGAAATAAGTCAAATTGACATTTTTTCTGCACAGTTCGCGAACAAACATGGAGTCGCTGCAGGGGGCCCGCCCTGTCTGGCCTTGCAGAAAATAAAATTTATTTATTTATTATGTGGCTTTTGGTTCATATTATAAAAGTTAAGTTTATGTGGTAATTTGAGGACATTATAAGCATGCATTATAATGCTAAAATTATAATAATGAGTTATATTAATAAAATACAATGTGTAATTATAATTTGAATAATTATAATTATAGTAAATGTTTAATTTAAATTCTAATTTGTTAAATTATAATGAATATAGTTTGATTTAATTTAAATCAAAGTAATTGTTTAATTATAATTTAATATGTAATTATAAGTTGAAATAATTATAATTAAGGTGAATGTGTAATTTAAATTATAATTTATTTAAATTATAATTTAATTAATATGAGTATGCAATTATTAATTGATTAATTATGTGATAATGTAATATGATTATGTGATGTGATTAATTATGTGATAATTAATTATTAACTTAATAGTTAAAGAGGAATGAGTTAACCTAAATTGGTTAACTAACTATGAGAATTAGCTATGTGATAAATAACTTATATTGTTAATTATACATATAATTTGACGGTGTATGTCAAATAAATGGGAGAGAATTATGAAATGTAAAGTAGAATTTACTTAGACAGTTGCTAAGCGTCGCTAAATGACTAATAGTTGATGTGTATGATAATACATTGTGTAGGATTCATGAAGTACAGATATTTATAGGTTATTTTCGGTAATTGGTAATCTATGAGCCAGGCAAGTCTTTCGGTTCTTATTTTTTACCTGAACTTGATGAACTGTTTTAAATTGGATGATATGTTATATATGTTGTAAGCGAGCATGATATGTTATTCATGTTATAAAATATTAAAGTCAATTTATGACTACATTATTTTGGTTAAATAATGTTGATTGAGTAAGGAACTAAATCTTTATACTTGTTATGTGAATTAAAGCATGTATGCTATGCTACTCTAACGATTATGAGATGTATGTTTAGCACGTTATTTATGTGCTATGTGATGCATGAAAACTGTTAGATCTTGCTGAGCTGTTGAGCTCACTTTTGCAAATAACCATTTTTGCAGGTCAAAGATGCAAGGTAATGATACATGCTAGTTGAATGTTAGAGTTCAATAGTAATTCAAGAAGCTTACTTATGTAAATGAGAAATGTATTTAATGTTTTGATTGTAATGTTTTTTTTAAAGTTGTACTGTTGAGTTATCCAATGTATATATATGGATAATAATTGTAATGTAAGACTTTGTATAGTAACTTAGAGGAAGTGATTCATGTAATAGAATTGAATCAAAGATATATAAGGTAAAGGTTGTGATTCAGGGCAATAAAGAAAGATTATATAAAAGTTTTAAATATTCTGTATTTTTAGTGATTGTATCATCGAATAATGATGTAAAGTTAGAATAAATTTGTATTGTTAACGATCGAGAATTAGAATTATATTGTAAGAATTTTGGGAACGTTACAGTTAGTATCAGAGCTGATAGGTTATACACCTTAGGTAAGAGTACCTTAGGCTATGACCTTAGGTTATAAGAATAAGAAGTTAAGTTTAAGTTACGTATAATAAAAATGTGATTCTTTTCACATATGTAGAAGTATAGGATGCGTTAAGTCCTAGAAATATTATAAGAAAAAGATGAGAATGACGAGGAGTAAACTCGAATAAAATATTGAATAACATAAATGAAATTAGAAATTCTTAAAGGTAGAATTAATAAATAAATAAGAAGATTCAAAGAAGAATCTTGAAGAGATATAAAGATAATAATAAGGAGTTGCTTAACTCTAATAATCAAGATGACGAATAATGATGAACAGACGAAGTCTATAAGATTTAAAAGCATAATGAAATCATGATATGACATGATGAAAGGTAAAGATAAGAAGATTGTAAAACAAACGACAATGAGATAAGAAAGAACCATAAGGGAGATGATTATAGGATAAGATCACGGGGTGATCTTTTAAAGTTTTAAAAGACAGATGGTATGTAATGATTGAATAGTTATAGTTTGATGCTATAACGAGAATGTACTATGATATAGTACGAGATTAACTCGCGAGGAGTTATGAATGATGAGATACAGAAGTCTGTATCGAGTGTAGGGCGAGAAGTTATGAGTAAGATAGAGTTAAGTTGGATTTCAACTGAGGACTCATGTGGTGGCTGAGTTGTACAAACCTCTGTATGGGCAGAGATTTTGTGCTTACACTTGGTTTATCATATTGATAATCGTTAGAAGGTTGGTGTCGCGTTATCAATATATATATATATGACGAGAAGGTGATTCTTTTCTCATATTATATTTGATGGTTAGAAACAATAGAGGTTATATTAGATGATATTAAGAATAGGTGCGGTTCTTAAAACTCATACTCATGGTGAGTTCGTGACTCATAGTCGTATGTATGTTTTGAACCCCTAAGCATATGGCAGTCTCTGATCAGTTCTTTGACTACGTATTGCTATGACATGTTCTTAAACTCATATTATTATGGCAAGTTCCTAAACTTCCAAAATGTGGTAAGTTTGATGAACTATACTGGGTATAAAAAGGTTATGGTATAAAAAGCATTGATGTTGTTAAAGATTGATAGAATGATTAAGTACTGAAACGGTGGAGTAAAGATTTAAATTGATGGAGAAAATTTTGATATTCTAAATCTCCTAGCTTTGCTAGATTTTCAAAATTTATTGACTTCGTGCTGATGTTTGCACTTCTATTTTCTTGAAAAATATTGGATCAAATGAATTAACCAATGGATTTTTTTAAAATAGTGCTATTATTCATATGTCTATGCTAATTGCTTCAGCTAGACAAAAATAATTTAAGATTTTCAAAATATATTTTATATATTCTATGAATCATTTGATATGATGTAGGAATAATAATCGAGAAAGTCATCAATGCGGTTAGACCTAGTGTTGGATGTGATCGTAGGATCGTCAGCCCACTATGGTATGATGTAGTATGACGATGTCATGTAATGACAAAATTCTCAATGTACCATTACTACGGTACGGTATCAGGATATTATAAAAAGATTTATTTATTTTTAGTTTCCTTAAAAAAAATTATTGAATTAGTTAGAAATATATATATATATATATATATATATATATATATATCGATTGATGTCCAAATTATTGCTAGAAGTCTATGCTACTTGATTCAGCTAGACAAGTATTGAAAGATGTTTATAAAATTCGAGCGTTCTTGGTCAAACTATACCAAACCAAATTATTTTAGTGTGAATTCAGATGTTAAGAAGCTGAGGTGAACAACTCTATAAAAGGGGATATGATATCGGAGACAATAGTTTCGAGTGAAACACATATAGTCGTTACGATATACTGCGTTTGTGCACGGCGTGGTGGTGCGATAGCCTGATCACCTAGAGCACCGATACGGTTAATAGTGTGAAGTACCGGGGGTGAATCACTGTTAAACCTAAATATAAGTTCAAGGTCTTGTGACAACTCAGCATGATTTGGAATCTTTTAAATTCTGAGTTATTTATATCGCTTTCTAATAATTGAGCAATTGTGGAAGATTCTTATTATTCTGAAGATGAATGTGACAAGAAGGGTAGACCTTAGAAAGAAGTAATGGTAGAATGCAATAATCCCGTGAATATAGATTAACGTATAATCTATCCTGATAGATTGAATGAATAAGATTAATATTAAAATTTCGAGGACGAAATTCTTAGAAGAATGGGTGAATGTGATAATCCGAACAATTATGGATAGTGAATTACGAAATATATTAATTCGATGAGTAGATAGTAATGATCCTTAGAAAAGAAATGAACGAGTTAAAGAATATAAATAATTGTGTTTAATTGTAGGTTATGTAATAAAACCTAAACCTTGTTGAAGAGGTGAATGGAGTAAGATATATGTGTAATATATATAAAACTTTTGTGGAGATAACGTGTTGAAGTTATTCAACGAAAATTATGAAGGAAATTTTGTGAAAACCGAGTAAGGGAGGTTTCGTTGATTCCGAGGACGGAATCCTTATAAGGAGGGAAGGATATGACATCCCGAATTTTTAAGAATTAATAAATGAGAATTTAATAAATAAAATTCTTATTATGAGACGATTTAAGTTTGAGAATGTGTATATGTGTCATATATTGTGAAATATGTGATTTGGTGTGAAAATGATTTTAGATATTAATTTTAATATATATTGATTAAAATAAATATTTTAATTGATTTATTTATTGAGTTAAATAAATGATTATGTGACTGTTATGGAGTAATGTAATTAAGTGTAATATATTAATTAAATAAATATTTCATATTTAATTTAATTAATATGTAATGATTTTATATTATAGTTCTAATTTAATTGAGATAATTAAATTAGATGAAGTTATCTTGTAATTGTTACATGAAATTATAATTAGCGAGTAATTATAATCTGATAATTTTTATGTGATTGATTTGTGTTAACTTTTAATTAATTAAATTAGAATGTTAAGATTTAATTAATTAAAGTATAATATTAAAAATATATGTTAAAGGATTTATTAAAAGAATTAAAAGAGTTTTTAAAATCAGTTTTTCCAAACAAGGCCCTTGCACCATTTTAAATCTGTTTTGTCAAACGGGGCCTTAACTACTAAAAATCTATTTTTAAAATAACTTGTTTTGCCAAACAAGCCTTAGGGCTTTTAAAATTCAATTTGTAACTTATATATATATATATTAATTGCAATTATGGTATTAATTGAGTGGTTTAAATATTTGGGAATTATATATTATATAATTATACATATAATATATATCATATTAGTTATATATTTAAACTACGTTAGTTAGAAGAGTTAAGAGAAAATAGTCAGTGTTAGAACATAACAAAGAAGAAAGAAATACAGAAAAAGTACAGAGAAAAGAGAAAAGAGAAGAGGAAGAGATAAATAGGGTAGAGGAAGAAGAAGTTTGAGAGAGTCAAACACCTCACCATTATCATCTTCATCTTGTTCTTCTAATCAAAGCAATAAAGGTATAATCTCAATTCTTTGTTTTTAAATATGTTTTTATGATTTTTCATGAGTATTAGTTCTATGTGTTTGTGAATTAACGAGAAATTTATATAAACATAAATTTCATGTATAAATTGTGTTCATATATGATTATAATTGATTTGTATGCTTAATTGAGTTGTCTAATTCATGAAGACATGATGAACATGAAGAATTCATGTTCATCAAAAGTGACAGGGAAAGTATTTTGAAATTATATAGTTTTCTTTAAAAATCAAAATTTTAAGTTTTATTATTAATTGTTGTACAAATTGATTTTGGATTCTTGTTATTTGTCAAGAAACGAATTCATTGTGAGTGAAACTGTATGTTTTGATTGAGAAATAAACTTACAATGTTCAATTTTATCAAGAACACTGGAAAATAGTGTTTATCCAAATTTTCAAAATCAAGAGTTTTGATTATGTGTTTTGAGGATTAAATATGTTAAAACATGTGAGAAGTTTAGAATTTATGTTTTCTAAAAAGTTGTTATGAATTGTGTTGACTAGAATTAGAATTTGGTGTGAAAAAATAAGTCAAATTAGCTTTTTCTCTGCACAGTTCGCGAACAAACATGGAGCCGCTACAGGGGGCCCTCCCCGGCGGGCCTTGCTAAGCCTAACACCCCCGCCCCGGCGGGGGTTATGCAGAAAATAAAATTTATTTATTTTTTTTATGTGGCTTTTGGTTCATATTATAAAAGCTAAGTTTATGTGATAATTTGAGGACATTATAAGCATGTATTATAATGCTAAAATTATAGTAATGAGTTATATTAATAAAATATAATGTGTAATTATAATTTGAATAATTATAATTATAGTAAAGGTTTAATTTAAATTATAATTTGTTAAATTATAATGAATATAGCTTGATTTAATTTAAATCAAAGTAATTGTTTAACTTAAATTATAAATTGTTTAATTATAATTTAATATGTAATTATAAGTTGAAATAATTATAATTAAGGTGAATGTGTTATTTAAATTATAATTTATTCTAATTATAATTTAATTAATATGAGTATGTAATTATTAATTGATTAACTATGTAATGTAATATGATTATGTGATGTGATTAATTATGTGGTAATTAATTATTAACTTAATAGTTAAAGAAGAATGAGTTAACCTAAATTGGTTAACTAACTATGAGAATTAGCTATGTGATAATTAACTTATATTGTTAATTATACATATAATTTGACGGTGTATGTCAAATAAATGGGAGAGAATTATGAAGTGTAAAGTAGAATTTACTTAGACAGTTGCTAAGCGTCGCTAAGTGACTAATAGTTGATGTGTATGATAATACGTTGTGTACGATTTATAAAGTACAGATAATTATAGGCTGTTTTCGGTAATTGGTAATCTACGAGCCAGACAAGTCTTTCGGTTCCTATTTTCTACGTGAACTTGATGAACTGTTTTAAATTGCATGATATGTTATATATGTTGTAAGCGAGCATGATATGTTATACATGTTATACTCATAAAATGTTAAAGTCAATTTATGACTACATTGTTTTGGTTAAATAATGTTGATTGAGTAAGGAACTCAATCTTTATACTTGTTATGTGAATTAAAGCATGTATGCTATGTTATTCTAACGATTATGAGATGTATGTTGAGCATGTTATTTATGTGCTATGTGATGCATGAAAACTGTTAGATCTTGCTGAGCTGTCGAGCTCACTTTTGCAAATAACCATTTTTGCAGGTCAAGGATGCAAGGTAATGATACGTGCTAGTTGAATGTTAGAATTCAATAGTAATTCAAGAAGCTTACTTATGTAAATGAGAAATGCATTTAATGTTTTGATTGTAATATTTTTTTTAAAGTTGTAAAGTTGAGTTATCCGATGTATATATATGGATAATAATTGTAATGTAAGACTTTGTATAGTAACTTAGAGGAAGTGATTCATGTAATAGAATTGAATCAAAGATATGTAAGGTAAAGGTTGCGATTCAGGGCAATAAAGAAGGATTATATAAAAGTTTTAAATATTTCGCATTTTTAGTGATTGTATCATCGAATAATGATGTAAAGTTAGAATAAATTTGTATTGTTAACGATCGAGAATGAGAATTATAGTGTAAGAATTTTGGAGACGTTACAAAGTGTGTATGTGTGTGTGTTTGAAAGTTTATTCTAAGTCTCTTTGTGAGTTATTTGGAACTAGTGTCGTTCCTCTTTTGCACCTATGTACGAAGGATTTGATTTAGCAAAAGATCATTTTAGACAAAATATACATTTTATATGAAATTTTGGGAAAACACAAGGTTTTCAAATCCTTCGCCCGAATAGTAATCAAAGACCTTTGATACTTATGTTGTTGATTTTTTAGTATATGTATTTGTTACGAAAGTAGTGTTGTAGCTCTTTAACCCTATGCACAAAGGATTTGATTTATATAAAAGTTCATTTTAGAACACAATATATATCAATGAGGTTTGAAAAACACAGTTTTCAAATCCTTCGTCAAATAGGAATCGAGGTCTTTTGATGCTTCCATTTATGATCTAATGTCTATCCCCAAATCGCTTTATTTTCCTTGAAAGCTCTTTGTGGTTTTATTGGAAAACATTTTTGATGATGTGCATGCAAAAAGCGTCAAAAAGGGTTGGATCATCATCGGGCATATAAGTCATCTCGATGAATCCAAACACCCACAATCAAAGTTTTCACTATCATGGGATCTTGAAACCGACTTCTCGGGACTAACCCCTCGAGTTCGTCTTTAAGATCCAAACATTACATATACAATGATTTTTCTGGTATTTAACCATTACATCACAAAAACGGTCCATCGTGGGAATCAAGTCGGGATCCAATCATGGGATCTTGACACCGGGATTCCTAGGCTCATATTATTATGCGCGAATATATATGTACAATGTCCTACACTATGATATTAGATGATTTCATCTGTTAAAATCACCATTTTAAGCCATTTCGTACCCCTTTCACCTCTAGATATAGATATAGGGCTATACGGGGTAACCGGGATCGATTAAAAGCAGTGAATATGTGGATCTACCATGGATCTAAGCCGATCAAGCATACGGGTTAAAGTTTAATGCTTAATAACCACTCAAAAGTCTAGATCCGACTTAGATCTAGGCAGATCTAGCCTCTGGACTCGATTTTCAACCAAATATACACAATATAACCGGTAGAAACTTAATATCTACCAACTACTACACCATATACTTAGAAAACAAGTTTAATTAGATTTAACCAATTTATAACATCAATCTAGTATATTGAACAAAGTTTACAAAGAACGTAGCTAAAAAAAAAAATTTTCACCTTCGGGGACGCGTGAACAAGCATTTTATCACTCGGGATCAACTTAGAACACTCTTGGGACTCCAAATGTGTGTTAAACAAGATTAAACAACTCAAAATGGGTGTATATTGATCAAACCCGAGGGCTTCTCTCTCTAGAAATTAGTTTCTCTCTCAAAAACTTTCTCTATCCCTTTTCTAAATGAACTGATATTGCTCTATTAAATCATCAGAGCCAGCTGCATATATACATGCGACTGGGCCCCGCGGGTCCGCTATCACGAAGTTTGTTCCTTCGGTCTCGGTTCGGAGAAAGTTGATCTTTGCAAAACCAAACTCTCAAAAAGTTTTTGCGGAAGGCTGCGAAATAAGGCCGAGTCTGACTGAATCGGGGTCTAGAAAGATAATGTTGGTAGCTGAGAGGTATCTTCCAGTTCCATACTACAGTTAACTGGCTTATCTTTGATGGCACACAATTTGAGGTTTGCTGAGGTGGCTTCTGGCAGACACTATCTCAGCTTTGCGATCCTCGTTCGGTTCGTGTCATGTTCGGACTCCATTGGCCCTTTGAATCATCCACAAGGTTGTCTCCGGGGTGACCAGATGCTTTTGCCCTACCTTGGGGTTGTCTCCAAAGTAAAATTATGCTTTTGCCCTTCTGCAAGGATAGTATAAAGAAAGCAAAATTTTGAGTGTCTACAGATGCCCCTCTTTGTCATGTTTATGCAATGTAATGGAATGAACACAACAAAGATTACTAGACACGGAGAATGCATGACAAGGTATATCTGATGATCCAATGTCTTGTATAAAATATGTATTGATATGTGAGATTATAAGAAAGTTATAAAGATTACGTTGTCGAGGTTAAGCCAATGCCCACATTGGGTTGTAGCCAACAAATTACTTTATCGGGGCTAAGCCGACCTGCGTTGGGTGGTTGCCAATGGATTCCACCATTAGGGGTCAAGCCGATGCATTCAATAGGTTGTTGCCAATGGATTGCATCATCGGTGGTTGAGCCGATGCCTTTATTGGGTTGTAGCCAATGAATTACATCATCGAGGTCGAGCCGATGCCTTCATTGTTTTATAGCCAACGGATTACATCATGGGGATTATGCTGATACCTTCACTGGTTTTTTGCCACCAGATTACATCATCGGGATTATGTTGACGCCTTCATTGGGTTGTAGCCAACGGATTACATCATCGGGGGTCTAGCCGATGCCTTCATTGGTTTGTAGCCAACAGATTACATCATTGGGATTATGCTGATGCCTTCATTGGGTTATAGCCAACGGATTACATCATCGGGGGTCGAGCTGATACCCTCATCGGGGTTAATGTCGGTGGATTCTATATCAGTATTGAGCCGATACCCTCACCGGGGTTAATACCGGTGGACTCTTAGATGGGTTACTGATTTTAATTGACTTTCTAGTCTTCTAGAGTTCAACATCGGGATTTTTGATATTTATCAATTTTTTGTCTTTCGGGGGGGGGGGGGGGTTTAGGGTTTTCGGGGTCTAAAACTGACCCGGAAGGGTGCCTTCTTAAGTAAAGTGACCTTTTTGGACCCAAAATAACACATTTCGGACTGCATTTTACCAAACGGGAAGTCGCGGGACCCACTTAGGGTAGCCGCACCTTTACATGCGGCTGGAACATGTTTGGTTGAGGCTGTCCGTGATCGGGTTTATACCCCTAGAAGGCTCATTTTCATTCATTCGATTCGAGTTTTCTTGCGTTCTCTTTGAAAAATCTGAGCCTTATCTCAGATCTACCATATTCGTGCTTGATTTGGAGCGATCCGTCATCGTACATCTCTTCTACGCACTACGAGTAACGTATAGACTCCACTTTTTCGTGTTTTCATCGGTGAAAAATTGTATTTCTTCCATTAAACGCATGATATTGAACATGTATGCGTAGATAACTTAATGGACATGTTATAATGTAATGCATGCTTACGTATCATCTTATGGACCGTATAGATGCAACATATTATAATTTATCAGTTAGTCCAGATATGCATTCTAGCTATGTATTAGAACAACAGTTTAAATTGCTATTTAATTGCTTGGCTTGTGATGGTGTAACCTCATAGGGTACTCTAATGCATGCTTCGGGCATGTGGATAGTCCATTTTTTAGGTGAAACTCTGGCAAAATGTTTACATGAGTTAGATATTAGGGTCCTAGATACATGTGTAGATATGCTAGGATGCGAATTGAAAATGATGCACACATATAACGGCACATGTAGGACATGCATGATGTGATGACCTAAATTATATTTTAGGGATTAAATTTGAAATTTGAAAAGGGCAGGAATATACCTGACTTTGCTTTGATTCCTGCCAAGGGATGGATTTTGCGGGACCTAGCCGCTCTTCACCTTACCGGGTTTTAGCTGGAGTTCGCTAGCGGAGGCCTCCCTCTGACGTTCCTACTCCAAGGATTAGCAGGCAGGTTCAGCGGTTGACAGAGCCAGTTCTGCATCCTCTTGGTGAGGACCAACCTCATTTGGACGAGGAGGATATCCCTAAGCTTGCGGTTCCACCTCAGCCCACTGCGGTGCCCCGATTTCTTCCTGGCACTTAGGTAGCTGCTCCTGATTTGCTGGGTACGGACCTGAGTCATCATCCCTCTATTCACTTGCAGGAAAATGAGGTATATAATCTTTACATTAATTTTTCTTTATCTCTCTTTTTTGCCAGCAATCGGTTTTCTTAACCTTAAGGCCGTGCATGTCCCAGAGTTTACCCAGCCTAGGGGTAGCTGGTTTAGTATATACTTTTTATATCATTCACTTCATCCCGAGTACCGGGCTTTAGTGGATTCTTGGGGATTCCAGGCTTTATTCACCATTGCTCCTCGTCGCTGCCCCTGGGGCTATTTATGAGCTTTATATGAGAGATGGTTCCATCAGAGTCAGTCCCTCCATCTGCTAGATTGCGAGGTGGTGATGATACCCATGGACTGGAGATATATCACAAGCCTGGAGTTTACTGGGGACAGAGTGCCCTTGGAGACTGGTATCACTCCGAAAGCTGTTCGTACCCTTTTGGGGTTTTCTTCTTAGGAGCAGGCATTCTAGGCTCGTAGTATTCAGTTTGGATGTCTGAGCGTCGATGTTGCTCGAGGCACTCTACAGCAGCCATTACCTGCAAATTTGAGGGATAGAGATTGCATCTTACGGCGTCTGTTCCTGACTATTATGAGGGGTTATTTTATTATGAACAATTCCTCCACTGTTTCCTTTAGCTTAGTAGGGGCTGTTCGGGATGTAGAACGCATTGGGGACTACGATTGGGGATCCTTTACATTCGCTCTCTTTCTTCACGGGATGCGACTGCGATCCGAGGGAGTCACCGACGCCTGGGTCGGATTCTACCCGTTTCTTCTGGTTAGTCATTTTGACTGAATTTCACTTATCTGAATTTTGATTGATTATCTTTTCTCATGACTAATGTCGTGTTCTTTAGATTAAAAGTTCTGGGTTTATGAGAGGCTACCTTGTCTTCGCCCTATATCTGTTCTGGGTTTGGACACTTATCTTTGGGGGGCGTAGATGGCATCAATTTACTTTATCAGAGGTCCCAGTTGTAGAGGGCTTCACTCATGCACGTCTTCAGCTAGAGACATTGAGGGCTTCCAACATAATTTGGGTCCCTTATTCTGCAGAGAACTTGTATGAAGGGTTCGAGTATGGTCTACCGATAGGGCCGGAGTATTATCTATTTACTCGCCGAATTCCATTCCTGTTTGATGGAGGTTGGGAGCTCTACCTCAGGGAGTGTGCTTTTAGATGTATTACTGAGGAGATTCGACTTCCTTTTCTTCCTCCAGCTCAGTAATTCTGGCCTTTATCTCAGCCAGCCGTAGCGATTACCACTGATGGGTACGAGGGGTTTCATTTATCAGATGGTCCTATCACTTCTGATGAGTTTTCCACTTGGTGGACCCCACGCACGATAGGATCTCAGACCCGAGCTACCCAGTTCCTGGGAGATATGGTTCCGGGGTCTCTTATGATGATTGCCTGGATATCATGCTTCCAAGAGCCCTATCATCAGACTCATATCTGATTTGAGACATCAGTTGGAGCAGATGTCAATGTATTGTCATCATCTGAATGGGGATCCTTCACTAGCTTGTACTTTTGTTGCTCAAGATCACGAGGCGGGACCCTCAGGCACTGGTGGTTCTCATTGGGCTTTACCCTCAGGTACCGGTAGTTCTCACGATGGAGGTGATCCATTTACTTATCGCCCGGGGGTGCAGGAGACACTTTATCCCCCAGATCCGCAGGGTATGCCTCATCACTCAGACATGCAGGATATGCCCACCCAAGGTGATTTGCCCTGGGTTGATCAGTTTGATGATTCTAGCACCTTTCTGGAGGATTTCGACATTGAGTTACAGCCGCCTTATTAGTCATTGGGCATTTGTGCCCCAATATTATGTACTTTTTATTTCTTAGTTTTCACATGTATCACAGGGATGACTGTAATGTAAAACTTATGTATCTGGCAGATATTTATGTATGATGTTTCTATTTCTTTATCGCACATGCTATATTATCACTCGTTATGATGCACGCTCCATATACATTTAAATGATTGGATAGAGATTGACCACTGTATAGTCTTTTTGACACAGTTTTACAGATGGCTTCCTCTGCCGTTGCTCGCTTGGATTACCTTCTGCCTAGTCAGATAGCTACCATCTTGAAGGTTTGGCATGACTGTTTGCCAGATTATGACCGCATTATAGTCAGTCACATGCTGGGCCACTTCTTATCTTTGTTATCCTTTTAGGTTCCAGAGGGATTTGTTGATGGGATGCTCACCTACTGGATTCCAGAGCGCCATGTCTTCCGGTTTGGTTCTGATGAGTTGACTCCCACTTTGGAGGAGTACGGTCGCATCTCCGGGTTATCGATGGAGGGGCCGTGTGCTCGGATGGCTTTGGGCCATATATGTTGCCAGTTTACGACGGCACCAGACTAAGAAGGGCAATCATTTTGGCCGAGGTGGGTGGTTGCCACATCATTTCTATGGACTTCATGATAGACCATTTTGCCTTTGCTGACAGCTTCACCGTTTATCATGGAGATTTTTCCATTTTAGAGGAGAGATGGCACACTGTTCAAGTGGATGCTCTGGTCATGTGCCTCATAGCATATCTATACATGTCATTCTATGCTGACCATCTAGATGTTAGGATGCCGATGGCTATCAGGGCTCTCAGAGATGACTTCACCATACTTTCTCTCATCTTGGCTAAGACGTTGATATCAACATCCTACTGCCAGACTGTTTGGGATCAGGAGTTTATAGGTAACCCCGTTCTCCTATACATCTGGTTCATGACCCACCTCAGACCAATTGGCCGGTTTCGTCGTCATGGGTTTTTCTTTAGACATGGCATGTCGCAGATCTACTCTTACCGCCTGACTTCTTAGATCGATGAGGCATCTTGGACTATGTTTCCTGGGTGCCATGGAGGAGCCTTTTGAGATAGTTATGTATTCTGGCTACTGCTTCTTTATGAGTTTTACCACCCATGTGGTTGACCTGGATTTCCTTTCGTTGGCTGCTTGAGGCATGTGACGACCTATCATCCTCTGGAGGTGATGGACCAGTTTAATCAGTATCAGGAGGTCCATTAAGGGGACTGAGAATTACCGCTTCCCCATCTGCTCAGTTACCGACACTGATCTAGCTCGACAGACAGCGGAGTTTAGAGACTGCCATCTGGGCCGATCTACAAAGTACTCAACTTGGCTAGAGTCGAATTTAGCACTAGATACAGCAGACCAGGTTGATGCGGGGCCTTTATCTGATGATGAGGGTTGGTCTACTGATGTTGAGGAGCCTGTGGAGGATCCTATATCTCTGATTGAGGATGCTTTGTTCGCGGAGTTGACAGCTTCTTTAGTTAGTACTGTTCCGAGTTCGTCATCAGTTTGCATAGAGGCGATGGACCAACAGCTTCATCTAGTGACCTTTGAGAGGGATCAGGCTCGGTCCATGATGTTGACCACCTTAGCTGGTCGGAATGCTGCTATTGTTGAGAGAGACGCAACTTTTGTTGCCAGAGACCAGGCCATCGTTGATAAAGATGCAACCCAAACTTTTGCAAATGGACTCACTGGTCATGTTCAGGGTGTAGTGCACTGTCAGGAGGGTGTTTATCGCATGGAAGTAGAGCTGCTGAGACACATCGACGTACTGGAGCATGAGCTCAAGGAGGCTCCTCAGATCGCAGAGACGGCTGGTGATGAGAATGAAATATGTTATATTTTATTCCCTTAATACTTAATCTTTTATATCTCTTTTGTACTTAAGTACATTCATTTTTCTTATATTTTTATTTTAGGTACAGTTGAGCCAAGGAAGCAAAATGGATGCAAAAAGGAATAAATTTGTGGGCTTTTAGAAAATCCAATTCGGTATTTGCATGTGAGATTTGCTATATGGACCACGGTTGGTTTGCTTAATTCATATGTGCCATGCATGCAAAGGATTCCCATGCAATCAACATTGAATAGAGCAGCTTGAATTGAGTAACATGGGCCCACGAATTGAAGCACTTGCAATACATGAAAATCAGCAGCTGGACAAAAGGATTGGAAGTATGATATCATCATGGGCCACACCTATGTATTGAATGGGAGCATCTCAAGTGGGTAGCAGCCTTGCAAGGGAATGGGCCTACGGTTTTAAGCCTAGCAGTTCACAAATAAGCCCAGCTCGCAAATGAATGGAATGAGAAGCTCACAAAATTAATGGTAATCATATGGGCCACGGTTTGGAAAATCATAGGCTAAGCAGCTCGCGAATAACATGTAAAGGGGAGCAGTTTGCGGGCTTACGAAATAAGTAAAATAATTAAAGGAGAGTTTCATGATGGGGGCCCATGAAGTCAGCTGACAAAGGAAAAGAAGCAGCTCACGGTCCAACTCAGCATATGTAATTCAATTAAAAGAATCCTAGTAAGCCAGCATTTTAATCCATGCGAATTCATGCGTCCGGACAGTAGGTGTTTCCGCCCCAGCGGAGGATTTACACAGGAATACCCGCCCCAGCGGGGAGGCGGAAATCTGCTGCCAATTACCTTGTGCGAATTGGATTTTGCTGCAATAGAAGGGAGATAATTAGGGCTGCGTTTTTGTTATAAATAGGGGGCACCTCATACCTTGTATCTATTCAATAAAAATAATTCTCTCTATTTCTTTGGTGATTTTCTTAGCTATGTGTAACTAAACTCTTATTCTTGGATTAAGGAGACGGAAGCCTTGGAATATTACACTGTGAGATCTATTTAATTTTAATTGTTCAATTATTATTTTGAGTATTGATTATTCTTCTGTGCTTGAATTATATGATTGATTTGTTTAATTGCTAGGATGCATACTAGTTTATTATTCATTGAAATCTACTGCTAAATTAGATATCGAATTCGTAATTACTTGGTCACTCTAATTTGCGAAGCAACTAAGATTAATAATTGACTGCAGATCACGAGATTATTATATCTTAGGAAGAATATTCAACTAAATTAAATGCAACTGCTTGTGCTTGTGTTGTTTAGCTTCATCGATTTTTCTAATTCTTAAAGCTTCTACTAGATTAAACTTTTAGCGCTTGTTTGAGGTTGTTTAGTAGTTAGGATTATTTAGATCGCTTGTTTCTATCTAACTAAAATTAAGGAAAGACATGGGAGTGATTCTAACGATGAATATTCAAAGTATTGATTGTGTATGCTTGAGTCAATGATCAGTGCATGTTTCTAAGGTGGAAGTTGACTTAACCCAAGGTTTGTTCTCTTGATTTAATTCGTTACAATACTTTACACATTAGTTGGTTTTAATTAAAAATATTCAAAAACCCCCTCTTTTGGAATACAAAGTATATAAAAATAGATTAATCAGTCTCTGTGGGATCGACTCTTACTTGCACTACTACATAATTATTTTTCGCAGTAAGGTTTATTTTTGGTTGTCTGCGACAGCACACCAAATTTTGGCGCCGTTGCCGGGGACTGATTTTAGTCTATATTTATTCTTTTTTGTAAACTTTTTTTTATTTTATTTTTTGTAATTTGTATTCCCTTGATTGTTTATGCCCGAAACTCGATCTACTAATCAAGGTGATTTAAAGTTTGATTCAGAGATAGAGAGAACTTTTCGCAGATTAAGGAAGGAAGCTCGGGAAATTCGTGAAGAAAAGGAAGTCATGGAAGCAAATCGAACCCTAAAAGAGCTTTCGGCTCCTAATTTAAACCAACAACCCTTATGCATAACTTTCCCTAATCTTGATACTAACACTAATTTTGAATTAAAATCTGGATTAATACATCTTCTACCTTCTTTTCATGGTTTGGCAGGTGAAGATCCCCACAAACACTTGAAAGAATTCCATGTGGTATGCACGAGTATGAAACCGACCGGAGTAACTGAAGAGCAGATCAAGCTAAGGATTGGCTTTACTATCTACCCTCCGGAAGTATCACCACATGGGAAGAGATCAAAAGACTCTTTTTAGTGAAATATTTCCCAGCTTCAAGGGCGGCCAACATTAGAAAGTTAATTTGCGGTGTGAGGCAGAACAGCGGAGAATCCCTACATGAGTATTGGGAATGTTTCAAGAGATTATGTGCCAGTTGCCCTCATCACCAAATCAGTGATCAGCTTCTCATCCAATATTTCTACGAAGGTCTCAGTTGTACAAACAGAAGCATGATTGACGCTGCTAGTGGCGGAGCGTTGGTGGATAAGACTCCCGAGGCTGCAAGAAATTTAATTGCAAATATGGCAGCCAACTCTCAACAATTTGGCACTAGACTTGATTCTGCACCTAGGAATGCTAGTGAGGTACAAATTTCTTCTATTGAACAACAAATTGCGAGTTTAACTGCTCTTGTTCGTCAAATGGGTGCAGGTAACACACAACAGGTAAAAGCTTGCGGGATTTGTGCGGTAGTAGGACATCCGACAGATGCATGTCCAACTCTTCAAGAGGAATCCGTTGAGCAGGCAAATGCAGCAGGAGGATTTCCTGGCCAACCACAAAGGAATCATGATCCCTACTCGAATACATATAATCCTGGATGGAGGGATCATCCTAACTTTAGCTACGGGAATCCACAAGCAAGTCAACCCGCACCTCAAAATTTTCCAAATCAGCAGCAGTACAAACCATCTTTATCTCAATAGACACCAACAGGGCCAATCTTCTAACCCTAGCATGTCTTTAGAAGATATTGTTAAAACACTTGCCACTAACACTTTAAATTTTCAACAGGAAACGAGGGCAAGTATTTAGAATTTAGGTACACAAGTGGGACAAATGGCAACTGCAATTAGTCGATTGGAAGCGCAAAGCTCTGGAAAATTACCCTCTCAAACAATGGTGAATCCAAAAGAAAATGCAAGTGCAATCACTTTGAGAAATGGTAAAGAGATAGCAAAGCCAGAAAAGACAGTGGCTACACCAAAAGATCAAGGCAATACAGATAAGGAAAAAGAAGAAGCAGACAATAGTGTTCTGCATAACAAGGATGAGCCAAAGCGTAAATTTCCTCCTCTCTCTGAATATAAACCGGTACCTCCTTTCCCTCTTGCTTTAACAAAAAATATAAAATACGAGAAAAATTCAGATTTGTATGAAACTTTTCGTAAATGCGAGGTAAATATTCCATTGTTAGATGCTATCAAACAAGTACCTCGTTATGCTAAATTTTTGAAAGAATTGTGTACACATAAGAGGAAACAAGAAATGAAAAAATATGAAAAGGTGAGGGTATGAGAGAATGTTTCCACAGTCATTCAAAGAAAGCTACCTACTAAGTGCCCAGATCCGGGTATGTTCACTATTCCGTGCACGATAGGTAGCGCTAAAATTGAAAAAGCCATGTTAGACTTAGGAGCCTCGATAAATGTTATGCCATTTTCTATATATGCTAATTTATCACTTGAACCTTTGAATAAAACTGGTATTGTAATACAGTTGGCTGACAGATCTAATGTTTATCCCAAAGGTGTAGTTGAGGATGTCCCTTGTGCAAGTCAATAATTTGATCTTTCCTACTGATTTTTATGTGCTTGATATGGAAAACGGTGACCAAAATGCCCCTATTTTGTTAGGAAGACCATTTTTAAAGACATTAAACACTAAAATAGATGTTCATAGTGGAACACTTTCAATGGAATTTGATGGCAAAATTATTAAATTTAATATTTATGATGCCATGCAATACCCCACTGATGATAAATCTGCTTATTCAGTTGATGTGATTGACCCTTTAGTACAGGAAATCGGTGAACTTGATGGTAAGGATAAATTAGAAAGTGCGAATTTGACCTTGAGCGCCGAGTTGCAAGCAACTAGAACAGCTTTGCCTGACGATCCAAAATCAGGTAACAGATTTTATGCCAAAGTGCCGATTTCTAAGAAGAAGTTTTTGCCCTCTGTTTTGCAGGCACCAATTCTAAATTTGAAGCCTCTTCCTAGTCAACTGCATATCTCCATGAGGGTTTTGGCGAGAAGAAAATGGAGAAGGTGGATCTTGAAGGACCCGGTCTACAAGAGTTCACTCAAAGAAAATGTTGGGTCGAGCCAACGACCATAAACAAAGGCGCTGCATGGGAGGCAAGCCATAGGGGAGTATCTCTCTACTTTTCTTTGCATTTTACTTTACATTAGGGACAATGTAAGTTTTAAGTGTGGGGGGAAGCATTTAGATATTTTTCAAATTTTTTATTTTTTATTATATTTATTTTGAATTTTGTGGGTATATTCACTGCAAACCCTCACGAGACAAAACTCGTCCACTTAGGGTAACTTTGGGGTTTAAAGGCTTGCTGCACATGCTAAGTGCAATCGTGTTTCCTACGAAAAGGGAGTAGTTTTAGGATGTGTCACTTGAGCAATAAGTTAATTTTGATCTTGATTTTTGACCAATGATAAAATTTTGATTTATTTGTGATAACTTCTGGGAGGACTGATAGACATTGGGTAATCTAAATTTGATTTTTTTTGTTGATCGCTACTTTATTTGAGACCCTTCACTATTAAGCACATATCCATTTGTTCGACCTAGTTTTGACTTGGAAAAAAATTTATCTGGTTGAATGTCTAGGGAAGAAGCTTTGAACTCTCTCAATTGTTTGATCACCACTTGAAGTTGATATGAGGTATTGTTTAAGAAAAGGGAAATGATTTAGGCAAATTTTGCAAGATTGAAAGAAAAAAAAATTAAAAAAGTAATCAAGAAATCATTCATGTGGTGGGCTGAGATGGAGCGTAAAACGCACTCACTCATAAACACGTGACATGCGAGATGGAGCGTAAAACGCACTCGCGGGTAAGATGGAGCATAAAATGCACTTACCAAAGAAAAGAAAAGAAATAAAAAAGAAAAGCCTTTTGATCCTTTGATGTTATCTATTGGTTTAACTGAGATTTGTGAGAAAACAAATGGTTGAGTTTATCTTTCTCCTTTAAGGCGTCGATTTTATAAATTTTTCTGTAGTCTGACTAGTTTGATACAAGTGGATTCACACACGCACAAGGGATTGAGATTAAAGTAGGATTGATAAAGGAATTTGGATTTTAGATGATACACTATTTTGGAGCTTCCCAAGAGTTATTGTTTTGAATCTTTGAGGTCAATGTTGAAATCCATATTAATTCGTGGCTCAAGTTTGGCGTAATTTGTTTAGTTGAATTTTTTGTGGTATAGTTTATTTTATTTTGCACGAGGACGAGCAAAAGATAAGTGTGGAAGAATTTGATGAGAATGAAATATGTTATATTTTATTCCCTTAATACTTAATCTTTTATATCTCTTTTGTACTTACGTACAGTCATTTTTCTTATATTTTTATTTTAGATACAGTTGAACCAAGGAAGCAAAATGGATGCAAAAAGGAATAAATTTGTGGGATTTTAAAAAATCCAATTCGGTATTTGCATGTGAGATTTGCTACATGGACCACGGTTGGTTTGCTTAGTTCATATGTGCCATGCATGCAAAGGATTCCCATGCAATCAACATTGAATAGAGCAGCTTGAATTGAGTAACATGGACCCACGAATTGAAGCACTTGCAATACACGAAAATCAGCAGCTGGACAAAAGGATTGGAAGTATGATATCATCATGGGCCACACCTATGTATTGAATGGGAGCATCTCACGTGGGTAGCAGCCTTACAAGGGAATGAGCCCACGGTTTTAAGCCTAGCAGTTCACAAATAAGCCCAGCTTGCAAATGAATGGAATGAGAAGCTCACAAAATTAATGGTAATCATATGGGCCACGGTTTGGGAAATCATAGGCTAAGCAGCTCGCGAATAACATGTAAAGGGGAGCAGCTTGCGGGCTTACGAAATAAGTAAAATAATTAAAGGAGAGTTTCATGATGGGGGCCCACGAAGTCAGCTGACAAAGGAAAAGAAGCAGCTCACGGTCCAACTCAGCATATGTAAATCAATTAAAAGAATCCTAGTAAGCCAGCCTTTTAATCCATGCAAATTCATGCGTCTGGACAGTAGGTGTTTCCGCCCCAGCGGAGGATTTACACAGGAATACCCGCCCCAGCGGGGAGGCGGAAATCTGCTGCCAATTACCTTGTGCGAATTGGATTTTGCTGCAATAGAAGGGAGATAATTAGGGCTGCGTTTTTGTTATAAATAGGGGGCACCTCATACCTTGTATCTATTCAATAAAAATAATTCTCTCTATTTCTTTGGTGATTTTCTTAGCTATGTGTAGCTAAACTCTTATTCTTGTATTAAGGAGATGGAAGCCTTGGAATATTACACTGTGAGATCTATTTAATTTTAATTGTTCAATTATTATTTTGAGTATTGATTATTCTTTTGTGCTTGAATTATATGATTGATTTATTTAATTGCTAGGATGCATACTAGTTTATTATTCATTGAAATCTACTGCTAAATTAGATATCGAATTCGTAATTGTTTGGTCACTCTAATTTGCGAAGCAACTAAGATTAATAATTGACTGCAGATCACGAGATTATTATATCTTAGGAAGAATATTCAACTAAATTAAATGCAATCGCTTGTGCTTGTGTTGTTTAGCTTCATCGATTTTTCTAATTCTTAAAGCTTCTACTAGATTAAACTTTTAGCGCTTGTCTGAGGTTGTTTAGTAGTTAGGGTTATTTAGATCGCTTGTTTCTATCTAACTAAAATTAAGGAAAGACATGGGAGTGATTCTAACGATGAATAGTCAAAGTATTGATTGTGTATGCTTGAGTCAATGATCAGTGTATGTTTCTAAGGTGGAAGTTGACTTAACCCAAGGTTTGTTCTCTTGATTTAATTCGTTACAATACTTTACACATTAGTTGGTTTTAATTAAAAATATTCAAAAACCCCCTCTTTTGGAATACAAAGTATATAATAATAGATTAATCAGTCTCTGTGGGATCGACTCTTACTTGCACTACTACATAATTATTTTTCGGAGTAAGGTTTATTTTTGGTTGTCTGCGACAGCACACCAGCTGGATATTTGGCTATGTTGTTTCGCCTTACCGCCGATTTATAGCCTTATTTCATTTTCTTGTACAGACTTTGTCATTATCTTTTGTCACATGTTAGAATTAACTTTTATGTTATAAATAGTTGTATATATAAAAAGAAACAAGTTCAGTTCACTTCCCTTGTCTGAGCATGTCTAGCCTTGTACACTGTTACCATTCTCGCTTCATGATTTATTATGTCGACAAAGAACTGGTCTTGTCATACTTGTGCCAGATTTGGCAGGGTGATGCTAATATGTCATTAGGCCGTCTCCGCATGAGCCGTCGATTTGGCGGGTTTGTGGTATATTTCGATTTCTGCATAGGTTAGGATTTTGGATTTGGGGATAAAAGGTGAAAGTGTTTGAATTTTTTGAGGATTAGACCGCACCATAAATGGTTGCCTACGTACTCCCATAGATGAGAGATCAGGTCTTTCGTAGTTCAGGCTTGGCCTGAACAGTTGAAAAGTGTTTATTTGGATTTGAGCTTGGTTTGAGGGGATTTTGATTTTTTGTTTGGTTTGTTTTTAGAGGGTTAGACCGCACCATAAATGGCTGCCTACGTACTCCTATAGATGAGAGATCAAGTCTTTCGTAGTTCAAGCTCAGACCTGAAAATCGGACTTGATATTTTTTCTTTTCTTCATTTTTTTCTTTCTTTTTTTTTCTTTTTTCTATTATCAAGACAAAGTATTCCAGTTCGAATAAAAAGGGTCTCAAACATAATACCTGTTTTACAGAATCAGAATTGATCAGTTACGAGACTTCTTCACCGTCCATCTCCTCCAGTTTCAAGGCTTCGCTCGATAAAATTGCTTTGACAACAAAAGGTCCTTTCCAATTTGGGGAAAATTTCCCTTTAGCTACATCTTGGCCTGGAATGATCTTCTTTAGTACCAAATCATGCTCTTTAAACTCTCAAGGTGGCACCTTCTTGTTATAAGATCGGGACATTCGCTGCTGATATAGTTGGCCATGAAAGATAGTAGCAGCCCTCCTTTCATCTATCAGGGATAATTGATCGTATCGATCTTGTATCCATTATCTCTCCTCTATCTGGGAATCTAGCCTCACTCTATACGATTCCATCTCCACTTCAACTAGGAGTATGACCTCCATGCCATAGACTAATGAATAAGGTGTTGCCCCAGTCGAGGTTCGAGTCGACGTTCAATATGCAAGTAGGGTTAACGGCAATAGATCAGGCCATCCCTGGTGATTTGCCGATATCTTCATCATTATCTTCTTGATATTCTTATTAGCAGCTTCCACCGCGCTGTTTATTTTTGGACGATAAATAACCAAATTGAGGTGTTTAATATTGAACTTACTACACAGTTCCCTCATCATCTCGTCATTCAAATTTTTTGTGTTGTACGATATGGTAACCTCGGGTTGTCCATACCGACAGATGACGTTTTTGTTAATGAAACCAACGATGACCTCCTTGCTGACCTTGGGGAAGGAAACTTCTTCAACCCACTTGGTAAAGTAGTAGATCATAGTGAAGATGAATCTGTGACCGTTACTGGCTTTAGGCTCAACATGTCTGATTATGTCCATTCCCCACATAGAAAAGGGCTATGGTGATGTCATGCAATGTAACTGATTCAGGGGTGCATGAATAATGTTGGCATGGATCTGGCATTAATAACAACGCTTGACATGATCGTCATAATCTACTTTGAGGGATATCTAGAAAAGTCCTGTCCTTAGAATTTTCTTGGCAAGTAGGGGTCTACTCATATGCGCTCTGCACACTCCACCATGTACTTCATTCATAAGTCGATGGGCCTGATCTCTATCTAGACATCTCAGAAGGCTTACGCCTGGGTCTCTCTTGTAGAGAGCATCTCCACTTAGGTAGAAATTCATGGCCATCTTCTGTATTCGTTTCTTTGTGGCTTGACTCATTTCTTCAGGGGTTGATCGATCTCATAAATATTCTTTAATGTGGTGGTACCAAGGTGGTCCAGTAGGTGCTATCTCATCTGATATCTCCCCTACACTGTTTCCATATGACGGTACACTCTATATAGTGAAAGTGATGGCATGCATTCCCTTTCTTGCTGATAGGTTCACTAATGAAGCTAATGTAGCTAATGCATCGGCGAAATCATTTCGGTTTTGGGGAATATGTATAAAGGCAATGTCTTCAAACTCTCCTGCCACTTTGAGAATATGGTGATGGTAAGGCAGTAGATGTAATTCCTTAGTGGTGTAGGCCACGGTGGATTGTTTGATGACTAGCTCAGAATCTTCGAATACCGCTAACCGTTTAACTCCCATGGACTGAGCCAACATTAACCCCACAATGCATCCTTCGTATTATATGGTATTGTTGGAATTGTCAAAATGTAACTTGGTTGCCACGGGGTATTGATCTCCCGTGATAGACACCGAAAC
This sequence comes from Panax stipuleanatus, assembly GCA_020205555.1. Classification (NCBI taxonomy): domain Eukaryota; kingdom Viridiplantae; phylum Streptophyta; class Magnoliopsida; order Apiales; family Araliaceae; genus Panax; species Panax stipuleanatus. The sequence continues at coordinate 35,675,890 of CM035126.1, read as the reverse complement.
TGCCCCTGCTCCTGCGCCTTCAGTTTTTGATGCACCGTTAAAATATATTTTCCGAAATTGACCTCTATCTTCTTTACTGGCCAGCTGAATAGTCATCACTTCCTCCTCGAGGAAATAGGTTTCAAGAGGTTCATAACCCCCCGCTTGTGCGTCCGACAGGTGATCTGCAATTCCTTGCCCTTTGATGGACTTTTGGGTCACATAAATGATGTCGAACTGTTGGAGGATCAATTGCCACTTGGATAATCGACAGTTCAACATCGGCTTGCTGAAGATGTATTTCAAGGGATCCATCCTTGAGATGAGATAAGTTGTATGGTCGTGTAGGTAATGTTGTAACCTCGTGGCTGCCCAAGCTAATGCACAACAAGTTCTTTCTATCAGTGTGTACTTTTGCTCTCCACAGCTGAACCGTTTACTGAGATAATAAATCGCCCTTTCTTTCCCCATATCATCCTTTTGCCCCAGTAAGCAACCTATAGTGTTTGAATTGACTGAGATATACATGACTAACAGAATTCCATTCCTTGGGGGTACCAAGATAGGTGCTTCAATCAACCTTATCTAGATGGTATGGAAAGCTTTTCTGCAATCTTTATTCCATTTTTGCGAGGAGTTCTTCTTTAACAATTTGAAAATAGGTTCACATGTTGCTGTAAACTGCGATATAAATCTGCTGATGAAGTTTATTCTTCCCAGAAAGGCTTAGATTTCCTTCTCGGTATTTGGTTAGGGCATCTAAGTGATGGCTTTGATCTTGGCGGGATCCAACTCGATGCCCAGGTTGCTCACAAGAAATCCTAGTAGTTTACCGAACTTCACACCAAAAGCACACTTCGCTGGGTTTAACTTTAAATCGAATTTGTAGAGCCATTCAAACAACTTTCGAAGATGGTTGCAATGGTCATCAGCCTTTTTGGACTTCACGATGGTATCATCAGCATACAGTTCAATCTCTTTATGCATCATATCTTGAAATAAGGTCATCATGGCCCTCTAATAAGTAGCACCAGCATTGGTAAGGCCAAAAGCTAGTCTTCGATAACATAATGTTCCCTAAGGGGTAATGAAGGCGGTCTTCTCCCTATCTTCTTCAGCAACCATAATCTAATGATATCCGATAAAGCAATCGGTGAAAGAATACATTTTGAACTATGTCGTATTATCAATTAACATGTGGATGAACGGCACTGGGAAGTCATCTTTAAGGCTGGCCTTGTTGAGATCCCGATAATCTATACATACTCGCACCTTTTCCCCCAAGGTTTTGGCACTGGGACTACGTTGGACAACCACTCAGGGTACGTTGATACCATAATGATTCCTACTTTGAACTTTTTGATAATTTCTTCTTTGACCTTCAGGCTCCATTCTAGTTTTAACCGCCTTAATTTCTGCTTGACTGGTTTGAACCCTTCCTTAATTGGTAGTCAATGGACAACTATATTCATGTCTTTATGAGACCAGGTAAAAACATCCTTGAATTGAGTTAGGAGTTTGATTAGTTCCTTTTCTTGGCTAGAAGGGAGGTTGGTTCCGATCTGTAGTTATTTGGGATTGTTAGGGGTTTCGATGTTTATGGTGGTGGTTTGATCAAGGTTGGGTTTAGGTTTATCTTCGACCCATGCTTTGATTTCCTTGGGCACCTCGTCATAGTCCACTTCCTCTTGCTCGATCCCCATTAAGTCAAAGTCCAATTTTATATGGAAATCGTATTCATAACTCAAATTTGGCAAGTCATGGACAATGCTAGAAATACTCAAATTTGGAAACCTAAGACAAAAAAACTTGATTGCTAAATATATACAAACGGTTGTCAATTACAAAAGGATTTAGCAGTTGGTATGACGAAAGGCAATAACAAGTTGCAGATAAAATAAAACATACATAAATATATAAAGGTAAAGCTCTCTGTCAACGGACCACTTTCTAGTTTTTACCCTTTTCGGACGATCCGAGGGGTGATCATCCAATTACTGGTAGTTAGATCCTGGGGAATAGCTGAGATAGATGTGTTGTTGGAGTTGTCGGCGTCTTCCAGGATGACCATGACAAATTTGGAACAGGTCCCTGGATCCTCCTTCGGGATGTTCACACTTCCCCAGTTAAGGACCGGGAGGATGGGTTGATCATTCGACACTGCCCCATTGGATTTCTTCATGTCATATTCAGAAAGGCCAAGACTACTCACAAATTGCAACTGAATCTCATCCAGAAACTTCTTTTCTTTTGCCATCCGGGCAGCGTCCTTGAGAGGCTCTTCATCACCAATCTCCTTAAATTCTTTGTGATTGATTTTAGGGATCAGGAGGTTCAAGATAGTAACGGGGACCTTCTTCAACTGTTCCTTAAATTCGGCTTCACTGAGGTTTGGCTTGAGATGAATTAAATGGCTGACTGGCATGTGTTTGTGAGGGTTACGATATTTGGACCCACTAGAGTATCCTAATCCAGCCCTTCCCAACTGCATGGGTATGTGGATTGGAGTCTTGATTCCCTGGCCATTTTTGCCCAATCCTTACCCTAGTCAATATTCTCTAGAAAGCATCTCTTGGCCAACTGCCATTACTTCTGAAGATATCCGGGAAGTTAGTGCTGGCGCACTCATAGAGTGGTATCGAGGATTGCTTACTTTGAAGGCTTGAAAACTGGCGAACTCAATACCCTCATTCACGCTGATCAGGGGCATATCTTCCAGATTATGGATAGGATAGTCATATTCTGCATTGAAGGTGACAAGATTACTGTTGACGATGTATTTCAATTGCTGATGAAGAATCAAAGGAACGACACTAGCCGTATGGATCCAAGGTCATCCCAGCAACAGATTATATCCGGTAGTGATTTGCAGGATTTGGAAAGGTATATTGAATGTAAATGGGCCAATCTCAATATGAAGTTCATTTTCCCCAACTGTATCCCTTATTGATTCGTCGAATGCTTGTACCACTACATAGCTTTTTGAAATTCGATTCGGGTTGATCTTCATCCTACCTAGAGTATCCTGTGGACAGATGTTCAAGGATGATCTGCCATCGATAAGTATGCCTCCTACCACGTATCTAGATGATACGACAGTGATATGCAATGGTCTGCGATGCCCAGTTCCCTTGGCTGGTATATCGTCATCAATGAATGATATCACATTACTTATCAATACATGGCTGATCAGGTGTGGAAACTTTTCAGTATCAATAGTTTTGGGCAGGTGTCCCTCCTCTAATACTTTGATTAGAATTTGACGAAGGTCGTCTGAAGCCAAGACTAAATCCAAAATGGAGATTTGATGTGCTTCAGCTTCCAACTGCTTAACCATTCTAGCTTCATTGTGCCCCATCTTATGGAGGAATTCTGCGACCTTTCCCGTTGCTACCTTCCCCAATATCTTGGTTGCAGGTTTCAATAAATGCCCCGGGAGGTAAAGTGGATTCTTCTTAGGTACGATAACAGTACAATCGGGTGCCAATTTTATGACTTCTCCATAATTCCATGGTACCTTCTTCAGACTAAAAATTGAGATTTGAGGCCAAGGAGCCAAAATCAGTTGTTTTGGTGTCGGTATTTCCAGAGTAATCTTGTTTCTCTGCCCAGATAATTCTTTTATGGTTAGGGGTCCGCCAGATGCTCCTTCTATGCAAAGTATAACAACTACAATTTCCTTCAATTTCCTTTCCCCTCGAGGGTATATTATTTCTTCCTCCTGGAAGATCTCAGTTTTACTTGTAGACACTCGAAATTTTGCATTCTTGTTATCGGCATTCAAAAATTTTGCGTTCCTGTTACTAACCTTACAGGAGGGAAAAACCGTCAGTTCAACCCCGGTCTTAATACCAGGATGTCAACTCAACCCTGGTCTCATTACCGGGATGTCAACTCAGCCCCGGTCTCAATATCAAGATGTCAACTCAACCTCGGTCTCAATTTCGGGATGTCAATTCAACCCCGATCTCAATACCGGGATGTCAATTCAATCCAGGTCTCAATACTGAGATGTCAACTCAGCCCCGATCTCAATACCGGGACGTCAACTCAGCCCTGTCTCAATACTGGGCTGCCAACTCAACCTCGGTCATAAGCTGGGAAGTATAGGTCAACCTCGGTCTAAACCCGGGAGGTACAGGTCAACCCCAGTCTCAGCCCGGGAGGTATAGGTCAACCCCGGTCTCAACCTGGGAGGTACAAGTTAACCCCAGTCTCAACCCAGGAGGTACAGGTCAACCCCGATCTCAACCCAGAAGGTACAGGTCAACCCCGATCACAACCTGGGAGGTACAGGTCAACCCCGGTCTCAACCCCAGAGATACAGGTTAACACCGGTCTAAACCCGGGAGGTACAGGTTAACCCCAGTCACAACCCGAGAGGTACAGGTTAACCCCGATCTCAACCCGGGAGGTACAGGTCAACCCCGGTCTCAACCCGGGAGGTACAGGTCAACGCCGGTCTCAACCCGGGAGGTACATGTCAACCCCGTCTCAACCCTGGAGGTAAGGTCAAGCCCCGGTCAAGCCCCGGATGGCCAAATCAACTTCGGAGACAACCCTAAAACATCACATCATCCCCAGAGACAACCCTGAAGACACCAAGTTAGCCTCAGAGACAACCGTGAGGACAAAAAGAGTCAGCTAGATTCAAACCTCGGACACAACGCCGGAAGAACAGTCGAAGACCATACCAGTACAATAAACAACCCCTAGAGGGGAAATATGGTCATTTTATCAACTTAAAGATGATTCGGTCCAAATCAAGCTGAATTGATGCCATTAAGGTCAGGAAGAATCATAACGTTGATCCCGAGTTGAAACAGCGCAAGACAGCTCAACGGACGAACTGCGGGGAAACGAAGACCTGGTTATGAACCCATCTTATTGAACTCAGAAAACATTTAGTCCCATATCATTGCTACGCACTCGGCAAGGGCTTTCCGAAAAGGTATAGCACGCCTCAAACGGACTCTCCGATCAAAAGTTAGAAAATTTAGAATCTGACCTCGCATTGCTCAGAGTGCATGTACTTCGAGACGACGGGACCCACCACCAGGGCCCTATCACGTGGAGCCGCAGGTAGACCCGCGGCTGCCTCTGGTAGACCCACGGCTGCCTCTGGTAGAGCCACTTCCATCTGATCTATAAATATAAGTGCACCCCCAGGCCAAAATCAATTCAGAAATGCTCTGGAACTCTGTCCATTTCGTTTCCTAGCCCGATTTTCAATACTCCAAACCCAGACTCATACACTACCACATATCAGAAATTAACCGGTAGAAACGGACTTTTGAAGCCTACGATTTGGCAAAAAGCCCGTGTAGCAGTCCATTGTGAGTATTTTTACGATCAAGAAGTTCATATTACTTCATTGCGCATTTATAGACTTGCACGTTAAGTTTCGTTTTTTGATTATGCCCGGTACTCAGTTCTGTGGCCGTTTTTGCTTACATTTTTGTACATTTTAGTATATTTACGTATTTTATGGCATTTCTACAGCCCGGATCGTCGATACGCGGCTTTTATTAGCTTTTATATATATATATATATATATATATATATATATATATATATGCACGTATACATGCCCTTCACCAGACTAGGTTATCTTTCCAGTCCCGGTTTGACTTTTTTTGTATATATTTAGCTATATATATACTAACTTTTCAATTCTGTCAAGCTTGGATGTCAAATTCGTGGCAGTTTACTGCTTTTATATATATAACTATATATATAATTTTTTCTGACTTATTTGGGTCTGGATTTCTACTTCGTGGCCTTTTTATTGCTTTAATATACATATACTAACTGTATATATTAAAATTTACATTCTAGTTTGGCCTGGATCATTTCATGGCCTTTTTACTGCTTTTATATATATATATATATGTATATATATACTTACATTTCTGTCCAGGCAAAGGATAGAATGTCCGTCACCCTTTATAGTTTTTTATATATATATATTTACTTTCTGCCGAGCCTAGAAAATTTCGTGGCTCTTTTACAGCTTTTATATATATATATATATATATATATATTCATTCCAGTTCTGGCATAGGATTTGACATTCGTCGCCCTTTATTGCTTATATATATATATATATATATATATATATATATATATTTCCATTATGTCAGGTCTGGATTACTCCGTGGCTTTTTACAGCTTTTATAAATATATATATATATATATATATATATATATATATATATAATCCACTCCGGGCATCGGAGTGAAAATTCATCGCCCTTTTCAGCTTTCGTATATATATATATATATATATATATATATATATATATATATATATATATATATATATATCTTTTATTCATTGTGATTAAATTGCTGCTGTAAATATTCATTTGATATGAATCGGCGCTGATATCTCTTTGAGCGAACTAGATTTTTTAAAATCTCGCTAATTCTATCTTTCAAACAGTTCAAAATAGGTTCAAACAGAACCGGGAAAGCTAGAATGGCCGAGATTTACTTAAATCTAGCAGTTTTTCTAGTTTTATTCATTCGGAAAGCAATCTCGCGGACCTTAGATCGCTATCTAGTGGGAACGAGATGCTTTGGCTACGCGCATATCAGGATTTACTGATGAATCCTTTGTTCTTGCGACATCTAAATATAAATATACATTTTCTGTACATATTTGAGCTGTGCAAGTTTTATTGGCCTCCCTATGTGAGCCTAGGAATCGTGGGATTCATGATTAAACTAATCAGAATCTGATTCCCATGATGGACAAACTCCACTTTACAAATGTACCCTGCCAGTTTTTCTGTAAAAATGTATATCCGAAAGACCTTAAAAGGGTTATCCGGGTTTAAGGTCTCAACATAGTGAACTAATGGTTTGTCGTGCTAGAGTCACTCCGATGGCTGTCATGCTAATGAGAAGACCGACACTTGTACATATTCTGTGGGCGAGGATGCTTCGCAGCCCGACATTCACCATTCAAATTGAGCCTAAAGGCTAAAAAGATAAAATGGAAGTATCAACAAGCTTCTATTCCTATGAGAGCGTAAGGGTTTGAAAACTGGCTTTCAAAACATCATTTTAAATATCTTGTCTAAAAAAGGACTTTTGCAAATCAAATCAAACCCTTCGTATATTGGTTTAACGAAGCAAAGCACTACTTTCAATCAAAACAAACGTAAGCCCAATGTCTTCCAGCATTCATGCACACACATTGCAGATTTAAAGGGGAAATCTTGAAAAGATGCGGTACCGTGTTTACACAGGAGTTGTGGGGTGCCTAACACCTTCCCCACACTTAACCAAGCCCCCGAACTTAGAACTTTGGTTTCAAAGATTCAGTTTCGATAGTATCCAACAATTGGGCCTACTTTTAAACAAAACTCGGTTGAGTTGGTACAACCGTTTCAAATCTACCAACTGGCGACTTTATAAAACATTCAAATCGTCGACATGATACATATTGGCCATTTCCTAAAAAATAATTCAACCTTTTTCATAAAAAAATAAAATAAGGGTAGAAACAAGACTTAAGAAAAGAGAGAAACATCCGGGTTCCGACTCGACCCGCACATTTTTTCTTCCCAACGTCGACAGGTGGCGACTCTGCTGGGGATTGTAGAGGGCTTAGGTCGCATTCAAATCTTTTCAAAATTTCCATTTATATTTGTGTGTGTGTGAAATGCTGCGTCTTTACATTGAATAGATGTGAATGAATGCTTTACTGCTTTGTATTAGTGCTTCACACAAATGTCATCATTTTATACAGTGAGACACGATGTATGTGAATGTATGTTGTGTGATTCCTCCACCAGGAGGCAAACCCGTCAGTGTTTGACTACTGGACTCAAAGGCAACTAAGTCTGCGAGGCTAAGGAAATGCACCACTCATATTCGCTCCAATTGAAAGATCGAAATAATTTCCCCTCTAGTATATTGCGATGATCTGGGGACCTTCATGCTGAAAAGCAGCGAGAGTAGCCTAGGATAGGTGGGCCTCTGATTAACTAAATCCGAAGGGAAGCCTCTTCATGCCTTCCTCTTTCAATACAAATGTCTATTTTCAAGTTCCAATGTAAATTTCATGATGCGTCCTGTCATACTATCCTGTCATTTAAACAACTGACCTCTGTTTTACAGGATAAGATTAAAAAACCCCAAAAAATGAACATATTGCATAGCATGCATCCAACCAATACTTCCATTCAAGAAATTAACACACCTACGCTTGTTGTAGGTAAAAATTGGTCCTGTCACCAGATCAAAATCTAAGAAAGCACTAGGCCCATCTCCAAACATGGCTTAAACTGCTCAACCAGAATCCACCCCCTGTCTCTAGGGAAGAGTTTGAAGGATTAAAGAACCAGATAGCTGAATTAGCTATTTTCTTGAGAGAACAAAGTAAAGCTCTCAAAGGGAAACAAACACAGGGTCATACAGAACCAATTACACCCGGTGGCAGTCAAGAGACTGGAAATAAAGACCCTCAGATTCCATAACCATAGAACCAGGATCCTACCATCAAAACCCCTGAAATCACCATCCTTAACAAATAGCAGGAAGCTGGAGATATTCTGAAGAAGGTCCAACAGATGGAAGAGACCATCCGGTCCCTCAAAGGGACTGGGTCATTTGGGAGTGTCAATTACTCAGATTTATGTATACTCACCGAGGCTCGTTATCCAAAAAAATTTTAAGTCCCTGATTTTGAGAAATACGATGGATTGGGAGACCCTTACACTCATTTAAAGGTGTTCATTGGAGAGCTCGGATCCTATGCAGAGGACGAGAAACTCTGAATGCTGTTATTCCAGAAGAGTTTAATCGGAGAGGCTAGAGCTTGGTATGCCCTATTAGATAATTCCAAAATTCACAGCTGGGAAGAGTTGGCACATGCCTTCCTCAATCAATACAACTTTCAGTCTCAAATGGCTACAGAAAGATACCAGATCACCAAAATCAAGAAACAAAATGCTGAGTCATTCAGAGAATATGCCCAACGATGGAGGCGGGTGGCAGCACAAGTCACCCCACCTATAACTGAGTATGAGATAGTCATGACCTTCATCGACATCCAAGAAGCTCCATAAGACGAAAGGGTTCTAGCAGGCATAGGAAAACCATTCTCGGAGATGATCAAGCACGGAGAATTGGCTAAAATGGGGCTGAAATCTGGGAAGATAAAAGATCTGACCGCCTTGGAAGCTGTTACCAAGCATATCCAGTCCGGGAGTTACGGGAGTAATTCCCGGAGAGTACATAAGGAGAAAGACGAAGAAGTGTCCTTAGTACTGCAAGGACATAATCAAAGGAGATAGTCGAGCAGCATGCCCATTCAAAGGAGGAACTATTCTCCTTTTCAAGCTCCAGCCCAACCTTCTAACTCTCCATTTCAGAAAAATTTGGAGGCCAAACGTCGGAGAACATTCACCCCGTTAGGGGATTCACTCGAGAACGTGCTGAAACTGTTGACAGCACAGAAAAAGATTGTTCAGCTCCATCCACCAACTAGTACCGGGGGAAGGAATTTCGACCCAAGTAAGAAGTGTGCCTACCATTCCCGATCTTCGGGCTATAACACACAGGACTGTTGGGCTCTCCAACTCAAAATCCAAGACTTGATAGACAACAGAGAGATTGTGGTGACTAAACCAGAGCAACCGCATGTGTAAGATAATCCACTCCCTCAGCACAAAGAGGGATTGTCAACATGATTAGCACAGGGGGTGGAGAGGGATCCAAATACCTCCGGTACATCAAAGAATCAACTCAATCCAGCAATAATAGCCCCGAAAGTTGGGAGTTATCGGAAAGACGATTCTTGATAGAATAGGAGATCAAATCTATCAAGGAACAGATTGGACAGCTAGCGGATCTGGTCATATATCAACATCAGGTAAGCAGGCAGTTGATAAACCAATCCAACTAGTTTGAAGCAAGTCCGCCTCCATCGAAACTAAACCCCATCGCTATGAGGGATCACTATCGATTTCATGAGCATGAACCCTGGGCCGACAAAGTGGCCAAGGAAGAAAAGTTTCAAGCAGATAGGGAAATCCCCTTCCAGAGGAACTTCACTAATTTGAACCAGCCGATAAAGGAAATCCTCCAAATTTTACAGATTTGTTACCCCCGGTAAACCCTCGATCTAGGAAATTCAAACCTGATTGGATCTGCCAGTATAATTCTAATGCACCCGGTCATGACACTGAGGATTGCTGGGGACTTCGGCACCTGATTCAGAATCTTATTAAAAACGATGAGCTGGTAAGAGGGAATCAAGACTATGGCCTCCCTGATGAGGAAACGCTCTTTATTACCACGACATGGAATCAGAGAACAGTGGTTGTTATTTCCTGTGAGAAGGAGTTAGCCAGAACATCCTTAGTATTGCCTGGAAAAATCAAGAAGCACTGAATCCTGTGAAGGTAGCTGCGCTCGAACCTTTAATACTACCGTTTAGACCGTAGTATCCTGTCATTAGTTTGAAGAGGGTCCCATGGTACTATGGGAATGATCAAGGTTCCACTTCAAACAACATTGCCATCGTATCCAAGGATAATTCATTGTACCTGCCCCAGGGGTGATCAATTCAATTATCAAGGCCAAAGAGAAGGTGGCTAAAGAGAAAATTGAAGAGTTCCTCAGCAAAATGGGACATAATGAGATCAAGGTGGTGCAAAGCTTGAAGGATGCACCCAAGCAAATGTCCATCTTGAATCTGGTTTTGTCCTTGGTGGATCATCGCAACATTCTGGTAAAAGTACCGGAGGAAGCCTATCTGCCAAAGACAGTGGATGTTGAGAAATTTCGTCATATGATAGAACACATCTTCTACAGCAATGTGATATCTTTCACTGACGATGATATACCTGCAGAGGGGACGGGTCATTGCAAGTCCCTGCACATAGTTGTGATGTCATCAGGATATGTGATCGGAGGGGTGCTATTAGATGGAGGATCGTCCCTAAACATCTGTCCCTACGATACCTTGGAGAGAATGAAGATCACCCCAAATCGAATCAAAAATAGTTATGTGGTTATCCGGGCTTTCGATGGGTCTCGCCGAGAAGCTGTGGGAGAAATTGAGTTGCCACTAGAAATTGGTCCCCATACCTTCTATGTATCCTTACAGGTACTCAACATTACCCCCGGATACAACCTATTGCTGGGAAGACCGTGGATCCATATGGAAGGAGCAGTTCCATCGACCCTCCATCAGGGGCTTAAGTACATTATCAATGGCAACGTAATTACGGTGAATGCCGAACCAGAATACCCTGTCTGCATACAGGGAGACATGCCAGTGATCATCTTGGATGTAGGGATTGAACCTGCAAGTTTTTAAGCATTTGAGGTGAGAAATACTCAGTACCTACCAGTCGGGGCACCAGCTTTGAAAGCAAAAGTCTCCCCCGTAGTGATGACAGTGGGCCAGGAGATGGTATCTTTCAGTTTTCACCCTGGAGAAAGGTTAGGAAAGAATGAATAAGGAATCAAGAGTCGATACAGATCCCGGGTCAGTCAGGGAAAGTCGGATTGGGCTATACAGTCAAACCACCGGAACCCACACAAGCATCCGAAGGCTCATACTTCCACTATATTGTTGCCAAACCTCACTAATGCAGGATTTGTGAAGCCAATGAGGAAGATTCCTACTGTTGTATCAGCAAAAATGGAAAAGAAAAGTTCTTGTATGAAGGACGAGACCCATTTGCTAACATACATGTTCTCATACACTACGAGGGTATGAACGATGATATCCCAGACAGTAATGAAGAAGATCAAGTCCAAATTCCTCGCATCAAGGAAGGAAAGGGGGCAGTTCAAAGAAGAATCATGGCCCTGATCTGAAGGATGTCTTAGTCATCATCCGAGATGAGGTAGATGAGAACAATTCCTTAATCCTCCCTATTCATGAGGATCTGACCTTGGACAACTGGAGAAGCGTCCCTTGCCTCATCCATAAAGGGTAAAAGGGCAGAGTTAATGCTTGTTTTATTGCACAACTATAGTAGTAACTTTTATCATGCTTTGCTAAATGCTTTGTATGTTTAAACAGTGTCATATATTTAAGCAAAAGCATTTTGTTTTCAGGACTCCAAGATTGGATTTGTTTGTCCTTGCTGATGAGATACCAACCTGTCACATAGACTACAACTTTGATGTAGAACTGAACTTTGACTTGATGGAGATTGATTAAGAAGAGGAAGATGACTATGAGGTGCCCGAGAAAATCAAAGAATGGGTCAAAGATAAACCCAAACCAAACCTCGATCAAACTACCACTAGCAATATCGGAACCTTAGAAAACCTCAAAGAAATCCAGATAGGCCTAGACCTCACCCCAGACCAAAAAGCCGACCTGATTGAAATCTTAACACAGTTCTAGGATGTGTTTGCATGGTCGCATGAAGACATGATTGGCCTATCTACTGACATTGTCATCCATCGACTCCCCATCAAAGATGGATTCAAGCAGTGCAATGTACATGTTGTACAATGTGTTCATTTTTTGGGGGGGTTTAATGATTTCCTGCAAAACAAAGGTCAGTTGTTTTGATGACAGGATTGAATTATATTTATGACAAGATTTGATATTTGACAATTTGAAAGGAATTAACATTTAGATATTTGACAACATTTAATATTTGACAGGATTTAATATTTGATATGGATTGAAAGAGGGAAGGCATGAAGAGACTCCCCTTTGCGTTTGGTCTATCAGAGGCTGACTTATCTTAGGTTTACTCTCACGGGATTTTCGGCATGAAGGTTCACAGATCATCACAATCTACTAGATGGGAAGTTAATCCAATCTTTCAATTGGAGCGGATCTAAGTGGCGCCTTTCCTAAGCCTCACGGGATTAGTCTTCTCTTGAGTCCAGTAATCAGCCACCGATGAGTTTACCTCTTATTGAGGAATCACACAACATACATTCATTGCGTCTTACTATATACAATATGATGAAATTTTTTGAAGCACTAATATAAAGCGCTATAAATAAAGCATTTAATTACATTCATTCACATCCATTCAATGTAAATACAACATTCACACACATGCAGATAAAAAGGGAATTGAAAAGATTGAAATGCGGCTTAAGCCCTCTAATGTCCCCAGCGGAGTCGCCACCTGTCGACACCGGGAAAATTCCTTCGCGATCTCTACCCTTAGATTTCGCTATATTAATTTTATCTTTCTTAAAGGGTGAGATTTTAGAAAAGACCGACAAATACTGTCGACGATTTGAAAAGATTAATTTTAATGATTGAGTCGATTTAGACAGAGCCGCCAGTTGATATAAGTTTAAATGGATGTATCAACTCATCCGGGGTTTTGAAAGGTTTTCGCAATGTGACACCCCCAAATTCTGGTACTTCGTTTCCACATGATTTGGTGTTCACTTTCTATTTAAAACATATATCTACCCAATAATAAAGAATTTCAAAACCAATTACAACCTTCATAATACTTAAATAAAATCTTCTTTGACAAAGGATTACAACTTGTCCAAATAAAATCTCAGGGTTAACTAAACCTTAACATCAAACAAAAATTGAGGAAATAAAACATAATCAACTAAGTCCTATTACAATAAAAACTTGTAACACAAGCATTCACTTGCTTATCTTCCCTTTTCCTTTACTTGTTGACGGTATGTCAACATTCTTGGTTTCAACTGCAATGGGTGGTAAAACATGCAAGAGTGAGTAAACAAAAGCTCACTTGGAAATACAACAGTGATATGACATAAGTGAATAGTCTCAAAAGAGTTTGAATAACTTTACTTTCATCAAAATAAAGAATTAAATTATAATTTTTTCATCAATACGTAGAATTCGAATATAGAATCATCTGAGGATCATAAGACCTTGAACTTTTGTCCTAGGTTATAAATATTTTTATTTAAACCTTTAATAGTTATTAAGACTATGGACCTTTAACTCGTACTCAGGGGGATCAACCCTTTGTACCATGAATTGTGCACAACCATCTTAACGCTGTCGCATAAATGTCTCAGTAATTTGAATACAAGTCCGCACCAAAGAAAGTTTGGTTTGGATAGATAAGGGAACTTTGGAGTTTCAACTATCATCAACTAGGAGTAGTTGAATCGACTCACAGTACTTTAACAGTTCAATAATATAAGAATCATGAACCAATTGTAAGATATGACAATAAACTACATAATAAGTAGGCATGCTTTAGAAATAACTTAAAGCAACTGAAAGAATAAGTAGATCTTGCTTGAACAATTAAGTCAAGATCACAATGCTTTAATAATACGTCAATACTTATGCAATAAGAATATGAGAATACAACAAAGCTTGTACAATATAAATAACAAGTTTAGAGATAGAAAACTTACTTAACGTAAGAGAATAAGAATAAGAGAACTTGCATAATATAAATAACAAGTTAGAGATCAAAAACTTGCCTTAAGAGCAAGCTACACTTTAATAACTATAACCACTTCCACAATTACCCTACACATTGCATTACGGTTAAAGCGTCTATTAGTATCCAACTACAACGTTTAAACCATCGAACTTCATATCAAAGTCCAACTCACAATGTAATTTACCACATTGGTTGCTAACTAGTCAAATACGTAAGTCTACATTCACGACATACATTTCATAAGCTTATAATGCTATCAATCGTGTTGTGTACCTTATGAAAGTAACACACCCACACACATGTAACACATTCATATACAACTTCAATCTATCTTAAACACATCAAAAACATGTTATCTTATTACCTATGTCACTTATCAAGTCATAGAAATAAGTTAGCTAAACAAACGGGGCATGAAAACTCAACAAGCAAAAACCAACATTCCCGGACAGCAAGGATCCCCACTGGGGCGGGTCCCTAAGTCATAAAAGCCCCGCTGGGGCGGGTCCTCCTTCTGACACAAGTGCTGGTTCGAGAACTGGGAGAGAAATAAGCCAATTTGGCTTATTTCTTCACACCAAATTCGATTTTTCTCAACATGATAAACATGAAACTTGATACAAACAATATTTTAAACTCTTTAACATGATCATAACATATAAAATCCATACATCACATAATCAAAATCAAGATTTCATGATTTTTGAAGAAAACTACAAGATTAAGCGTTCTTGACGAAAATTGCTATTACGAAATCGTTTTTCAATCAATTCAAGTAATTCTAATTGTAATAACTCCTATTCTTAACATACTAACATAATACACGATCAATTTAAACAATAACCCATAATCAAACATCAATTTGATAGTTTCAAAAGCCATTTTTTAGAAATTAGTTCACAGAAAATCCTTATAAACACAATTCTTCTTGTTTATCAAAATTTCATGAATTGAATTGTTAAAACAACCATATAACTCATATATAATCATGCTATATTACATATTACTCATAACTTTATGCTTACACCAATCTCTTTGATGATTTAAGAACTATTTTTTAAATAACTTCATAATAAAACACTATAAACATGATTTCTCCATGTTCATCATATCTTTGTGAATTAAAACACTTAAACCACTATAAAAATTATATGTAAACATATATATATATATATATATATATATATATAAATATATATGTGCACATTCCATACATATATCAAAATCAAGAATTTTCACAAAGAGATTTTCACAGAGAAGTTTTAAACTATGAAAATATAGAAGAACATAACTTTTAAAAACTTATTTTTACAACAATTGAATTCTGAAAATCCTTTCATGGTATACAATTACATATGAATATCATATATACACATAAAGTTCATGATTATGAAAAACCTAATTTGACAAAGAATAAACACAAAATATATGAATTGATTTTACAACTATAAGGGTTAAGATGATACCCTTTCTAATTTGGATTAAAAGATAGAGATGATGATGTTCTTCTCTTACTTTCTCAAGCTTCTTCTTCTTCTTTTTCTTCTTTTTCTTCTTCTTCTTCCTTTTCTTCTTCTATGAGTATTCTCTCTAACTCTCTTCTCTGTTTTTCTTTCTTTGTTTGTAAAAAACTAAGGTACTTACTCTTTTAACTTAACGTATATTGTATATACATATGATATATAACTTATACAATATAATTACTCTATAATAATTATCATAAATACAATTAATCACATAAGTTACAAGTTTTGAATTTGAAAAGCCCTAAGGCTTGTTTGGCCAAAACAACATTATATTTAAAAACAGATTAATAGTAAATAAGGCAATGTTTCGTAAAATAAGTTTTAAACAAGTACAAGGGCCTCGTTTGTTAAAACTAATTTAAAACCCTTTTCATTATTTTAATAAATTCTTAATCCATAGATTAAATACTACACTTATTTAATTAAATCACAACATTCTAATTTAATTAAATAAAAGCTAACATTCATTAATTAATTAAAATTGCACATAATACCAAATTGTTACACAATTGTAATTCCTTTATTAAACATAATTCATGTAACAAATTATTATCAACACTGAGCACATAACATTAAATCTAATTCAATTATTCTCAATTAAATTAGAATTATGCTACACCATTATTAACACATCAATTTAATTAAATATTACTCTCAATTAAATCAATCCACACCATCACATAATTTATTTATTTATCTCAATAAATAAATTCAATAAAATATTTATTTAATTCAATAAATATTTACAATTAATATATAAAATTCTCAATCGTTACACGCAATATGGCCCAATATGTGACTCCGTTTAATTAGTCAAGAAGTCGAGATTCATAAAATTCATGGGCTTGCTTAAGCGAGAAGAAGGTTTTAGGCACCCCCCGACTTCTGTAAAACACGGTTACTGCGTCTATTCATTTCCTATGCATGTGAAGTGTGTGTGTATGTATGTGATGCAGATAAATGTGATCAAAGTGCTTTATTTGAAAGTAGTGTTGTGCCTCATTATACTTATATACGAAGGGTTTGATTTATTGAAAAGTTAATTTTTAAACAAGCATATGGAAGTACAGTTTTGAAAAGCTGTTTTCAAACCATTGCGCTCGTATAGGAATTGAAGCCCTTTGATACTTACAATTTTATTCTGTATTCGGCTTGATTTGATTTTATTGAGATGTGAAGCATCTTCAACAATAAATGAAACTATCTACAAGTGTCGAGCTCCTTATAGGCATGAAAGCCATCTAAGTGAGTCCGAGCACCACATATATGTTTTCACTATTTTGGGGGCCTTAAATCCGAATAACCGTTTAAGGCCCTAGGTTTACATATACAATGGTTTGCTAGCTGACTGTATAACTTAAACAAGACCATCATGGGAACCTTATCTAGATCCATTGATTGAATCATCGATCATGTGGCTCCTAGGCTCACATGATATCATTTAAACTGCCTGCATAATTAATATATCAAAATAAATTGCATATCTACTTTAGACAATGTTAAACAAAGGATTCATCAGTTAAATCCTTGTAAGCGAGTAGCCGAAGCTTCCAATGTCCTCTAGATACAGATCAAGGGCCACATGGTTGCCAAATATTCACAAAAACTAGAAGGTAAACTAGATCTATATAGATCCTAGCTAGTCTAGCTTGAATGGTTCAAGTTTTACAACTTTTGAACTAATTAAAATCTAGATCTGGCTAGATCCAGTATAGATCTAGTCAATGCACTGCAAGTATTGACTATTCCCAACAAAATAAACGGTTAAAATCGATATCTATGTTTAATATCAACTAATATATATATATATAAGCGTTATACATATATATATATATAACGCTTATATATATATATATTAAAGCAAGAAATGGACACAAATTTGAAGAGATCTTACAGCTTTGCATGAGATGGGCTGTCGAACGGCTTTTGGCCCCTTTAAACTCGATCTACACCAGTTAAAACTTGATATATTAAAGTACATATGTATATAAGTGTTTATAATTGAGGTTTATAGAGTTTAAGATGAAGAAACGCTCCCTTTCTCTCATAGACCCTCAGATTTCTCTCTCTAGAAAGCTGTCAACTGAGTTCACTCTTTCTAAAATGATCTGGGGGTCTATTATATATAGCCCCGGGCTTCCGCAGGTGGACCTGCGGCTTCCGCAGGTGTACCTGTAGACGTAAGGAAAAATGTTTGATTTCTTTTCCTATGTATTCCTACCCTTGATGTTTTCTATTTTATTTATTTGATCTGTGGGAGAGATTTTCAGGAAAAGACCGACATATAATGTCGACAATTTTGAAAAGCTTGATTTTACAGAGTCGCCAGTTGGTATTAGTTAAATGGTTGTACCTACTCAACCGAGTTTTGAAAAATTTTGCAATATGACCCAATTACTGGACTATGTTTAATTGGTCTTGGAAACCGAGATTCATAGAGTTCTGGGGCTTAATTAAGCGTGGGAAAGGTGTTAAGCACCCCCCGACTTTCGTAAAACACGGATACCACGTCTTTTCAATTTCCCTAATCATTATATATTTGTGTGTGTATGTGAACTGCAGTAATTGGGCCTAAGTGCTTTATTTGAAAGTAGTGATATGCTTCGTTGGACCTATATACGAAGGGTTTGATTTATTTGAAAAGTCTATTTTTAGACAAAAATGTGACAATGATGTTTTGAAAAGGGATTTCAAACCCTTTCGCTCGCATAGGAATTGAAGCCTTTTGATACTTCCATTTTATTCAATTTTTGGCTTGATTTTAATTTTTTGATCGTGATGCGAAGCATCCTTGACAAAATAATATATATATATATATATATATATATATATATATATATATATAAGTGTCGGGCTCCTTTTGGGCATGGAAGCCATTGAAGTGATCCGAGCACCCCAAATCACAATTTACTTATGTCAGGGCCTTAAATTTGTATCCCCGCTTTAAGGCCCATGATTACATTTACAAGGGGCTGCAAGCTGTATATACTGTTGAACTTTTGTCCATCGTGGGAATCAGATCTAAATCCATGTGATTAATCGTAGATACCGTGATTCCTAGGCTCACACAATATCATCAAAAAGCTTGCACGACAGATATATTGAAGTAAAATACAAATTATAATCTAGACGTCGTAAAACAAAGGATTCATCAGTTAAATCCTTGCATGCCCGCAGCCAAGCTTCCCGTTCCCCCTAGATATAGATCTAGGGTCGCGTAGTTGCTTAATATTTACAAAAACTAGAAAAAAAACTAAATTTTAATAAATCTTAGTCATTCTAGCTTAACGGTTCCAGTTTTACAAATTTTGAACTAGTTAAAAGTTAGATATGGCTAGATTTAGATAAATCTAGACCACAAACTTTACATTAGTACAGATTTTACATCGAATGCACAATTAAAGCTGATATTTAATCACAATAAATAAATAATATATATATATATATATATATATATATATATATATATATATTAAAGCAGGAAAAAACCACGGATTCATAATGCAGGCGTGACTGGTCAATATAAATATATATATGCTTATATATATTAAAGCTGAAAAAAGATCATATATTAGCAATCCAAGTCAAACGAGTTAATAATATATATATATTAAAGCAGTAAAAAGTCACAGATTTAGAATCAAGGCATAATGAACACCTATATATATATACTTATATATATTAAAGCGAGAAAAGTCAAAAATTTGCAATCCAGGCTGAAATAACACTTATATATATATATATATATATATATATTAAAGCTAGAAAAGCCACCCGTGTAATGAGCTTTTGATCAATGACTCCCAAGCCAGATGGCTTTAAGGCACTAGGTGTATAACACCCCTAAGGATTGATTGACTTGAGTAACAAAGGCCACGTAATCAAACTTAGTCAACTAAGGTTATCACAACTCTTTTTATTGTATTATATAAATTTGTTATGCTTTTAGACCATGAATGTATCCGAACTTGCATAAGAATCTAAATCTTATTACATCGACTCACTTAAGTTTGCAAGAGCTAACGCAAATTTTTTTTTGTAAAAATTACCAATTAAGTTTATTAGAAACATAACTAATTATAACAGTTGGTACGTGCTCGATAGGGTAGACAGGATCAATAGCAGTCTTAACTAAAAATTAATCTAAGATTCTTATTCATAAATGCTTGACCTCTTTGACAAAGCCATAACATACGCATATCATTGGCCACAATAAAAAAATTATAATATATATAACAAACTAATCGTATAAACAGTTTAATATAGGGTTAAAGGCTATAACATGGCTCAACTAGGTATATCTAACTTAATATATAAACCCTTGCACGAATAAGCTCAAAATAGGGTCTAATACTATCATGGATATTATCACGGCACAAAAAGATAGATAAACATCCATTCATACTAATAAAGCTGTAACATGGATAGAAATAAGCAATAAACATTCATAAATGATCCATGCATCCAAAAACATCCAAAAACTGATAATCCATGACTGCAAGTTATACATACTTGCAACCTAAAATACTACAAAAAAGTAAACATAGAGTACTAACGGCATCCTAACACAAGATAGCTATAATAAGCAAAAATAGGTAGGAAAAGCTGATAAACACACCCAAACTTCAGATGGCCAATGCCTACATTGGCTGGAGATATGGAAAGTAGAATCAGTCTATGACGTCGCCATATGGGATCTCAGTATTGCCATCTTCGGTGTCGTCCTCAACAGTGGGTGATGGTGGTGGGAATGGTGGGAAAATAGGAGGCTCTGAGAACTGGAAAGGCATGAAGTCAGCATCCTCGCCACTTAAAGATGAGTAGATGTCCCACATATTATTCGCGAGCTCAGCCTGATACTAAATCATAATATCCTCCCTCTGAGTAATCGCTGCTGAATGCCTCGCCTGCCTCTGAGCAGCTTCATTCTATTTCTTATGCAGGAGGCTGAGAGATACAAGAATCATAGCCAAGGGTCCATGTGATGAAGAGCCCAACTCCAGTTGCTAAGATGTCCCGGCCTCTGAAGTAGGAGGTGGAGGCTGAGTAGAAGGAAGATAGATGTGACGCCCCCAAATTCTCTACACTCCCTGTAGCAGATTTGGTGCTCACATAAATATTTCATAAGATAATAATTCCTATCAATCCAAGATTCATAGTATTCCACAAAGAACAGTAGTTCTCGTCAGAACATTTACTGTGTTTTGATACCCTCACTTGGATGAATAGGTTTATAATCTCACGGATATTTCTTTCATATCAATAATTCCTATATATCTGACATTCACAGTATTGATGCTAGGATCTTAGAACTGAGGGACACAACCTCAATGCGTCAGAGAACTCCCAAGATCTTTCAATAGTCCCATTCAGATGTATAGTTCATATAGATACTGTACTTCTTTCTATTTCTTAGAAAGATAAAAACTAAATAATTGACAAAAGATAATAAGGTACTACATATTCTTACGTTTGATTACAATAAATCCCAACTTACTATTACATCAGAGTTTTCAAATATGTAACCAAAACTTAACTTAACAAAGTTTTTTTATCCACGTGATTGAGTTCTAGAACTTTCGTTATGTCAGTCAAACCTGCAAAGGAAAAGAATAATTGCAAGGATGAGCTACAGAAAGCTCAGCAAGTTTGAAACAAGTTATACTTTATACTCACACTGAATCTGAATTGAATGAACATATAGTTTAGAGTTTTTCCATATATATATATTAAGGTTTGATCTGCCAAACCCCACACATTACGAGCTTCTGTTAGTCATAAATACTTAGCAACCCGAGTTGATTCGGTCAACCATACCACACTTCTAACAGTCATAAAGACTTATAGGAGCACTGTTCGGATATCTTATAGGGGATTAGCCTAATCATATCCTAGGAGTATGCATATCATCCTACCAGTCCGACAAGGTCAGTGCTATAACTGCCTGTAAATACAACCCCCGATCAGTGTTATAACTGTCGGTTCTAATAGTATCAGTATATATATCTGTACCAAACAATATTGGTTTTACCACAGTCTATGCTTTGATATCAAATCAAACACATTTTACGCAAATAACAGTTCATATATCTTGGTTATGCTTGAACAATAAGCAATAACTCTTTTCAAATCACAGATATCATGAATAATGTTTATAACAAGTTCGTATATCAATATATAAGACTTACATTTAATGTAGAAATTAAATGAAGTTAGAAAAACTTGCCTGCTTCGACAATTACCGCTACACAATCTAATTTAATCTCTTATGTAAGACCTATCTATAGACACTCAAAATTTTGCTTCCTTGTTACTAACACTGTAGGAGGGCAAGACTTTCTTTTCAAATCAACCCCGATCTCAATACCGGGCCATCAAATCAACCCCGGTCTCAATATCGGGCCATCAACTCAAACCCCAGTCTCAATATCGGACCATCAAATCAACCCCGGTCTCACTACAGGACCATCAAATCAAACCCCGGTCATAATACCGGGCCATCAAATCAACTCCGGTCTCAATACTGGGCCATCAAATCAACCCCGGTCTTAATATCGGGCTATCAACTCAACCCCGGTCTCAATACCGGACAGTCAAATTAGCCCCGATCTCAACCCATGAGGTACAGCTCAACCCCGGTCTTAACCCGGGAGGTACAGATCAACCCCGATCTCAACCCGGAAAGTACAGGTCAGCCCCGATCTCAACCCAGGAAGTTCAGGTCAGCCCCGATCTCAACCCGGGAGGTATAGGTCAACCCCGGTCTCAACCCGGGAGGTACATGTCAGCCCCGGTCTCAACCCGGGAGGTACAGGTCAGCCCCGATCTCAACTCGAGAGGTACAGCTCAGCCCCGGTCTCAACCCAGGAAGTACAAGTCAGCCCTGGTCTTAACCCGGGAGGTACAGCCCCAGTCTCAACCCGGGAGGTACAGGTCGGCCCCGATCTCAACCCGGGAGGTACAGATCAACCTCGATCTCAACCCAGGAAGTACAGGTTAGCCCTGGTCTCAACCCAAAAGGTACAGGTCAGCCTCGGTCTCAACCCGGGAAGTACAGGTCAGCCCCGGTCTTAACCCGGGAGGTACAGGTCAGCTCCGGTCTCAACCCGGGAGGACAGGTCAGCTTCAAAAATAATCATGAAGCATCTAAACATCTCTAGAGGAAAACCTGGAATGACCAAGTCAGCCTCAGAGACAACCTTGAGGATAAACAGACTCGAATGAGATCAAAACCTTGGAAACAACCCCAGGAAGTCAACCGAAGGCCATGCCAACACAAAAGGCAACCCCGGGAGGGGAAAAATAATAATTTTACCAACTCTAATCCGATTCAATCAAAATCAAGCCGAATTGATGCGACCAAGGTCAGAACGAATCAAAAGATGATCCCGAGTGCAAACAGCGCAAGACAGCTCAACGGACAAACTGCGGGGAATCGGAGACCTGGTTATGAACCCGTCTTCTTGGACCCAAAAAATATTTTATTCTATGTCATCGTGACACTCTCGGCGAGGGATTTCAGGAAAGGTATCGCACGCATCAAACGGACGCTTCGATCAAAAAGTTAGAAAGTTTCGAATTAGACCTCGCGTTGCTCGAAGTGCACGTACTTCGAGACGATGGAACCCGCTACGGGTCTCACACCACGCGGAGCCATACCTCTACCTGTGGCAGTAGCAGGTAGACTGGAGGCTCCCTGGTCTATATATAGAGGTGCACCCCCTCTCATTTCAAGAATTCAGAAACGCTTCGAACCCCTGCCTGTTTGGTTTTCCAACCATTTTTTTGTCTTCCAAACCCAAATTTTTTCACTCTAACACATATGTATACCCACATACTACCACATATCAGAAAATAACCGGTAGATTTGGACGTTTAAAGCCTACGATTTGGCAAAAAACCTGTGTAGCAATCCATTGTGAGTATTTTTACGATCAGAAAGTTATTATTACTTCTCCGCAGTTTTATACACTTGCATATCAAGTTTCATTTTCTAAATATGCTCGGAACTCAGTTCCGTTACCGTTTTTGTCAACTTTTGGTACATTTTTGTACATAAACGCATTTTTTGGCATCTTTACAACTCGGATTGACAATCTGTCACTTCCAACTGCTTTTATATACTTGCATCTTCGTTATTAGCAACTTCGTCGGACTGGGTTATCTTCTCAGTCTGGGTTTGGCTTTTTTTGTATATATTTAACTATATATATACTAACTTTTCAATTCTGTCAAGCCCGAATGTCAAATCTGTGGTAGTTTACTGCTTTTATATATAAATATGCATATATAAGCAACCTTCATCACACTGGGTCATCTTCCCAGTCTTGGTTGACTACTATTCTGTCTATATATATGTATATATTTATATTTATATTTATATTTCAGTTCGACCTAGATCATTCTGTGGCTTTTTTACTGCTTTTATATATATTTATGCATATATAAGCAACATTCACCACATTGGGTTACCTTCCCAGTCTTGGTTGACTACTTTTCTGTATATTTACATTTCAGTTTGGCCTGGATCATTCTGTGGTCTTTTTACTATTTTTGCACCATTCACCACATAGGGTTATCTTCCCAGTCTTGGTTGACTACATTTTCTGTCTATATTTAACTATATATATTTATATTTCAGTCCGGGCATAGGCGTGAAAACCCATCGCCCTTTTTACTATTTTTCTATATATATATTTCAATTCTGTCTAACCTGGATCATTCCGTGACTTTTATACAACTTTTATAAATATATATATATATATATATATATATATATATATATATATATATATTTCAATTCTAGTCCGGGCACCGGTGTGAAAACCCCTCGCCCTTTACATCTTTCGTATATATAATTATATACATATTGCTTTACTCAGTTTTATTAAATTATTGCTTTAAATATTCATTTGATATCAATTGGCACTGACATTTCTATGGGTGAACTATATTTCTTTAAATTTCACCAACTCTAGCTTTCAAACGGTTCAAAATAGGTCCAGACGAAAACGGGAAGCAAGAATGGTTGAGATTTATTTAAATCTAGCATTTTTCCTAGTTTCAGTTGTAAAATCTTCCTCGCGGCCCTTAGATCGCTATCTAGTGAGAACGAGATGCTTCAGCCAAGTGCGGACCAGGATTTACTGATGAATCCTTTGTTCTGGCGATATTTGGATATCTTTTATGTATAAATTTGAACTGTGCAGGTTTATTGGCTACTCATATGTGAGCCTAGGAATCGTGGGATTCATGATAAAACTGATCAGAATCTGATTCCCACGACGGACAAACTCCACTTTACAAATGTACCCTCCAAGTTTTTCTGTAAAAAATATACATACAAAAGACCTTAAAACGGTTATCCGGATTTAAGGTCTCAACATAGTGAAAATATGATTTGTCGTGTCAGAGTTCCTCCGATGGCTATTGTGACAACCCGAGAATTTATAAGATTAATAAAATCTTAAATGATTAAATAAAGGTTAAATAATAAGGCCTAGACTAGAAATAGAGTATGAATTTAAATTTTTGTGAAAAAGATTTCATAGTGATTTATGAAGAAATTTATTATGGAAATAAATTTTCAAGGAGGAGATAATGTAACGAGGAAATGAATATGTATATTATGGGATGGTATATTTTTGTTTATAATAAACAAATAAAAGAAAGCTATTAGTAACCTAATATATACATTAGGTATGGAAATTAATAACCTAAAGATTCTGACATTGTAAAAAGTTAGTATTTAAAATTATACTAACTTAAGAGATTTATTTTATTATCTTAAGTCACCAATTATT
Source organism: Panax stipuleanatus (assembly GCA_020205555.1). Classification (NCBI taxonomy): domain Eukaryota; kingdom Viridiplantae; phylum Streptophyta; class Magnoliopsida; order Apiales; family Araliaceae; genus Panax; species Panax stipuleanatus. The sequence continues at coordinate 35,650,186 of CM035126.1, read as the reverse complement.
TTAAATCTAATTAAGACACGTCTAATTGGGTTATGAAATTGAACCATTCTAATTTCCAAATTGAATGGAATGAAAACCCTAAATAACTAATTAGGATAAAATAAAATTAAGGTTTTGGGTCATGTTAGTTTATATAGCCCAAACAATTAAATTGGAAGCCCAAAAGAATTAAATGAGTGGCCCAAACCTAGCCCACTTGAAGAGGGGTATTGTGGTCATTTGTTAAAGCATTATTTGGCATGAAAAGAAATCAAAAATTGGAGGTAATGGGGCTTAGATACCCGGCCACTTCATGCACAAAATGGGAAGGAAAAGTTGATTTTATTAAGCTTGTCCAAACTTGTGGAGAAAGACTACCAACTCTTACCAACTCCTCACATGTGTTGTAAGACCCCAACTTTTATGAATAAAGATTTAATTTTCTTTATATATTATTTCGAAATAGTAAGGTGTTGATTTGATAAATATGAAAGTTATGGGTGAAATGTGAAAACATTTTTAAAATGAGCAAGTGGTTATAAAATATTCTTGTTGTCGGGGAATATTCGTTTGGTCGTGAAATATTCTTGTTGTCGGGGAATATTCGTACGACGGCGCAGCTATTTGTGGGCCCCCACAACGGAATAACTGTCGGATATAGAAAGCGACAGAAATAACTTTTTTACAAGATAACGGCGTAGTTGTTATCGTTAGTACTGTTGAAATACCCGGTGGTTAAAATACAGTACGCGGTGTTGCGCAGTAGCACACGGTATTGCACAGTATTTCGAATTATTGAGTCTTACGTGAGAAGGAACCTACTCAATTATTGTTACAGTATTTACTGTTCAATATTTTATATTATTGACTCAATAATTGCTACGTTGATATTTTATATTATTGACTCAATAATTGCTGCATTGATATTTTATTGACTCAATAATTGCTACGTTGCTATTTTTTTATGATTGATTCAATAATGGCTACAGTTGATATTTTGTAGTATTGATTCAATAATTGTCGTTGCACAGTATTTCACGTTATCAACTCAATAATTCATATTATTTGAATAATATTATTAGATAGCATTATTGACAATGTCTAAGGAAGTTCTGTCTGGGAGGGGTTATTTAATTGCGCGCCAGTAGGGAGAAGTCCTTATCGGAAGGCCCCCTCTTTCCTGGGAACGACCTGGTTGTTAATATTGTAGTTCTATAATATTATTTGTGAATAATTAATTATTAATTTATATGATAAGGAAATATTTATTTTGTGGATATTAAAGAAGGAATTAGTGCTGATGTGTTTTTATCAGTATTTTGGTGTGGAAAATCATCTGTTTATGGATTTCGGATAATTTATGTTTGGAATTTGGAAAAACTTTCTTCTGCAAAGTTTTAGAGAATTAAATTTCCTATGGAAGGACATAGAATTTGTATTTTTCTGACAAAGGGGCTATTTGTTATGAATTATTGAAGTTTCGGAAAATAAATATTTTTTAAATAAAATTATGGGCCCCACTTTTGTTGTTGAAAAATCTAAAATTTTTAGCCGCCAGGCGGCGGAATTTTTTTTTAAAAATATATTATTTTATTATTTTAGTCTCCTTTGGCATCCTAAGCTTTTCCTATAAATAGGGTGCTTAGGTTAGAATTGAAAATCACACCAGAATCAGAAGTTTTCTCTCTCTATAATATCGAGCGTATTTTTGTGAGTATTTCAATACTTTGAGTATTACTATTCAGTACAAGCTTCCGTCGGTATTATATCCGATATTCCAGTCAGAGATACTGTTCTTTTGAGGTAAGGAATGTTATTTCTTTCGTAAATGATGTTATTCTTCTCAATATCATTATACAAAAATATTGTCATGGATTTTATGTTGAAATTCTTACTTTTTCCGTCGGGGTTACTATTCACGTATACGGCACTATTCACGTATACGGCACTATTCACGGGAAAATTTATTTTTCTTCTATTTGTCCAAATTGTCTGTTAAAGTTACTATCTTTGATTGTATCCAAGTTTTGGGCTTTATTCTTGAATTTTGCTCCACAAAGTATTATTATGGATTATTCTTGAATTTGGATAAACTAAATGACGAATCCCTAATCTTTGTCTTTTATCTCACTGGATTCGTTCTTTAAAATATTTTTCATCATCCTCAGTCCTAAAAGGTGATGTAACTGAATATCTTTGGCCTGTAGAGCAAAGATGAATGATTACCTGATGAATATCTTTGGCCGTAGTGCAAAGATGACAGGTGTTGAGATGAACATGACCACTGATGATACAAATGAATATCTTTGGCCTGTAGTACAAAGATGAATATTGACTCGAGATGTATATTGATTGATGTTACAGGGATAAAATATTGATGATGGACTTTTAAATCATAGAAGATAGTAGACTTCATTCTCTGCTTAACTCTTCTAATGATTTGTTATTTCCGCTGCGAATATTGATCTAAGATTGGTTGTCCATTATATTTTATCTAATTTATTGAAGGCTAACGATGATTTATTTTCCATTATCTTAGTCGTAATATTCTTTACTGAGCTAGTTGAGCTCACCCTTTTCATCTGTTGTCCTCTTCAGAAAATGAGAATGTTGCGGGAACTAGTCGGGGGACAGAGTGATGGTCCGAGTTAGAGCAGTAGTAGTCCTCACTATTTCTGATAAATAGTGTGATAATAATTGTAATGAGGACTTAGTTTGAATCTTAATATTTTCTACATATTTGTATTGAGACTCACAGTTGTGTGGTCGTATTTTGCACGACCGTATGATATAAAGTTTGTATTTGAATTTTGTACCATGTATTTGGCGACTCAGAATGGGTTGGGTTGAATGGACCTATTCTGGGGGCGTCACAGTTGGTATCAGAGCTTAGGGATATGATCTCTGGTGGAGATCGGGGAATAGAACTAGGAGGGGAGAGACGAGTAAATCCTTCGCTAGTGTGTCCTACCTAAGCTTATGTGGTATTTAATTGGTCAGACGGAGCATAGGGTTAATATGTGATATCTTGACTTGTTTAATTAACCCTTGTTTTATGGCAGTATTTGAGAATGGCAGCTGAGAACGTTAACAATGAAGTGAATGAGACCGTGGAGACACCTTTAATCGTTAACCAGGAGAACGTGCAACAAGAAGGCAATGTTCATCCTGAAAATAACGCTGGTCAGACGATAAACGATGAGATGTTTAGAAGTTTTTTGCAGTTCATGCAAAATCAGACGAGGGAGACTCGTGTGCAACATACAGGTGGAGATAATAACAACACGCGAGCTGTCGCTGCCAAGCAGTTCAAAGAATTAGGACCACCAGAGTTTCTGGGAAAGCCAGATCCGATCAAGGCGGAGACGTGGATTAAACAAATTACCAAGATATTTGATGTCTTGGGATGTACAGAGGAACAGAAGGTTCCATTCGCCACGTTTATGTTCCGTGGAGAGGCAGATTACTGGTGGGAATCCGTGAAGCGTACCCAGCCTGCCGCACTCCAGATGTCTTGGGAAGCGTTCCAGAAACTGTTTAATGACAAGTACTTTCCTGAAAGTATTCGTCATATGAAGGAAGTAGAGTTTATCAGACTCGAGCAAAACAACATGACGGTATCCCAGTACGAGGCTAAGTTCGCGGAGCTGTCCAGGTTTGCACCTCATTTGGTGGAGAATGAGGAACGTATGACGCGGATGTTTCTAAGAGGTTTGAAACCCGAAATACGTCAATACCTCATTTCTCATAAATTTTCTTTATATTCGGATGTAGTAAACAGGGCCCAGTTATTAGAACGAGATAATGATTATGTTCAACCGAGGGACCACAACCAAGGTCGTACCGGTGGCAGCAGTCATCGGAGCAATGACAACCAGCGAGGAGGAAAGTATGACAGAAGCGGTAACCACTCCGGTGGTTATCGTGGCCATGATAGTAGAAGAAGCGAATCGGGAGGAGATTTTAAAAAGAGAAGGTATAACAATGAGAACGCGAAGATGTCAACATCAGCACCAGCATCAACTGTTTCGAGGGGAGGAGAACGACCACCGATCGTATGCTATAAATGCGGGAAAGAGGGACATATCAGCCCAAACTGCCCACAACAATTCAAAGGATGCTATAATTGTGGAAAAGAAGGACATATAGCTCGAGATTGTCCTGTTGCGAAACCAAATTCAGCGGGGGTGGTGATTCCAAAGGCGGTTGCAGACAAGTCAAAGTCGGTGATTCCTGGAAGAGCGTTTATCGTGACAGCCCAAAACGCGAGGAATCCACACGAGGTGATTACGGGTAAGCTGATCATAAACTCTTGCGAAGTTTACACCTTGTTAGATACCGGTGCTACCTATTCCTTTATTTCACCTGCTTGTGCTCAACGTTTGAACTTGACTTCTGATAAATTAGACTTTGACTTATCTGTTGAAACTCCGTTAGGAGAAACCTTTGTTACATCTACAGTTTACAAATCTTGCTTGATTCAGATTGGTACCCTTACCTTACCTGTTGATCTTATATCTTTGAAAATACTTGTATTTGACGTGATTTTAGGAATTGACTGGTTAACCACTTACCATGCCAAAATTGATTATTTTCGTAAGGTTGTTAGTTTTCATATTCCTAATCAACCTGTTGTGCGAATCCAAATCACCAAACCACTAAAATCAGTTAATATCATTTCAAGTCATAAAGCTATTCATTTATTGAAAAACGGATGTCAAGCTTTCTTAGCTCATGTCACTGATCTAAATAAGAATACTTCAGGTTTGAATGATATTTCCGTTGTTAATGAGTTTCCTGATGTATTTCCCGAAGAACTTCCCGGTCTACCCCCAGAACGTGAAGTTGAATTCCTTATTGACCTTGAGTCCGGTACAAAGCCCATTTCTAAAACGCCATATCGGATGGCTCCTATTGAACTTCAGGAGTTAAAGATTCAATTACAAGAGTTGTTAGACATCGGTTTTATTCGTCCTAGTACGTCTCCTTGGGGTGCTCCTGTTTTATTCGTAAAGAAGAAAGACGGGAGTATGCGACTTTGTATTGACTATCGGGAGTTGAACCATGTCACCATCAAAAATAGGTATCCGTTACCTCGTATTGATGACCTGTTCGACCAATTGCAAGGAGCGCAATTCTTTTCAAAGATCGATCTTAGTTCTGGATATCATCAGTTGAAGATTAAAACTGAGGATATTCCAAAGACTGCTTTCAGAACACGGTACGGGCATTATGAGTTCTTAGTCATATCTTTTGGATTGACTAATGCTCCTGCTGCTTTCATGGATATGATGAACCGTGTATTTAAGGAGTATTTAGATCAATTCGTTGTTGTCTTTATTGATGACATTCTCATCTATTCTAAAAGCCGTGAAGATCATGAACACCATTTGAAGTTGGTACTTCAAAAGCTTCGTGAGAACAAGCTATATGCTAAGCTGAAGAAATGCGAGTTTTGGCTTGAGGAAGTAGCATTCCTTGGGCACGTGGTATCGAAACGTGGAGTATCTGTGGACCCGGCGAAGATTGAAGCAATACAAAGCTGGGAGCAACCTAAGTCGGTGACCGAAGTACGAAGCTTTCTGGGCTTAGCTGGTTACTATCGGAGGTTCGTAGAGGGATTTTCTCGAATCGCTACTCCATTAACTCAGTTGACTCAGAAAGATACAAAATTCGTTTGGAGCGAGGAATGCGAGAAGAGCTTCCAAGAGCTCAAGAGGAGACTTATTTCGGCACCTGTTCTGACAATACCATCTGGTTCGGATGGATTTGTTATTTACAGCGATGCTTCGGGAAAAGGGTTAGGATGTGTTCTCATGCAACATGGGAAAGTCATAGCCTATGCCTCGCGACAACTCAAAGAATATGAGAGGAATTATCCTACTCATGATCTAGAGTTGGCAGCAGTCGTATTCGAGTTGAAGATCTGGAGACATTACTTGTACGGAGAGAAAGTGGAGATTTATACGGATCATAAGAGCCTTAAATATTTCTTCACTCAGAAGGAACTCAACATGCGGCAACGACGTTGGCTTGAGCTGTTGAAAGATTACGATCATACTATCCAATACCATCCTGGAAAAGCGAACGTGGTAGCTGACGCGTTGAGTAGAAGATCATATGTGGGAATGAGTGCGATGATGTCAAGTATGCGCGTAGAACCAGCTTTGATTGATAAAGTTAAAGCTGCTCAAGCTACGGATGCGGAGCTGATGAAGATGAAGAAGAAGGTGCAAGAAGGTGCAATTCCAGAAGCAAGAATCGATGAAGAGGGAATACTTCGAGTCAACTCCAGACTTTGTGTTCCTAACGATTTTGACTTGAAGTATAGAATCATGATGGAGGCACACAACACACCGTTTGCAATCCATCCTGGGAGTACTAAAATGTATCGTGATCTTCGACATACATTTTGGTGGAGTAATATGAAGAGAGAGATCGCGGAGTTCATCTCAAGATGTTTAACTTGTCAACGTGTAAAGGCGGAGCATCAAGTGCCGAATGGTCCATTGCAACCACTGGAGATTTCGAAATGGAAGTGGGAACACATTACGATGGATTTCGTTACGGGTCTTCCCAAGGTTTCTCAAGGCTTAGATGCGATTTGGGTTATTGTTGATAGATTAACCAAGTCTGCTCATTTCTTGCCGATACGAGAGACTTATTCCCTTGAACGTCTTGCTCATATGTACGTGAATGAGATTGTGAGATTGCATGGCATGCCAGTATCCATAGTTTCGGATCGTGATCCCAGATTTACTTCACAATTTTGGATCAGTTTGCAGAAAGCTATGGGCACGGACTTACGCTTCAGTTCGGCTTATCATCCTCAAACAGACGGACAATCAGAGAGGACTATTCAAACTCTTGAAGATCTATTGAGACTTTGTGTTCTAAACTTCAAAGGGAGTTGGGATAAGTACTTACCATTGGTGGAATTCTCCTACAACAACAGTTATCAGGCAAGTATAGGCGTAGCTCCATTCGAAGCGTTGTATGGGAGAAAGTGTCGTTCTCCAGTATGTTGGGATGAGGTGGGTGAAGCAACATTGTTGGGACCAGAGTTAGTACGTATGACTACAGAAAAGATCCAAATAATCCGACAACGTATTCAGACGACACAGGATCGACAAAAGAGTTATGCAGATCTTCATCGAAAGGACGTGGAATTTAATGTTGGAGACCATGTGTTATTACGTGTTGCTCCATGGAAAGGAGTTACAAGGTTTGGGAAGAGAGGAAAGCTCAACCCACGATTCATTGGTCCATTTGAGATTCTTGACCGAGTAGGAAATGTGGCCTATAGACTTGCTTTACCTCCAAGCATGTCTCGTGTTCATAATGTGTTTCACATATCCGTGTTACGTAAATATGTGAAGGATCCAAACCACATTATTGAGTTAGAACCAGACGAGATAGCTGAAGATTTAACGTACGAGGAGGTACCTGTCAAGATCTTGGATAGGAAGGAGCATGTCCTACGCTCGAAAATTATACCTCAAGTTAAAGTTTTGTGGAGAAATCATGCAATTGAGGAAATGACCTGGGAGTTGGAATCGAAAATGAAAGCGAGGTATCCTCACCTTTTCGACATACCAGGTACGTACGTCAATTTCGAGGACGAAATTTCATAAGGAGGGGAGGTTGTAAGACCCCAACTTTTATGAATAAAGATTTAATTTTCTTTATATATTATTTCGAAATAGTAAGGTGTTGATTTGATAAATATGAAAGTTGAAATGTGCAAACATTTTTAAAATGAGCAAGTGGCTATAAAATATTCTTGTTGTCGGGGAATATTCGTTTGGTCGTGGAATATTCTTGTTGTCGGGGAATATTCGTACGACGGCGTAGCTATTTGTGGGCCCCCACAACGGAATAACTGTCGGATATAGAAAGCGACAGAAATAACTTTTTTACAAGATAACGGCGTAGTTGTTACCGTTAGTACTGTTGAAATACCCGGTGGTTAAAATACAGTACGCGGTGTTGCGCAGTAGCACACGGTATTGCACAGTATTTCGAATTATTGAGTCTTACGTGAGAAGGAACCTACTCAATTATTGTTACAGTATTTACTGTTCAATATTTTATATTATTGACTCAATAATTGCTACGTTGATATTTTATATTATTGACTCAATAATTGCTGCATTGATATTTTATTGACTCAATAATTGCTACGTTGCTATTTTTTTATGATTGATTCAATAATGGCTACAGTTGATATTTTGTAGTATTGATTCAATAATTGTCGTTGCACAGTATTTCACGTTATCAACTCAATAATTCATATTATTTGAATAATATTATTAGATAGCATTATTGACAATGTCTAAGGAAGTTCTGTCTAGGAGGGGTTATTTAATTGCGCGCCAGTAGGGAGAAGTCCTTATCGGAAGGCCCCCTCTTTCCTGGGAACGACCTGGTTGTTAATATTGTAGTTCTATAATATTATTTGTGAATAATTAATTATTAATTTATATGATAAGGAAATATTTATTTTGTGGATATTAAAGAAGGAATTAGTGCTGATGTGTTTTTATCAGTATTTTGGTGTGGGAAATCATCTGTTTATGGATTTCGGATAATTTATGTTTGGAATTTGGAAAAACTTTCTTCTGCAAAGTTTTAGAGAATTAAATTTCCTATGGAAGGACATAGAATTTGTATTTTTCTGACAAAAGGGCTATTTGTTATGAATTATTGAAGTTTTGAAAAATAAATATTTTTTAAATAAAATGATGGGCCCCACTTTTGTTGTTGAAAAATCTAAAATTTTTAGCCGCCAGGCGGCGGAATTTTTTTTTAAAATATATTATTTTATTATTTTAGTCTCCTTTGGCATCCTAAGTTTTTCCTATAAATAGGGTGCTTAGGTTAGAATTGAAAATCACACCAGAATCAGAAGTTTTCTCTCTCTATAATATCGAGCGTATTTTTGTGAGTATTTCAATACTTTGAGTATTACTATTCAGTACAAGCTTCCGTCGGTATTATATCCGATATTCCAGTCAGAGATACTGTTCTTTTGAGGTAAGGAATGTTATTTCTTTCGTAAATGATGTTATTCTTCTCAATATCATTATACAAAAATATTGTCATGGATTTTATGTTGAAATTCTTACTTTTTCCGTCGGGGTTACTATTCACGTATACGGCACTATTCACGTATACGGCACTATTCACGGGAAAATTTATTTTTCTTCTATTTGTCCAAATTGTCTGTTAAAGTTACTATCTTTGATTGTATCCAAGTTTTGGGCTTTATTCTTGAATTTTGCTCCACAAAGTATTATTATGGATTATTCTTGAATTTGGATAAACTAAATGACGAATCCCTAATCTTTGTCTTTTATCTCACTGGATTCGTTCTTTAAAATATTTTTCATCATCCTCAGTCCTAAAAGGTGATGTAACTGAATATCTTTGGCCTGTAGAGCAAAGATGAATGATTACCTGATGAATATCTTTGGCCGTAGTGCAAAGATGACAGGTGTTGAGATGAACATGACCACTGATGATACAAATGAATATCTTTGGCCTGTAGTACAAAGATGAATATTGACTCGAGATGTATATTGATTGATGTTACAGGGATAAAATATTGATGATGGACTTTTAAATCATAGAAGATAGTAGACTTCATTCTCTGCTTAACTCTTCTAATGATTTGTTATTTCCGCTGCGAATATTGATCTAAGATTGGTTGTCCATTATATTTTATCTAATTTATTGAAGGCTAACGATGATTTATTTTCCATTATCTTAGTCGTAATATTCTTTACTGAGCTAGTTGAGCTCACCCTTTTCATCTGTTGTCCTCTTCAGAAAATGAGAATGTTGCGGGAACTAGTCGGGGGACAGAGTGATGGTCCGAGTTAGAGCAGTAGTAGTCCTCACTATTTCTGATAAATAGTGTGATAATAATTGTAATGAGGACTTAGTTTGAATCTTAATATTTTCTACATATTTGTATTGAGACTCACAGTTGTGTGGTCGTATTTTGCACGACCGTATGATATAAAGTTTGTATTTGAATTCTGTACCATGTATTTGGCGACTCAGAATGGGTTGGGTTGAATGGACCTATTCTGGGGGCGTCACATGTGTCAAGTTGTAAACTTAGCCAACATTTTATTCATTTGAGCAAGCAATTTGTTGGTGATTACATACAAAGAATACTTGCTAGCTTAGTAAACAAAAAAATCAAGTTTACTTCATTTCTTTCTCTCATTTCATTTTCAAGCTTCTAACTTAGCTAAAAGAAAAACAAAAGGAGAGAGAGAGAGGGGGGGTGAAATTTCAGCCAAGAGGGGGATTAAAGGGGAGAGGATTTGATTCTTGATGCTTCATAAACTCATCACATACTTTGGAAAAAAAAGAAGAAAAAACAACAAGGAAAGGTAAAAGGAAAAACTTTAAGTTTTCTTTTAAGTTATTTAGTTTTGTTTATGATCTTGTGATGGATCTTGAAGATTAGAGTTTATGGTGGTTAGATTTTGTGTATTATGTGTAGATCTTGTGTTTTGTGGGTGAATCTTGTGGATCCATAGGAGTTTTGATGAAAAAGTTTGGAAAAGGAAAGTTATTTAGTTTTGTATGAAATTTTTGCTTAACTAGTGTGCTATAAAATGTTCATCTTGAAATCTATAAGTGATATTTGAGATTTTTTTTCTTGACATGCTAGATACATGAGTTAAGCACAAAACCCCTTTGGAATCAATGAAATATGTTAAAAAATGAGCAAGCTATGATTTTAATTCCAAACTACACAAACTGTTGAACATGTGTTACTGACCAGTCCCTTCTGGCCAGATTTTCAAACCCAAAACAAATCCGAATTGGGTGTTTGATAATTGAAAACTGTAGTTTAAGAAAATACGAATCCAACGCCTTCGACAAAACTTAATTCCGAGTTGTAAATTTTGTTTTACAAGCGTTTCTGTAAAGGACCTCGAATCTAAAAAAAATTGGTCGATAATGACAGAATTGTAATTAAATGGAAAATGAATAACTATTATAAATAATTTCTAAAGCCATTAATTGGTTAACAAATTAATTACATATAAGATTAAACATAATTAACTATTTAATTATTATTTAAGTGATATTAAGTGATAATTAAGTAGATTTAGTGTTAATAAAGTAACTAGTTATTATTTAATTATGATTAAATAATAATTAGAGTTAAACAAATGATTAATTATTATTTATTTTATATTAAATAATAATTAAAGAATATTTAAGTAAGATTAAGTGATTACTTACATACATTAACATAAATATTTATAAAATAATTATTTATTATTTAATTAATATTAAATAATAAATAAGGGCAAGTAATAATTAATTATTCTTAATTTAATAAGGAAGAATAATTAAAGATGTATGAGATAAATTCATTATTTATTATTTAATTAATAATAAATAATAAATAAGGATAAATAATAATTAATTATTATTTAAATAATAATAAGGAATAATTAAAGACTAATGAAGTAAATAAATCAATTATTTACTATTCAAGGATAAAAAATTAATTAATTAATATTAAATAATAATTAAAGACAAATAATAATTTAATTATTTATTTTTTAATTACCATTAAATAATGAATAGATCTAATTGGCTATTATTTGATAATTAAATAATAACTAAAGGTAATTAATTAATTATTATTTAATTAATATTGAATAGTAATCAAATGAAGGTATAGATTAATAATATGATAATAAAGTTATTTAATAATTATATTTAATAAATTATGTAAAAATAGTTTTAATGTTTTAAAAATCATTTAAAGATAATTTAAAGGTTTAAAAAATGTTTTAAAGTTATAAGATATAACTTTTAATATATGGACATGAAATACATTAATTTTTAAATATTAATGGCAATTATTAAGAAAGAGTTTAAATGTTTTAAAAAATATTTAAAGGTAATATTAAGATATTAGAAATATTCTGAGTTATAATAAATAACTTTTAATATTGTGACATATACTTCATTAATATGTGAACTTAATTAAATATTAATGATGATGGAATTATTTGGTATTTAAAGCATTTAAAAATGATATTAATGATTGAAAAATCATTATAAATGATAAAAATTATCTAAAAAATGTTATGACTGATAAGTACATTATCTAAAATAATATTGAAGCGTTTAAGCAGAGTTTTATTTAAAATAGACTCGATAATTATTTGATAAGGCAATCGAGACGTCGGAATAGTACCAAAATCAAATCGGACTGAAATAGTTTGACTTGATACCGGGTCTTATGTGTTTTAGCGACTGTTAGGGATATATGATAAGTGTTTAAGTTATACTATGACTGTATTTAGTAGTGATGTATGTTATGATATTATTCTAATTGAGAGATCGATATTATTAATCATAGGTCTTTCAACTGAAGCTTAATTTGATTGTGTAGCAGTAATCGACGGTAAAGGCAAGTTCCTGAACTATGCTTTTATTAAGCAAGTTCCTATAACTCTTTTATTGAGCAAGTCTCTTAACTCGAACTCGAGTTGTTATTGAAAAGCATGTTCGTGGTTAATCTTTGTTGATTACACCACATCTTTGATTATTGATTCGCACGTTGTGCATGTTACATATGTTCATCAGGTATGAAAGGCTGATCACCTTCCTTACCATTTGGTTCAGTTAAATTTGTCCATGCTCATTATTGGCCATTCATCATTATTGTCTCAGTCATTCAGTTATGTAAATTGATTCATGTTCTTTTACCAATATTATATTGTTGAAAGTTTGTTAGCTTGTTATTCTTTTTAATCATGATATATCATCCTTTGTATTTAAAACTTGCTGGACAAACTTGTTGCTCACACTTGCTATATCATGATAAACATTTCAGGATTAAAGGCTAAACTTCGGACACAAGCAAAGGCAAAGACAAGTTCCATGATGGAGTTATTATACGGTTAAAATGGTAATAGTATTAGATACAAATGACATTATATGTCGTGTAGGATATTGAATGCAGATATTAAGTTAAGGTTACAGACCTTGGGAATTATGTGTAAAAGTTATTGTATAAACAATTTATGTTTATATCTTCCGCAATAGTTATAGAAATGATGTATCGTAACGTACCAGGTCCGAGGTAAAAGGTACCCGAATTTGGGGGCTTCACAATTGATATCAAAGCTGTAGGTGATAAACCTTAGGTAGGGTTACCTTATGCTATAACCGCAGGGATAAGGATACGGAATAAACTCAAATAGAGTTTTAAATTTAAGCGATGAAGTTGGGCAAAGTATTGGTAAGTCAATAAGATTCAAAGAAGAATCCTGACAAGTTATAAAGATCCAGAGTTACCTAACTCTGATAATAAAGATGACCACTAGCAATGAATAGATGGAGTCTAAAAGACTAAAAGTATAAAGGAAAAGAAGATCGTAAAACAAAGCGATCATAACATAGAGAAGAATCGTAATATAATACGATTATAATATGAGATCACAACGTGATCTGATAAGGTCATAGCAGGATGAAGATCAATCAAATGATTGAAAACTTTATAGCAGAATTGCCGTACGAAAATGGTACTATGAAATAGTACGAGTTAAACTCAAAAGAGTTGAAAAGGATGATGAGATACGGATTAAATGAAATTCGTATCAAGTAAAGAAAGAACTAGGAATATGTGGGATTTCAATTGAGAACTCATGTTAGCAGCTAAGTTGTATGATTCCTTGTATGGGCGGGGAATTTATGCTTGGTTTTAGGACCACTTAGCTTCCTATATTGATTAGTGGCTGAGTTGACCAATTTCTTGTATGGGCAGGGGATTGTGTTCGGTTTGACAACCACTTAGCTTGTTTTATTGATATACATTGAAATGTTGGTGTCACGCTATTCGCTATATGTATGTTGAGAATGTGATTCTTTTCTCATGTGTATAACGGATTGGTAGAAAATATAAGATTAGGTGCGAGTTCTTTAAACTCACACTTCTGGTAAGTTCGTGACTCATAATCGTATGATAGAACCCCTCAACGAATGGACGACTTTGGTCTGACTAGGATAAGTTCCTAAACCCATATAATTGTGAAAAGTTCCTGAACTCATAATGTGTGGCATATTTGATGAACTGTACTGGGATATAGAATAGTGTGAATGGAAAATTGAGGATCATAGGAATAGATAGATTTATTAAGAAATGGATCAGCATAGAAAGTGAAGTTGTTGGTGGAAGCATAGGTATTCCAAATCTTCTAGCTATAATAGACTTCGAAATTTTTAACATCAAGCTAAATTCGCACTAATGTGCCTTTAAAAGTACACATAAATTTTTGTTATCAGCAACACATGGTTACAATTGTGTAGAAGTGGGCTTTGTACCACTAACACATCGTTACCTATTGTGGCACTGATAACATCACAAATGAAGTTTTGTTATCCTCAAAATATGATGACAAATGTGTATGTGTGGACTTCGGAACCCTGACACATCGTTACCTGTTGAATGATAACTAAAACTTATTTTCAAAGATTTTTGAACCGTTTAAAAGAAAAGTCTATGCTAATTGTTTCGGCTAGACAAAAATTACTTGAAATATCAAAACGTATTTTTCTTTATCATCAATGCATCATGGAACCTAGTGCAAGGATGATAAAAATGATGGAGTCATTATTGCAGTATTATCTAGTGTTGGATGTGATTTAAAGATCATCAGCCCACTATGGTATATTGTTGTATGACAAAGTCACAAAATGACAGACTCTTCAACGGACTGTAAATACAGTGCGGTATAATAACGTCATAAAATAATTTTTAGAAATTTAAAGAAAAGTCAAGTGTCAATTAAATTTGGCCATACACATGTTTCGATTGATGATAAAATTATTGGTATATGTCTAAGCTAATTGATTCAGCTAGACAAATATTTATGAAAATTCAAGTATCCCTTTGATAAATTATCCCAAACCAGATTGTTGTGATTCGGAATCCAAGCTGAGTATGAACAACCCGTGATGGGAAAATTATTTTTGTGCCCAAGGATAACAGAGTGAACGTATTTATCGTTCAAACAGATAGTATTTGAGTAATACAGGAGATAACGGGGCTGATCACCCTACATGTCCGTAAGACCAGAGCGGTTTACAGATGAATTTCTGTTTAAATCTTTTTGAAATTGAAAAATAAATGTTTATACCCACTCAACATTTTATTAAAAGTTTTTATCTCCTTAGAGAGAAGTCTGGGTAGAACATGATGAAAGAATAGTTCTCATAGAAGGAAGGCATATGTATTCATAAAATCAGATAAAGATTAAGTTAAAAACTTAGTTTAGTGAATAAAAGAAGTAGGGATTAGTTGTAATTTCGAGGACGAAATTCTTAGAAGAAGTGGTGAATGTGACAACCCGAGAATTTATAAGATTAATAAAATCTTAAATGATTAAATAAAGGTTAAATAATAAGGCCTAAACTGAAAATAGAGTATGGATTTAAATTTTTGTGAAAAAGATTTCATAGTGATTTATGAAGAAATTTATTATGGAAATAAATTTTCAAGGAGGAGATAATGTAAGGAGGAAATGAATATGTATATTATGGGATGGTATATTTTTGTTTATAATAAACAAATAAAAGAAAGCTATTAGTAACATAATATATACATTAGGTATGAAAATTAATAACTTAAAGGTTATGACATTGTAGAAAGTTAGTATTTAAAATTATACTAACTTAAGAGATTTATTTTATTATCTCAAGTCACCAATTATTTTAAATCTAATTATAAAACGTCTAATTGGGTTATGAAATTGAACCATTCTAAATTCCAAATTGAATGGAATGAAAATCCTAAATAACTAATTAGGATAAAATAAAATTAGGGTTTTGGGTCATGTTAGTTTATATAGCCTAAACAATTAAATTGGAAGCCCAAAAAAATTAAATGAGTGGCCCAAACCTAGCCCACTTGAAGAGGGGCATTGTGATCATTTGTTAAAGCATTATTTGGCATGAAAAGAAATCAAAAATTGGAGGAAATGTGGCTTAGATACCCGACCACTTCATGGGAAAAATGGGAAGGAAAACTTGATTTTATTAAGCTTGTCCAAACTTGTGGAGAAAGACTACCAACTCCTCACATGTGTCAAGTTGTAAACTTAGCCAACATTTTTATTCATTTGAGCAAGCAACATGTTGGTGATTACATACAAAGAATACTTACTAGCTTAGTAAACAAAAAAAATCAAGTTTACTTCATTTTTTTCTCTCATTTCATTTTCAAGCTTCTAACTTAGCTAAAAGAAAAACAAAAGGCGAGAGAGAGAGAGAGGGGGTGAAATTTCGGCCAAGAGGTGGATTAAAGGGGAGAGGATTTGATCCTTGATGCTTCATAAACTCATCACCTACTTTGGAAAGAAAGGAAGAAAAAGCAACAAGGAAAGGTAAAAGGAAAAACTTTAAGTTTTCTTTTAAGTTATTAAGTTTTGTTTATGATCTTGTGATGGATCTTGAAGATTAGAGTTTATGGTCGTTAGATCTTGTGTATTATGTGTAGATCTTGTGTTTTGTGGGTGGATCTTGTGGATCCATAGGAGTTTTGATGAAAAAGTTTAAAAAAGGAAAGCTATATAGATTTGTATGAAATTTTTGCTTAACTAGTGTGCTATAAAATGTTCATCTTGAAATCTATAAGTGATATTTGAGATTTTTTTTCTTGTCATGCTAGATACATGAGTTAAGGACAAAACCCCTTTGGAATCACTCAAATATGTTAAAAAATGAGCAAGTTATGATTTTAATTCCAAACTACACAAACTGTTGAACATGTGTTACTGACCAGTCCCTTCTGGCCAGATTTTTGAACCCATAAATAATTCGAATTGGGTGTTTGATAAATGAAAACTATAGTTTAAGAAAATACAAATCCAACACCTTCGACGGAACTTAATTCCGAGTTGTAGATTTCGTTTTACAAGTGTTTCCGTAAAGGACCCCGAATCTGAAACAAATTGGGCGAGAATGGCAGAATTATAATTAAATGAAAAATGAATAACTATTATAAATAATTTCTAAAGCCATTAATTGGTTAGCAAATTAATTACATATAAGATTAAATATAATTAACTATTTAATTATTATTTAAGTGATATTAAGTGATAATTAAGTATATTTAGTGTTAATAAAGTAACTATTTATTATTTAATTATGATTAAATAATAATTAGAGTTAAATAAATGATTAATTATTATTTAATTAATATTAAATAATAATTAAAGAATGTTTAAGTAAGATTAAGTGATTACTTACTTACATTAACATAAAAGTTTATAAAATAATTATTTATTATTTAATTAATATTAAATAATAAATAAGGACAAGTAATAATTAATTATTCTTAATTTAATAAGTAAGAATAATTAAAGATTTATGAGATGAATTAATTATTTATTATTTAATGAATAATAAATAATAAATAAGGACAAATATTAATTAATTATTTTTTAAATAATAATAAGGAATAATTAAAGACTAATGAAGTAAATAAATCAATTATTTACTATTCAAGGATAATAAATTAATTAATTATTATTTAATTAATATTAAATAATAATTAAAGACAAACAATAATTTAATTATTCAATTTTTAATTACCATTAAATAATGAATAGATCTAATTGCCTATTCTTTATTAATTAAATAATAACTAAAGGTAATTAATTAATTACTATTTAATTAATATTGAATAGTAATCAAATGAAGGTATAGATTAATATTATGATAATAAAGTTATTTAATAATTATATTAAATAAATTATGTAAAAATAATTTTAATGTTTTAAAAATCATTTAAAAATGATTTAATGGTTTAAAAAATATTTTAAAGTTATAAGATATAACTTTTAATATATGGACATGAAATACATTAATATTTTAATATTAATGGCAATTATTAAAGAATGATTTTAAATGTTTTAAAAATCATTTAAAGGTAATATTAAGATATTAGAAATATTCTGAGTTATAATAAATAACTTTTAATATTGTGACATGTACTTCATTAATATGTGAACTTAATTAAATATTAGTGATGATGGAATTATTTGCTATTTAAATCATTTAAAAATGATTTAATGATTGAAAAATCATTATAAATGATAATTATCTAAAAAATGTTATGACTGATAAGTAAATTATCTAAAATAATATTGAAGCGTTTAAGCAGAGTTTTATTTAAAATAGACTCGATAATTATCTGATAACGCAATCAGAACGTCGGAATAGTACCAAAATCAAACCGGACTGAAATAGTTTGACTTGATACCAGGCCTTATGTGTTTTAGTGACTGTTAGGGATATATGATACGTGTTTAAGTTATACTATGACTGTATTTAGCAGTGATATATGTTATGATATTATTCTAATTGAGAGATCGATATTATTAATCATAGGTCTTTCAACTGAAGCTTAATTAGATTGTGTAGCATTAATCGACGGTACAGGCAAGTTCCTGAACTATGCTTTTATTAAGCAAGTTCCTATAACTCTTTTATTGAGCAAGTCTCTTAACTCGAACTCGAGTTGTTATTGAAAAGCATGTTCGTGGTTAATCTTTGTTGATTACACCACATCTTTGATTATTGATTCGCACGTTGTGCATGTTGCATATGTTCATCAGGTATGAAAGGCTGATCACCTTCCTTACCATTTGGTTCAGTTAAATTTGTCCATGCTCATTATTGGCCATTCATCATTATTTTCTCGGTCATTCAGTTATGTAAATTGATTCATGTTCTTTCACCAATATTATATTGTCGAAAGTTTGTTAGCTTGTTATTCTTTTTAATCATGATATATCTTCCTTTATATTTAAAACTTGCTGGGCAAACTTGTTGCTCACTCTTGCTATATCATGATAAACATTCTAGGGTTAATGACGAAACTTCGGACACAAGCAAAAGCAAAGACAAGTTCCATGATGGAGTTATTATACGGTTAAAATGGTAATAATATTGGATACAAATAATATTATATGTCGTGTAGGATATTGAATGCAGGTATTAAGTTAAGGTTATAGACCTTGGAAATTATGTGTAAAAGTTATTGTATAAACAATTTATGTTTATATCTTCCTCAATAGTTATAGAAATGATGTATCGTAACGTACCAGGTCTGAGGTAAAAGGTACCCGGATTTGGGGGCGTCACAGCTATCATGCCCATGAGGAGACCGACACTTGTATATATGTTGTGGTCGACGATGCTTCGCAGCCCGACAATCACCATTCAAATTGAGCCTTAAGGCTGAAAAGATAAAACAGAAGTATCGATATGCTTTAATTCCTATGTTAGCGTAAAGGTTTGAAAACCTTCTTTTAAAATATCATTCAATAATCTTTTCCGAAAAGAGAAGCTTTTGCAAATCAAATCAAAGACTTTTTGCAAATCAAATCAAACCCTTCGTATATAGGTTCAACGATGCATAAACATACTTTTCAATCAAAGCATAGGCCCAATTTCTTTCAGCATTCACACACACATTGCAGATTTAAAAGGGAAATATTAAAAAGATGTGATACCGTGTTTACACGAAAGTTGTGGGGTGCCTAACACCTTCCCCACACTTAACAAAGCCCCCGAACTCAGAACTTCGTTTTTAAAGATTAACTTTTGACAGTGTCCAGCAATTGGGCCTCTTTTCAAAAAAAATTCGGTTGAGTTGGTACAACCATTTCAAATCTACCAACTGGTGATTCTGTAAAACGTTCAAATCGTCGACATGATATATGTTGGCCTTTTCCTAAAAAACCCTTCAAAACCTTTTTTGCAAATAAAAAGAGTAAGGGTAGAGATAACTTAGGAAGAGAGAAAGATCCGGGTTGTGACCCGACCCGCCGATTTTTTTCCGACGTCGACAGGTGGCGACTCTGCTGGGGACAATAGTAGAGGGCTTAGGCCGCGTTCAAATCTTTTCAAAAAACATTCCCTTTTAAAAAAATACGTATGTGTGAATGCTGCGTCTTTACAATTGAATGAATGCGCAAATGCTGTGTCTTTACATTGAATGAATGTGAATGAATGCTTTCCTGTTTTAGTGCTTCACACCCATATTAGTGCTTCGCACCAATGTCATCATATGCATACGGTGAGACGCGATGTATATGAATGTATGTTGTGTCATTCCTCTTTCGGGAGGCAAACCAGTCGGTGATAAGTAATGACTCTGGGGACGGCTAAGTCTCTGGGGGCTCATGAAAATGCACCACCCAGATTTGCTCTAGTTGAAAGATTGGATTAATTTCCCCTCTAGTAGATTGCGATGATCTGGGGACCTTCATGTCGAAAAAGCCACGAGAGTAGCCTAAGATAGGTCAACCTCTGATTAACCAAAATCCGATGGGAAGTTTCTTCATGCCTTCCTCTTTCAAATTCAATGTCAAGTTTTCAATTCCAAATGTGAAGGAGCATAACCTAAATATCATAATAAAAATTTACATTCCTTGTCATATACATCCTATCATGTTAACCTGTCATCAAAAATAAATAACCTTTGTTTTGCAGGATAAGATTAAAAAACCACAAAAATATATCATGGCATGCATCCTATCCCTACCTACATCAGGAAATTGACACACCTACGTTTTGTTGTAGGTGAAAAATTGGTCCTGTCACTAGATCTAAGTCTAAGAGAGCACTAAGTCCTCCCACAGACATGACTTCAAGTGCTCAACCAGAATCCACCCCTGTCATTAGGGAAGAGTTTGAAGGACTGAAGAATCAGATAGCCGAATTGGCCAGTTTCCTAAGAGAGCAAAGTAGAACTCTTAAAGGGAAGCAATCCCAAGTTCACACAGAACCAGGAACACCTGGTGGTAGTGGTGGCAGTCAAGAGATCGAAAAAGACGAGACTTAGATTCCTGGACCACAAAACCAGGACCAAACCAACAAAACCCCTGAAATCACCATCCTTAGGAAAGAACAGGAAGTTGGTGACATTCTGAAGAAAATACAGCAGATGGAAGAAACCATCTGGTCTATTAAAGGGACTGGGGCCTTTGGCAGTGTCAATTATTCAGACCTCTGTATCTTCCCAGGGGCTCGTTATCCCAAAAAATTTAAAACTCCTGATTTTGAGAAATACGATGGATTGGGAGACCCCCACACCCACCTGAAGGTATTCATTGGAGAACTCGGATCCTATGCAGAGGACGAGAAACTTCGAATGCAGTTATTCTAGAAGAGTCTGACCGGAGAGGCTAGAGCATGGTACGCCCGTCTAGACAACTCTAAGATTCACAAGTGGGAAGAATTGGCACTTACTTTCCTCAGTCAATATAGCTTCCAATCTCAGCTGGCTCCAGACAGATACAAATAACCAAAATTAAGAAACAAAACACTGAATCATTCAGAGAATATGCCCAACGCTGGAGGCGGGTGGCAGCATAAATCACCCCATCCATGTTTGAATTTGAGATAGTCATGACCTTCATCGACATCCAAGAAGCTCCTGCTGCGCCGTTTTGATGTTAACAAAACGGACACAAAACGCATGCAAGCATACACGATCGACAAGTAATAAATTCGATAAGTAAAGTTCGTTCCCACGGAGAAAAGGAGTTAGGCTTAAACTATCATGCAACAATCCTATGGTTATTTTCGTCTTCTCAAATGAGTATCAAAGTGTGCTTTAATAACTAGACTGGTTTTACACTAAACTTAACTAATTAACAGACGAGGGGTTCAAATTGGAGAAATATGGGATCCTAACTTCACCTATTGCATCGTCTAGATTACACACCTCATGTCAAGCATAATTGATTATTTAGAAGTGCTAGTCGGGAGCACGAATGTGAGACAAGGCTATTTGTCAATATACCAAGTCCATATTATATAATATCCATAAAAGAGATAGAAATCACATGAACACCAATAAAACCTAAATCACTATATGTCTATGTGATTTATAAGCTATATCAGTTTAAGTGCAAGCCCCCAATAGACTACATATGGCAATACGATATATTTCTATCTGAATTACGAATCACAAAACTCATCAAATGCAAGTTTCACGAACATATGCTAGCATGGCAAAATCTAAGTTTACATTTTCTCTTTCAATTCCATATAAACTATTACAGTAGATGTTGATCAAGCATCTAAACATACAATACAACCATGCTAGGCAAACTATACATAATCAAATATACATATCAATGAGGCATAAAACCCTAGACTAAGTAATAAGATTCATTAAAATCCCATAATGGTAGTTAGTTCATCTGTGAACCACCAACCATTATGGGATTTAAACCAAGCATTGAAGCAACTATGAAAGCAAGAGAATAGAGAGATAGAGAATGCAAATCTTGTGGTTCCCCTTCCAATAGAATGCTAGCAAGCTCGAGTTTTGACCACAAACAAGCTCTAAAGTGAGCCCTAGAAATGGAAATATACTAGAACTAGAACTGGAGAAGAGTTAGTCTCTTAAGCTCTCTAGGTCTCTAACCCTAGAAATGTAAGAACTTGTAATAATTGATAAGTCTGATAATGATAATTTATTTTTCGTTCTTGCAAACACACCCTATATATAAGGAATACACTCAGCAGAAAGTTAAAATGAAAAGTCAATTAAGCTTGACCGGCGCGGTCGCGCGGCCTCCCTTTGGTCACCCGGCTGATATCCAGAAATCGCCCCTCTGGACTGCACTTCAGCGCGGGCGCGCGGCTCTTTCTTGTGTTCCCGGCGCGGCCGCGTGGGGTCCTGTTTCCTGCTGGTGAAATCTGGTGTAATGCTAGTTTCTTTGTTGCCTTGCTGCTTCTATCTTGCTTCTTGTTCCTTCACTTGTTGCTGCATCTAAGCCATTTGCACATGCCTTGTCTTGTCAATCCCCATGCCAACTGAAAGTAGTATGCAGACAAGCCAATCATGTGTGATGAAAAAGCATATACTTTGGAGACAATTTTATTTATTTATTAATAAAAAAAATTCATTTATTAAAGGCATTTAATTATCTACATGGTGCTATTTTTATAATATATAAATAACTCACAGTTTTAAGCAATGCTTTTAGAATTATGATGATGATCATGTTAATGAGATCTCAATTCTTAGAAAGCTTTAAAACTAAAATAGTTTCCAATCGTGGGATTACTAAAAAGGGATTAGCAAATCCGGATAGATTGGTACATATGTTGCTTGCTCATTGGATGAGGATAATTGATCTCATGATCATTTGTGTGGAGACACTAAAGCAAGTATGTAGGTGTTTATTGGAGAATAAGTTCACTGAACGTGACTCGCTATGGAATACCTAATGTAGTTTTACTCGCCTGTCAATAGAAATTCCTAATGTGATAGTAGTACAAGTGATCCTCGGACTTGAAATTATCATAGTATCTTGTATGTAATGAATTATACTTTGACTTATTCCTTAAAGCCCTTTAGGGTATATAAAAGGGTATGCTTGGGTATAATGAGTTACATATGGAGATAATGAATGATCAATAAAGAATCTACCACCTCTAGTAAAAGAGGAGATATGTCCTATGTGATTCGTTAAATGACAACCCAGGAATCCTTGGCCAAGGTGGAATGAAATTAGAAAAGAGTTTCTAATTTGCATTATTTAGAGTTCTGCATTTTCTAATCGAAATACATATAATTGAATAAAATAAGACTTGAAAGTAAATCCATGTCTTATATTTAATTGGGACATTGTATAGTGGAAGGATTGAATTGTACGGTAACTATTTACTCACAGGTTCTTTTATGATTAATGTTGAAATCTATATTATCTGGAAAGTCATTGATCGCTAGTGTGACGCCCCCAAATCCGGGGCCGCCACTTGGTCTCTCGAATTCGGTTCGTCACGTGCTCATGATAATACATCACAATAATAATACGACTAAATGTCGCATCGCACAGCGGAATAATACACAACTAATACCGAATAGATTATATTTAAATAATATAATTTATTCACGTCCCAAGGTCTCGTAACTTAAACAGTGATTACATAGCTTAGACATATCTTAAGCATAAATAACCTTAACTAGTACATAATATCATAAGTTCTTTATTATAATCATAAAGTCTTATATAAACAAAGCTACTCAGTAGCCTTTCCCTTGCCCTTGTCGGTACTCGAGGGTCCGCACTGCTCGGCCTTAACTGAAATGTTTTTAGGGAAAGCAAGAATGAGCACAATTTGCCCAGCAAGTAATATACAATAAGAGTTTGTAATATAATTCTCAATTCTCAAAAGGGTATAGCAAGGTTTGATAGTTCAAGGATAACAAGAATATCAACAGTTTTCAATAACAGTCGCTAAGGACAGAATAATATCAATGTGATTCAATAATAAACCAATTCAAGATTTCAAGATAACTGAATACTGAGCAGTCACTAAGGACTATGAACTTCTACAGGAATTGACAGTAATAAACTGAATAATCCAACAAAAACAAGTACAACAGGTGATCAACCTAAAGTACCCTATGTTATGCATAACACTCAATCATACTAATATGAGCGCGTCAGTTCTCCGACAGTTATATTTTGTTCTTCTCAGTCAAATATAAGATCCCGCACCAATCAATCGGTTTGGGTCGCCTTTCAATAATATAAGTCTAGCCGAATCAAATGGCATAGACACTTTCACAATATTCAAGAACAATATCAAGTTCCACATGAATACTAGCTTTAATGAAATAAGAGTTCAAGTATGCTAATTCAATTCAAACGATTAAGTAAAGAAACTAGTTCGCAATATACAATGATAGAATACTTGCATAAAGTAAATGCGTCGGTTAGGATACTTGCATCCAAAGAGATAAGGTTTAGATACTTGCACCGTAAAAGAGTGTAAGTTAGGAAACTTGCACTTTAAAAGAGTGTAAGTTAGAGAACTTGCCTTTAGCGTAGTTTATCCACGAAAAGAAAATCAACACTTTCGAATTCCTATCGTAATATAGTTATGTATATATATGATATTCATTAGTCATATAATTAACTTCAAATTTTATCTTCGAATATACGTTCAACACATAAGCTAAGTCTTAACCTAGCTACACAGTTATATAGAATATAATGTCTATCCTTAACGTTCCTCATTTTGAGTTTAAACACATTCTCATATCATATAAGATAGCAACAATTAGCAAACACGCTCTCATATTATTAATATCACATAAGACCATTATTAATACTAAATGTATTTTATTTTAGCAAGTTATGGCATTCTCATAAGTTAACTGTCAAAATCGGGTTCAAGTAACATCATATAATATCACGTAGCATGTATACATGTTTAAATGATACTTTTATGTGTATACAACCTTTTCTTGTTCCAATCATACATGCAATAGATTCTAAGTTAACACTTTCAATAATTTAAAGCCATTCAAGGTCATGGAATTCACAAGGCCTATTATGCTCGCTCTTTAAACACATAAGGTATTCATATACTTTGCATTAGGCATACTTATGAGTATTCACATTTCATACATGTAACTATTACAGTTATTAGTTGAAAACATGCTTCGTTTACGCTAAATTTTAATCATGACATCTAGCATGGTATGTATACATGCATGACGTTCATGAAGTCAATAGTATTATCCAACATGTTCATAAACTTCAGATTTTAAACTTCAAGTTAACATGTCAAGGAGTACGTTTAAAACTTGTATTCTCATTAGTAAAGCTCACTAATAAGGCCTAACATGCTCATGCTATCTAGATTCATATGTTAACATATTTGACACGCATTTCAAGGTCATATAACATGCTCAAAAAATCAGAACCTAGAATCCTAATATAACATGTTAGAGTCCATGTTCAACGCTTGAATTTTCGTTGGAAAGGTTCACTATTGAGGTTCATATGCTCAAGTTACATTATGAAGCTTAGATACGCAAGTTAACATTCATATCATGTGTTTCTAGGTCATACAAATATGTTTTAAAAGTCAGAATGTCAATATAAAGCTAACATATCAAAGTTCCTCTATTCATAACTTTCAGTTTTCTTTGAAATACTCAACTAAAACAACTAGCATGGATTGCTATAACCTAGTAACCTTATTCCATATGTTAATGTGAGTTATAGGCATACTCTACTAGTACAACATGCTCAATACATCAGAAGATATAATAGAAATTATCAACAATTTTTGCATGGGCGCGCGGCCGCGGCCAAATTGTACTAGGGAGACGCGCGGCCGCGCGGCTCCTGTTCCAGTCCAGAGAGCTCCAGCCTCGGCAGATATCAAGCCCAAATCATAAAATTACTTCACAATTTCGATTCTACATAACTACATTGCAATACCAACATATTTATATGTCTATATAACACTTAATCAAGCATTCTATACTCCAATCACATTCTAATATGGCAAAATCAAGAAATCTTGAAATATACAGAGAAACAAAAATGAAGAACAAGGAAGCTTTATTATACCTCTGCTAGAATCTGAACTTGCTACTACTTCACAATGCTATTATACTACTATGTGTATTATTCTCAACTTAAATTAAGCAATTTATCAGCAAATAAATTAGAGAGGATGAAAGCCATATATATAGAAAAACCATTGTCCAAACATTGCTTATACACACCAAATGAAACCAACGAGATTTTTGATTTGCTTGATGGTTAATAGAGAGTAGGTAATTGGTTGTTGAGACTCATCATCATGCCCATTCCTTTGCTCATCATGATCTAGCCTATGTTGCTGATTTTGAGGATTTGAAGAATGAAGCTGTGGAATTTTACTGAGTTTGAGGAAGAATAGGGAGTAGACTTCATAATGCTAATCACGTGTATGAGGAATTGGAGAGCAAATGGGACACTTAAAATGGGACAATTGATTCACTTCTCAGCATTTGCAAATACCACACTTGTATACACAAACCATATACTTATGTTATATATTGTATGTACTCTTAGGTTATAATTTAAGTCACAATGTACTTCACATAATGTAATAAGTGTAATTTTCACACATATAATCCATGTACATTTATTTTACCGGATATAATTTAAATCAAATATTACCACATTACATTATCTCATTCATTATTAAATTCTATTGATTTAATAATTATTTACAATATATATCTACACATGATGTATTCATAACACATAGCTTTAATATGTACAATCATATAGTATATTTTAATTATACTTGCACATAACAATTAATATAATCTTATTATATTAATAACTTTACTTTTTTGTTTCATTATTCATAATGTCAAATAAATAAATTATCCACCTTAACAATTAATTAACAATAATATTAATTAATCCATTCATCGTAATTATTAATAACACTTAATTAATAATCATAGGATTAATTATCACATGAATATAGATCTTATTATATTTTTGAACACGTTGCTTATTATTATTATATTATTGCGATAATAATAATCCTCACATCATCAATTAATTATCATTAATATTCTATAATAATTAATTAAATTCTCTAATAACAATTAATACAGATTAATTGTTCAATTAATAATTCATTCGTTAATTAATATAATCATTAATAATCCTCATCACTGTGCCATACAAGGCTATCAACGAGTTTATCGCAATCTCCATAAATTTCTCAATTATTATAATTATTCAATTTTATATAATTGAATTAATTCATCTAATAACACAAAATCATTTATATTAAATAAATTCTCATTTCCAATAATATATTTATTTAATAATATTAGAAAATTCTCGAGTATTACAGCTAGGGAGGCTTATCCCTATTGTAGAAAAAATATTATTTATTTAAATAGATTATTAGTTTAATTTATTTATTTAAATAAGATTAGAATTGTTCTAATTGATTTATTCACAACCGGTTTAATATGGAGAACCTAAAGGTCACACCATAAAAGGAAGAATAATTATTTAAGAATGTAATGGCATAATCGTAATAATGCATTAAGTATAATTAAATTAATCTATGGTGATAGAATAAATTAAATAGCTTAATATTTATTATTTAATATTTTGGAAATATTAAATATAAATTAATAAGAGGAGACTTATTAATATTATTACAATTATTATTATTTTAATTTCTAAAAGAGTTTAGTAATTAATTTAATATTAGTACTCTCATTTATTCCTAATAAGATTAGGAGCCAAATTAATTAAATGAAATTAATTAATTATTCCCAATGTGGTGGGAAGCCTAAATTAATTAAAAGAGTTTAATTAATTAAATGAAATCCTATGTCTAATAGGATTGGAAGGGTTGACCAATATCTATATAAGTGAAGTCTTATAATAGATATTAGTTGATGAAATTCCAATGGTTGGAGAGTACTCCTTTTCTATAGGGGATAGAAAACTAAGGTTTAGCCAAACACCCTCCTTTTTGATAATTCCTATTTCTTGGTGGATCACCTCTAGAGGCCAAACACTTGGGTGGCTAACGTTGATCAAAGGAAGGAATCTAACCCGAAAATTAACGGAGATCACGAAGAACAAAGAGTTGAACTCGTACATGTGGAAGCTTCGTTCTACAAGGGTATGATTCTATAACTTCTTATTTATCGTTTTAAATTAATAATTTGCATAAAGGATGATTCGGGTAATGGTTTTGTAGAAATTTTTTAAACACTGATATAACATGCTTCCGCTAATTTTGCAATTTGATTGCGTCATAATTTCGTACAAAACCCAACAGTGGCATCAGAGCCAAACCTTTATGCAATTATTAATTGTTTTGATTTCATATACATATGAGTATGTATTTAGAATAATTTATTGGGCATAATTTTATTGTATAAAATTATTTTTTATAGAAATAATAAAAAAAAAGTCAAATCGTGATTTTTTTTTTTGGACGAATCAATTTTTTTTTCCAAAGGAAGCTTGGTCACATTACTTGTGCTATCTACAAGGGGAAAGTGAGCTGCCGTTTAAAAGGACTTGCAAAGTACCTTTTTAAAAGGAGATGATTAGTAAAAAGATGCTGCAGGAATGTTTTTAAAAGGAATCACTTTATATATATATATATATATATATATATATATATTATTCTTAATAATTTTATAATTCAAATAAAGAGTTTATTTTAATCTTGAAATTGGATTTCATGCAATTTAAAATTGCCCATTAAATGATACTCATATATATATGGAATGTTTTAATTCATGAGATGAATATTTATTTATTGATACATATGATGATATGTATGATAATAAATGGGGTTGATTATGAACTATGACCAATGTGATTGGATTTTATTTTGGATGAATGCTTGAATGAATGAGTTTTATAAAATAGGGTCTGCGTACCTCGTCTTCTCTAGTTTTATTCTCGATGTAAATTCTATCTCCTTCCTATGTACTTTCCCTTGACTGCTGATCAAGGTATCTATTTAATTATAGTTTATGTAATAGAAATAGTTAGAATTATCTTGAAAAAATTGGAGACCAAGGAGCAAGGAACGCGTGAAGACCCATTTGTATGGAGCCTGGGTTTAAATGTAATAGTTATATTTAAATTTAAATTCTTGCACTCGTAGGTTTGACCTTTTGGTTCACTTGGTGGCTCTAGTGAACCAAACTAGAATAAAAGTCCATAATCAATCCAGGTAGAATATAGTATTCTATATGTGCATGCTAAATATTATATATATATATATATATATATTATATTTTATACAAACGAAGCATGTTTAATAATATGACGCGTATTTTATATATATATATGCATGCGCGCTAAACAAGATGAGACAAATAATAACAAACCACTCAAGGAAATTATATTAAGTCGAAAGCGTTCAAGTGATATTTGGAATATCAAACGTCGCCTTCTAGCATGATAAATTAATAGAGTATTAAATATTTAATATGAGCTTGTTGTGCTATCCACAAGGCGAGTATTGCGTATTTAAGATATTAATTAATCACATTTGATGCTTATCAAGAAAATTGAATGATCTAGTCTTGTTGTGCTATCCACAAGGACGAATATTTTTCTTTTTTGAATTTATGGAAGTGCTAGGCTAGACTTAACTTAAATCATTTTAGTTCGGATGTGCACACACTTGACCATTATGATTTAAGAGGCAAAATAAAAGGAGTTACATGTTGATATAATTGACAAGAGTTGTCTACCTATTTATTTATATATCGTTTGTTGTGCTATCCACAAGGCTATATACATTTGAAATGGGATCCTTAATCTCACTAGCAAATCTTTAATTAGATGTTGTCGAACTATATAAGTGAGGGTAATATAGTTTGATGAAAATAGTGGGAGATACCAATTTAAAATAAAGACCTAAATTTATTTTGGTATGCAAAATTAATTAAATGAATGTTTGCTAAAATATTGTCTTTTCACATACAGAAATTTAAAAAATGTCAAAATCACTAATTTCACTGCGTAGCATATTTGATGCTAATAAACTAACCGGACCAAATTATACGGACTGGTTAAGGAATCTGAGAATAGTTCTCACTGGTGCAAAGATTTCTTATGTTATAAATTCACCTGTCTCGTGAACTGTTCCAGAAACAGCCTCTGAGGAAGAGATTGCCACCATTGCAAAGTGGCAAGATGATGCATTTGTGACTTAATATA
Organism: Panax stipuleanatus; assembly: GCA_020205555.1. Lineage (NCBI taxonomy): Eukaryota > Viridiplantae > Streptophyta > Magnoliopsida > Apiales > Araliaceae > Panax > Panax stipuleanatus. The sequence goes on along the minus strand of CM035126.1, from coordinate 35,619,608 downwards.
TCATGCTCGCATCCATGAATAACGAGCTTCAGCGTCAGCATGAAAATATGGATACTCCTACTATGCTGCTTCACCTCAAGGAGTTGTATGGTGAACAAAGTAGGATTGCTAGATATGAGATATCTAAGGAGCTCTTCCGATCTCGGATGACCAAGGGCAAGGTGAACATAAAGGAACAAAAGAAACCTGATCCAGCTAGCAAAGGAATGTGCTTCCATTGCAATGAGTCGGGTCATTGGAAGAGGAACTGCAAGAAGTTTCTGGCAGAGAAGAAGCTTGGAGAAGCTTCGACTTCCAATTAAGGTTTGTTCATGATTGAAATTAATTTTTTAGAAAGTCAAAATTCTACTTGGGTATAGGATATCGGCTGTGGTTCTCACATATATAATACTGTGATGGGACTGGTCAGAAGTAGAAAGCTAAACAAGGATGAGGTTGTCCTATGAGTGGGAAATGAAGCAAAGGTTGCTGTATTAGCTGTAGGCACTTATTGTTTAACATAGCCTACAGGCAAGTCCATTTATTTAAATAATTGTTATTTTGTTCCGAATATCATTAGAAATATTATTTCAAATTCTGTATTAGATATGGATGGATTTAAAATTATAATAAAGAACAACAGTTGTTCAATTTATAAAAATAATGTTTTATATGGTATTGGAAATCTGCAAAATGGACTTTATATACTTGACTTGCATGAAAATATACTTCAAATAGAACAAACTAAGAAAAGGAAAAGAGATGATAGTAATTATACTTATATGTGGCACTGTAGACTCGGTCATATTAATGAAACAAAATTATCCAAGTTGCATAAGAATGGGCTCTTAGAGCTATCCGATTATGAATCATATCCAACTTATGAATCTTGTCTCATGGGTAAAATGACTAAATCTTCTTTTAGTGAAAAAGGAAAAAAAGTTACAGAGTTGTTAGCGTTGGTTCACACAGACGTTTGTGGACCTATGACAACAAATGCACAGGGTGGGTATTTTTATTTTATTACTTTCACTGATGATCACTCAAGATTTTGATATGTGTATTTAATGAAATACAAATCAGAATCATTTGAAAAGTTCAAAGAGTTCAGAAGTGAAGTAGAGAAACAAACGGGCAAGGGCAAGAGTATTAAGAATCTTCGATCAGATCGAGGTGGTGAATACTTTAGCGGTGACTTTTTCGATTATCTCAAAGAAAATGGTATAATCTCATAATGGACTCCACCAGGTACACCACAGTTAAATGGAGTATCTAAAAGGAGAAATCGAACATTGTTGGACATGGTTCGTTCCATGATGAGTGTTATCGATCTTCCAATTTTATTCTGGGGTCATGTCCTAGAAACGGCTACATATCTACTAAATAAGGTCTCCACCAAATTCGTCCCCAAGACTCCATATGAGACTGTGAACAGGGAGAAAACCTAGTCTTAAGTATGTTAAGATTTAGGGATGTCCAGCTTATGTGAAAAGGTTTCAAAATGATAAGCTTGGGACAAGATCTGATAAGTGCACGTTTGTGGATATCCTAAAGAATGTTTGGGATACTATTTCTACAATCCTACTGAACAAAAGGTGTTTGTTGCGAAATACGTTGTCTTCTTGGAAAATGAGTTTATCCTTGAAGGGGCTAGTGGGAGAAAAATAGATCTTGAAGAAATTCAAGAACCACAAACCACTACAGATCAAGTGGATGAACCTGTCCAAGTAGAGACACTTACTGTACAACACCCTATTCGTAAATCTGGAAAGGTACCGAAGATACCTGAAAGGTATGGATTCGTCATAGAGGATGACGATGAGGTACACATCATGGATGATGATCCATTGAATTACGAACAGACTATGAGTAATAAAGACTAAGAGAAATGGTAGATGACCATAAAATTTAAAATGGATTTTGAAGCTATGCTCAAGTCCATTTGGATTTTACTTGCAATTGTAGCTTATTATTGCTTAATCTGGCAAAATGGACATGGAGACGTCCTTCCCTAAATATACATTATTAGAGGAGAATGTATGTCTGATACAACCAGCTAGTTTTTTGTTTCAATGGTTGAAGCAAATTATGTATATGAGCTACAACAATCCATTTATGGATTAAGGCAAGATTCTCGTAGATGGAACATTTGTTTTGATGAGACAATCAAAGAGTTTGATTTTATCAAAAACGAGAATGAACCATGTGTGTGCAAGAAGGTTAGTGGGAGCGCTATTTCATTCCTTGTATTATATATTGATGATATAATACTGATAGGGAATGAAATTCCTATGCTAAAATTGATCAAAACAAAGTTGTCTAAACATTCCTCCATGAATGATTTGGGTAGAACATCCCACATTGGGGATATAAATCTTCATTGATATATTTAAAAGGATGTTCGGCTAAACCCAAGGAAATGTATATTCATTAGATGCTAAAGGCGTTTAGCATGGAAAACTCCAAAAGGTGTCTCATGATGATGAGCCATGGAGTGAATCTCTCTAAAATTATCCTCAATAAAGGAGAGATCGCATGAGCTACTATCATGTATGCAATGAAATATACGAGACTTGATGTTGATCAGTCATATTCTGGAGAAGATCATTGTGAGACAATGATAAACATCTTAAAGTACTTAACTGACACTAAGGATGTCATCATATCACATGATGAGTCTGAATTAAACTAGAGTGCTAAACAGACTCAAGTTTTTAGACTGACCAAGGCGATATCAAATCCACTTTAGGGTAAGTCGTTACCTTGAAAGATGGTGCAGTGAATTGGAAAGGTTTCAAACAACAAAAGGTTGCTGGTTTAGTGACAAAGACAAAGTATATAATTGTAAGTGAAGTTGCAAGTTGATGTTTCGGATGAAAAGTTCATTACAGAACTAGGAATAGTTCTTAAGTCTCATCTTGAATCTAAACATGTGTTGCGGCACCTTGATTAAAGAAATCATTGAAAGAGGAGCATATAGACTCTCAAGATAACATTGCAAATCCATTTACTAAAGCTTTAACATAACAGCAGTTTGATTGTCACTTAGAGAAGTTGGTATGAGATACCAAGGCAATTGGCTTTAGTGTAAGTGGGAGATTGAAAGTAGTATGCATACAAGCCAATGATGTGTGATGATAAAGCATATACTGTGGAGACAATCTTATTTATTTATTAATAAAAAAATTCATTTATTAAAGGCATTTAATTATCTACATGGTGCTGTTTTTATAATTTGTAAATAACCCATAGTTTTAAGCAATCCTTTTAGAATCAAGATGATGATCATGCTAATGAGATCTAAATTTTTAGAAAGCTTTAAAACTAAAATAGTTCCTAATCGTGGGATTACTAAAAAGGGGATTAGTAAATCTGGATAGATTGGTACATATGTTACTTGCTCATTGGATGAGGATGATTGATCTCATGATCATTTGTGTGGAGACACTAAAGCAAGTATGTAGGTGCTTATTGGAGAATAAGTTCACTGAACGTGACTCGCTATGGAATACCTAATGGAGTTTTACTCGCCTGTTAATAGGAATTTCTAATGTGATAGTAGTACAAGTGATCCTCGAACTTGAAATCATCATAGTATATTGTATGTAATGAATTATACTTTAACTTATTCCTTAAAGCCCTTTAGGGTATATAAAAGGATATGCTTGGGTATAATGAGTTACATATGGAGATAATGAATGATTAATAAAGAATCTACCACCTCTAATAAAAGAGGAGATATGTCCTATGTGATTCGTTAAATGACAACCCAGGAATCCTTGGCCAAGGTGGAATAAAATTAGAAAGGAGTTTCTAATTTGTATTATTTAGAGTTGTGCATTTTCTAATCGAAAAACATATAATTGAATAAAATAAGACTTGACAGTAAATCCATATCTTATATTTAATTGGGACGTTGTATGGTGGAAGGATTGAATTGTACGGTAACTATTTACTCATAGGTTCTTTTATGATTAATGTTGAAATCTATATTATCTAGAAAGTCGTTGATCGCTAGGGAGACTTATCCCTATTGTAGAATAAATATTATTTATTTAAATAGATTATTAGTTTAATTTATTTATTTAAATAAGATTGAAATTGTTCTAATTGATTTATTCACAACTGGTTTAATATGGAGAACCTAAAGGGTCACACCATAAAAGAAAGAATAATTATTTAAGAAGGTAATGGCATAATCGTAATAATGCATTAAGTATAATTAATTTAATCTATGGTGATAGAATAAATTAAATAGCTTAATATTTATTATTTAATATTTTAGAAATATTAAGTATAAATTAATAAGAGGAGACTTATTAATATTATTACAATTATTATTATTTTAATTTCTAAAGGAGTTTAGTAATTAATTTAATATTAGTACTCTCATTTATTCCTAATAAGATTAGGAGCCAAATTAAGTAAATGAATTTAATTAATTATTCCCAATGTGGTGGGAAGCCTAAATTAATTAAAATAGTTTAATTAATTAAATGAAATCTCATGTCTAATAGGATTAGAAGGGTTGACCAATATCTATATAAGTGAAGTCTTATAATAGATATTAGATTGATGAAATTTCGATGGTTGGAGAGTACTCCTTTTCTATAGAGGATAGAAAACTAAGGTTTAGCCAAACACCATCCTTCTTGATAATTTCCTCTTCCTTGGTGGATCACCTCTAGAGGCCAAACATTTGGGTGGCTAACGTTGATCAAAGGAAGGAATCTAACCCGAAAATTAAAGGAGATCACGAAGAACAAGGAGTTGAAGTCGTACCTGTGGAAGCTTCGTTCTACAAGGGTATGATTCCATAACTTCTTATTTATCGTTTTAAATTAATAATTTGCATAAAGTATGATCCGGGTAATGGTTTTGTAGAAATTTTTTAAACTTTGAGATAACATGCTTCCGCTAATTTTGCAATTTGATTGCGTCGCAATTTCGTACAAACCCAACACCAACTCCACTATATGATGCCAACCCATCTTCGAGCCATCCCACCTTGCCTTGTTGCCAAGTCCATGCCATTTTGTCTATAATCATGCCATTCCATGCCTTAATCATGTCATTCCATGCCCTTTTTAGTTTCCTAAATAAGATATGCAAAACAAAGATAAAACGCATTAAAAGACAATAAAATGCTTGAGTTTAAGCCATAATCATAGCAAGTTGATATCCAATAAGTAGGTATAAAACCTACTTATCAAATACCCTTAAGCTTAAACTATTGCTTGCCCTCAAGCAACAAACACAAACGTAAACTACATGATATGCAACTAAACTACATGAAAATGAATCCCAAAGCTCAGCCATGCTGTAAATTCTAATAAGAACCGCCTCAGCGAAATAACAAGAACTATGAACAGAGAATCAGCCCAAGCAACAGTTATAAAGACATACAATCTGTAAATCACAACCTGTTGCTAAGATGTGGTGTGTGTGTGTGCAATATCATAAATAAGCTTGAACGAGACAAAGATTCCACATGCTATACTTCTAAAGAAGGAAAATTGAGGTTTTAAGTCAAGAATTTTTCATATATACAAAACAACGACCAAACCAACACATAGATACAAGCTAAGGTGCAACAAGGGTTTATTATGTTTTTATTCATACACAGGGGGCGATATACGCATTTTTCCCGCGGTTACACCCGACTGTGCAATGCTAAGCCCTCTTAGGCTTTTTAGTGATACCCATTTATCGAGCTTTCGACCAACGACTCCCAAACCATAAAGGCTCTAGGGCGCTGGGTGTAGAGATAATCCCCTAGGGCGTACATGCTCGAGTATCAAAGGCCACAAGACTTAGATAGCCAAGGCGTTTATTCTATTTTTTTCTTTTTCATAACTTATTTTCTTTTCTTTTGCTTTTTCTTAGCATGCATACCCAATGTTTTCCCTCAAACATGTATTCTAGTGTTGTTAAGGTCATTATTGCTTTTATTACACAATTCTAGCTAATAAAAACAAAAATTTTCCCCTTCAGAAGACAAGAATGCACTAATCTAGCCAACAAGCAAATAAAGACAAAACTGTGCTATCCGGTGACATCAAAGCAACAGGTATAGGTTACATCATGTATAAAAATATAATTGAGCTTAAGCTACTAACTGAGTTCAAAAATCTATCATATCTCAATGTCATCATTGGCCAGACTGGAATTCAATAGGCTAAACATATTGGACTATGCAATGCAATGCAATTAAACACAAACTAAATAAGTAAAACAAAATAAAACTAAAATTTTTTTATGCAAAATTTAACTAACACATACTAGAATACAACTACTATATACAACCTAACATGCAATTAAAACTATATGCAATTAAAACTAACTACACCTAGTACCCCCAAACTTGAAATATTCATTGTCCACATTGAAGGTAATGGGTCAGGAAAACTCCCCTACTGATCGGCATGGCCACCCTCCTCGGGTAGTGAATCTGGCGACGGATATGGCATGGCAGAACCGAAGATAGGCCACTCCAGCATCGTTCCCTGCTGTGCGAATGCCTCAGCCAGCGCACGGGATATGTTATCTACGAACGAGGCGAAGTTCCCATGAAGTGCGTCTAACCTCCTCTCTAATTGACGAAACTGGCGATCCTGAGTTTGTGTACTGGTTGTGGCTGTGGAAGTGGCTGGCTGCGGTGGGGGAACTAGTGGAGGATCAATCACAATAAAACCTTTGCCCCTCGGGTCTGCCATGCCTCCAACCTAATCCTCAAAGTTCTTGATGGTGGAATGAGTTATGTCTTGGGTCGGCCTTTGCACTTGCTATCCTTCCCAGTCAATGCTGGCCTGAGCACACAGATGTGCCACAACTGAACCGTGTAGAATGCTCTCGGTGGTACTGCCGTGCATGAATCACAATATGTTCTGATAGATCAAATGCCCAATGTCGACATACTTTCCAGTGATGATCCCCCACAAAATGATTGTTCGTTCGACCGTAATTTCGTGCTGGTGGGTGGATGGCATCAAATTTGCGTATATGAACAAGTTCCAAGCTTTGGCATATCAGTTCAGGGCGGCGGCGGGGAAAGAGGTATACTCATCAGTAGTGTCCTTCGTAATTTTCCATACTGTGCCTGGCATGCACAAGTCAGTGACCACCCTGTCAAGGTTCGTCTCAAATCGCTAAGCCTCCACCCAATTCACTCGACCAGCCGGTAGTGATGGCATATTATAGACTTCCCTGATTGTCGGTGGACTGTAATCAATTGTGACTCCTCTTACAAAAGAAAAACCATTCTGAGCTTCCTTGGCATTAGCGTAAAGCTCGCGAACTATGGCCATGCGAACGGATACAAGAGTCGACGCAAATCCAACCCAAGCCATAGCTCTGATCATCTCTATCATCTGCCCATCGCTTTTGGCTAGCTTCAGCCCTCTTTCTTTCACAAATGACTTGGTAGCAATCATGTAGTATTCATTTTGGGCCTCAAGACTGATGAACTTGGTCAAGCCCACTGTGACCTCGGCTTGGCTACTTTCAACGAGTGAGTCAGGCGTGATAGACCTTGCATGTTTTGGACCCATGATGATTTTCAGAAAAAAATTTGTGATGCAAACCCTAGATAATGGATGATTATAGAAGAAACTCTCCCAAACTTGAACTCTGAATCTCTCTGTAAACCTTGATTCACAAAACTCAATTGGTTACAAACCCTAACTTGGATAGAATTTGGTGTGGGTAGATATGGAAGTGGAGGCTAGGGTTGTATAAAGAAGAAAATGAGAATTCATATAAGAGAAGGAAATGGCTTGTGTATGGAAATTGAATTAGGTCTTGGTTTATAGAGAGTAGGCTGTGGAGAAGGAGAGTGCGAACTTAAAGTCTGAGAGGGCTTGTGTTTTGAGAGAATGCGTGAGTTGAAGGCATATAAGGTAAGGCTTTAAATTAGATTTTAGAAATTAAAAACTGCCAGTTTGCTGGGATCGGACACGGACGCGCTGACTTAAGCCTAGTTTGTGGGGCGGCCGCACGGGCTGTAAAAATTTATTCCTTGGTCTGGAAATCGGTGCGGGCGCACGGTTGGATACTCTATATGGGGCGCGGCCGCGCGGCCTTGAGCCCAACCAATTTTTTTTTAATTTTCATGCAATAGGGAAATGAAGGCTTAGGAAGCAACTATAAGGACTTTCCTTACCTGCACATATATTAATCAAAAATTATGTATAACTTGAATCCATAATCAAAAACGCATATGTAAGATGTATGTACTGTTAAATCCTTAGCAATGCTATGTATGTGAGTTATATGTATATGAATTCCCAAAAAATTGCTATAGGCTTATATGCAATATGCTAACATGTCAAAAATATGTTCAATGAGCTTCCAACACCATAAATATGTGCAATTATGCCTAAGTTCAAAAATGTAGGCAATGAGCTCTTAGATCCCCAAAAATAGATGTTATAATGTCTAATGTCCAAAAATGTAGGCAAAGAGCATTCTAACACCATAGCTGTCCAAAAATTTTAACAATTTTTCAAAATAATTAGAATTAATGAGGGGGAGGGAGATATAGATAATCATGCAACCAGAATTAAACATAAGAGAGAGATAGAGATGATGGGGTGCCTCCCATCGAGCGCTTATTTACAGTCTATAAGCTAGACTCTGTTTGAATCGGCCAAGTGGTGGATACAATCGAGGAAACCTTCTCTCGATTTACCTCTCCGCCATAATAGTGCTTTAATCTTTGTCCATTTACTTTGAAGGGTTTGTCCGAGTATTGGTCATAAATTTCCACTGCGCCATGCGGGAATACTGTTTTCACCGTGAAGGGGTCTGACCATCGAGATTTGAGCTTTCTAGGGAATAGTCTGGGATGAGAATTATATAGCAACACTGCTTGCCCCGGCTCAAATGTTATTTCTAAGATTTCCCTGTCATGCCACCTTTTGACCTTCTCCTTATATAGCTTAGAATTCTAATAGGCTTACAATCTGAACTTGTCAAGCTCATTAAGTTGGAGAAGCCTTTTCTCCCCTGCAGCCTTCAAATCAAAATTCAGCTTCTTGAAGGCCCAGTAGGCCTTATGTTCAAGCTCCATGGGGAGGTGGCAGGCCTTCCCGTACACAAGCTGATATGGCGACATACCCAGTGGCGTTTTGTAAACAGTCCTATAGGCCCACACCGCATCGTCAAGCTTTAGAGACCAATCCTTCCTTGTGGGATTTACAAATTTTTCTAGTATTCGCTTCACCTCACGATTCAAGACCTCAGCTTGGCCATTTGTTTGGGGATGGTACGCCGTAGCAATACGGTGATTTACCCCATACTTGGCAAAAAGCATAAAAAATTGACGATTGCAAAAGTGAGTTCCTTCATCGCTGATGATTGCTCTAGGGGTGCTAAAACGTGTGAATATGCTTTTTTGAAGAAAACGCAGGACAACCCTAGCATTATTGGTTGGTAAGGCTGCTACCTCTACCCATTTGGACACATAATCGATCGCCAACAAGATATATAAATTTCCACAAGATGAGACAAAAGGCCCCATGAAGTCTATCCCCCAGACGTCAAAGATTTTGACTTCCAGGATCATATTCAGAGGCATCTCATTTCTCTTGGATATGTTACCCATGTGCTGACAACAGTCACAGCTCTAGACAAAGTTATAAGCATCTTTAAACAGTTTTGTCCAATAAAAACTGGCCTGAAGTACTTTGGCAGGCTGTACTCTCACCCCCATAATGGCCTCCATAATCTGATGAGTGGCAATCTCGCAGTATGCTTTCCATATCGCTCTCTGGGATGCACCGCCTGATCACCCTATCAGTGCACTGCCTAAACAAATACAGCTCATCTTAACTATACCATCTAGCATCGTGCAGAAACTTCTTCTTTTGGGCTCTAGTAAAGTCAGACGGGATAATATTGCTCACTAAGAAGTTTGCAAAATTCGTGAACCAAGGCATCTCGCCTTGCATCACGAATAACTGCTCATTCGGGAAGGACTCATTGATCATCACTTTGTCATTTTTGTCCATCCCAGGATTCTCCAGTCTAGATAAGTGGTCAACCACATGGTTCTCGGTCCCTTTTCTGTCTTTAATTTCTAAGTCAAACAAGAAGTATCCACCGAATGAGTCGAGGTTTAGCATCCTTCTTTGAAATCAGGTATCTGATCGCAGCATGATCTGTGTATACAATTACCTTTGTGCCAATCAAATATGACATGAATTTGTCAAAAGCATATACCACTGCAAGCAGTTCCTTCTCCGTGGTAGTGTAGTTCAACTGGGCGTCTGTCAGGGTTTTTCTTACATAATATATCACATGAAAGATCTTATCCCTGCGTTGTCCCAATACCACCCCCACGACGAAGTCACTTGCATCACACATCAATTCGAAGGGGAGAGACCAGTCTGGTGCTGTAATGACGAGAGCCGTAGTCAATTTCTTTTTCAAGTGTTCAAAGGCTACTAGGCATTCCTCATCAAATCTGAATGGTACGTCCTTCTCAAGTAAACTGCATAGAGGCTTCATTACTTTGAGAAGTCTTTGATAAAATACCGGTAGAAGCCTGTATGCCCAAGAAAACTACGGATTCCCTTTACTGAGGATGGTGGCGGTAGTCTTTCAATGGTCTCAAATTTAGCCTTGTCCACCTCTAGACCTTTTTCAAGAAACTTTGTGGCCTAGAATAATACCTTCATGTACCATAAAATAGCACTTCTCCCAGTTCAGAACGAGTTTAGTCTTAACACATCTCCTTAACACCAATACCAGATTCTCTAAACAGATGTCAAAAGAGTCCCCAAAGACAGAGAAATCATCCATGAAGACTTCTATATTGTGCTCGACCATGTCTGAGAATATAGCCATCATGCATCTCTGGAAAGTGGCTGGTGCGTTACATAGCCTGAAAAACATCCTTCGAAAAGCAAAAGTGCCATACGGGCACGTGAAGGTGGTATTTTCTTGGTCCTCTGGGGCTATGACAATCTGATTATACCCCCAGTAACCGTCAAAAAGGCAATAATAGTCGTGTCCTGCCAGCCTATCCAGCATCTGATCAATGAATAGGAGAGGAAAATGATCTTTCCTTATAGCTTTATTCAGTCTGCGATAGTCCATGTAGACTCTCCATCCTGTAACTGTCCTGGTAGGTATAAGCTCATTCTTTTCATTAGTCATGACTGTCATGCCTCCCTTCTTCAGGACGCACTGCATTGGGCTCACCCAAGGGCTGTCTGATATCAGATAAATTATTCCAGCATCTAACCACTTAAGGATCTCATTTTTGACAACCTCTTTCATGATTAGATTCAATCTCCATTGTTACTCTATCGATGGCTTGCTGTTATCCTCCAAGAGTATCTTATGCATGCAGTATGAGGGCCTTGATATCAGCTATGGTCCACCTAATAGCTGATTTAAACTCTCTTAGGACCCTCAGCAATTTGCTCTCTTGATCATATGATAGAGAAGAAGCGATGATAACCGGCAACGTAGAAGAGTCTCCCAGATATGAATATCTCAAATGATTGGGAAGAGGTTTCAGGTCAAGTGCGGGAGCCACTTCAAGAGAAGGCTTTAGTCGCCCTGATGACTCACCAGTCTGTCCAAGTGGTTCGATAGGAATTTTAAACTTTCGTATCTGAGGCACCATATTCAGAATTTGTATGCATTCCACCACATCTGTCTCCTCCATATCAGATTCTCCCAGAAGAGCACTCTTCAATGGATCCATACTTAACAATTGTTCAGTCTCCTCATGCAGTATCCTGTTGACAGTATCAATTCTGAAATAGTCTTCTTCATCTATGGGAAACTTCATAGCCTTGAAGACATTGAACATCACCTCTTGGTCTTGAACCCTCATAGTGAATTCTCCTTTTTGTACATCTATAAGTGTTCTCCCGGTGGCTAAAAACGGTCTCCCCAGAATAATTGGAATGTTCTTGTCTTCTTCAAAGTCCAAGATGATAAAATCTACAAGGAATATGAACTTATCCACCTTTACCAACACGTCTTCAACAATGCCTCTGGGGTAGGTGATGGATCTATCAGCTAGCTGCAAAGATATGCTTGTCGGCTTAGGAGCCGGTAAACCCAATTGAGTGAACACCGATAGTGGCATCAAATTAATACTTGCCCCCAAGTCACATAGACACTTGTTGAAGGACAACTCCCCAATAGAGCTCCCTGGATCCTTGAGCTTCGGAGGTAACTTTCTCTGTAAGACGGCATTGCATTCCTCTGTCAAGGCCACTGTTTTATAGTCCTCTAGCCTCTTTTTCCTTGACAGTATCCCCTTCATAAACTTTGCATAGCTCGGCATTTGTTCCAAAGCTTTGGCAAAGGGAATATTGATTTGTAGTTTCTTGAATACCTTTAAAAACTTGGCGAACTGTTTATCCAATTTCTGCTTCTGGATCCTCTATGGATATGGTGCAGGAGGGTAGACTACTTTTGGTGGAACATTGTTTTTCTTAGTGGTAACTTCCTTGTCTGCCTCAACCTCATCGCTGCCATCCTTCCCATCATTAAAAATAATTTTAGGACTTTTTGCAGATGGGAGCGCCCGCGCCAGGTTTTGGTCTTCCTGTGGCGCGGCCGTGCCAGTCCCCAGATTAGTAGCTTTCTTCCTAGACCTTAAGGTAATTGCTTGGCATTGCTCCTTGCCATCTCTTCTTCCTGGATTGGCTTCTGTACTGCTTAGAAGAGTGCCCTTGCTGTCTGTTGTTGAGCGTATTGGCCATTTGGCCCATCTGATTTTCCAAATTCTTGATTGCCACCGCTTTGCTCTTCATTATCAACTCAGTATTAGCAATATGCTTCAGCATCAATTCTTCCATTTCAGATCTCTTTTCTTGCTGAGGGGCGGGATCTGAGTGGTGTTGATGTTGTTATTGATTAAATCCCGGAGGGTGTGACTGTCTAGGGGCATACTGATGTTGGGACTATTGTGGCTGAGATTTTTGTTGATAGGGTTGGTAGTGAGATTGTGGTTGGTGTGGAGGAGGTTGGTATTCAGATGACTGAGACTATTGAGCATTTTGATTGTTGCTCCAACTGAAATTAGGATGGTTTCGATTGCTCGGGTGCTAGGAGTTTGAAAATTGATTCTGTGGCTTTTTATATTTGCTGACGAACTGGACTGACTCGGTAGTGATGGCACACTACTCTGTCGGGTGTGCTCCGGCACACAACTCACATACAAATGCAACTTGCTGAACTCTACTTTCAGCCATAGAATCTATCTTATTATTCATTGCCGCCATTTGTGTTGAAAATGCTGTGATGGCATCAACATCCAATACTCCGGCCACTTTAGGTTGAACCATTCTTGCTGTTGGATTCTGATATTCATTGGCCGCCATGGTCTCAATTAGGTCATAGGCTGTCGGATAGTCCTTGGCCCACAGAGCTCCTCCCGATGCTGGCATCAATGATTGGCCTTGACTGCCACCCCAAACCATTATAGAATGAATTTATCACCATCCAGTCAGGCATTCCATGGTGCGGGCATTTCCTGAGCATCTCTTTATAGCGTTCCTATGCCTCATACAACGATTCCCCTTGTTGCTGTGCAAACTAAGTTAGAGCACTCCTCATGGAAGCAGTCTTAGCCATGGGGAAGAATTTGGTTAGAAATTTCTATGCTAAGTCTTCCCACGTGGTGATTGATCCTGAGGGTAATGAATGCAACCAACTCTTCACCTTATCCCTCAAGGTGAATCGGAATAATCGAAGTTTCACTGCATCATTAGAAATGTTATTGAATTTAAATGTGTCGCATATCTCAATGAAGGTCAGGATATGCTCATTCGGATCTTCTGTAGCTGCACCCCCAAACTGGACAGTGTTTTGAACCATCTACAGTGTCCTTGGTTTGATCTCGAAAGTATTCGCAGCTATCGTTGGCCAAACTATATTGGACTGCATTGGCTTGGGTTGTTCAGGTTCCTCTTGTTGGTTAGTGTTTCTTGTGTTTGCTCTCCAAGCTCTGCCGTTATTGTTCTCTTGTAGAGGCACCAACTCAGGATTGGTTGAACGAGTTTGCATAAACTAACCACAAGTACCTGAAACACAAATGAAAATAAAATAGAAATGAGAATAGAAGAGATTTGTTCAAGTCAGTCGAATCTAACAAAAACTGATGTCAATAGTAATAAACTAACAACTAGTCCCCGGTAACGGCGCCAAAAACTTGTTGCACCGTTTTGGTGTTAACAAAATGGGCACAAAACACGTGCAAGCATACACGGTCGACAAGTAAAGTTCATTCCCACGGAGAAAAGGAGTTAGGATTAAACTATCATGCAACAATCCTATGGTTATTTTCGTCTGCTTAAACGAGTATCAAAGTGTGCTTTATTAACTAGACTGATTTTAAACTAAACTTAACTAATTAACAGACAAGGGGTTCAAATTGGAGAAATATGGGATCCTAACTTCACCTATTGCATCGTCTAGATTACATACCTCATGTTAACTATAATTGATTATTTAGAAGTGCTAGTCGGGAGCATGAATGTGAGACAAGGCTATTTGTCAATATACCCAGTCCATATCATATAATATCCACAAAAGAGATAGAAATCACATGAACACCAATAAAACCTAAATCACTATATGTCTATCTGATTTACAAGCTATATCAGTTTAAGTGCAAGCCCCAATAGACTACATATGGCAATACGGTATATTTCTATTCGGATTACGAATCACAAAACTAGTCAAATGCAAGTTTCACGACCATATGCTAGCATGGCAAAATCTAAGTTTACACTTCCTCTTTCAATTCCATATAAACTATTACAGTAGATGTTGATCAAGCATCTAAATATACAATACAACCATGCTAGGCAAACCATACATAATCAAATATACATATCAATGAGGCATAAAACCCTAGACTAAGCAATGAGATTCATTAAAATCCCATAATGGTAGTTAGTTCATCTCTGAACCACCAACCATTATGGGATTTAAACCAAGCATTGAAGCAACTATGAAAGCAAGAGAATAGAGAGATAGAGAATGCAAATCTTGTGGTTCCCCTTTCAATAGAATGCTAGCAAGCTCAAGTTTTGACAACAAACAAGCTCCAAAGTGAGCCCTAGAAATGGAAATCTACTAGAACTAGAAGAGGAGAAGAGTTAGTCTCTTAAGCTCTCTAGCTCTCTAACCCTAGAAATGTAAGAACTTGTAATAATTGATAAGTCTGATAATGATAAGTCATTTTTCGTTCTTGCAAATACACCCTATATATAAGGAATACACTTAACAGAAAGTTAAAATGAAAAGTCAATGAAGCTTGACCGACACGGTCGCGCGGCCTCCCTTTGGTCACCCAATGCGGGCGCGTTGATATCCAGAAATTGCCTCTCTGGACTGCACTTCGGCACGGGTGTGTGGCTCTTTCTTGTGTTCCTAGCGCGGCCGCGCGGGTTCCTATTTCCTGCTGGTGAAATCTGGTGTAATGCTGGTTTCTTTGTTGCCTTGCTTGTTCTATCTTGCTTCTTATTCCTTCACTTGTTACTGCATCTAAGCCATTTACACATGCCTTGTCTTGTCAATCCCCATGCCAACTCCACCATATGATGCCAATCCATCTTCATGCCATCCCACGTTGCTTTGTTGCCAAGTCCATGCAATTTTGTCTATATTCATGCCATTCCATGCCTTAATCATGCCATTCCTATGCCCTTTTTAGTTTCCTGACTAAGATATACAAAACAAAGATAAAACGCATTAAAAGATAATAAAATGCTTGAGTTTAAGCCATAATTATAGCAAGTTGATATCCAGTAAATAGGTATAAAACCTACTTATCAGCTCCATATTATGAGAGGGTCCTAGAAGGTATAGGAAAACCATTATCTGAAATGATCAAACACGACCAGATGACAGAAATGGGGCTCAAGTCCGGAAAGACAAAGGATCTAACCGCCCTCGAAGCTATTACTGAACATATACAGTCCAAAAATTACGGGAGTAATCCCCGGAGGGTACACAAAAAGAAAGATGAAGAAGTGTCCTTAGTATTACAAGGATAAAATAAAAGAGGCGAGTCAAACAGTATGCCCATTCAAAGGAGAAACTATACCTTTTTCCAAGCTTCAGTACAGCCTTCAAACCCTCAATTTCAGAAAAATATGGAGGTCAGACGTCGAAAAACTTTCACCCCTCTAAGGGATTCACTCGAGAATGTGCTAAAACTGTTGACAGCACAGAAGAAGATTGTCCAACTCCTTCCACCAACCAACACTGGTGGACGGAATTTTGACCCAAGCAAGAAGTGTGCTTACCATTCTGGATCCTCGGGCCATGACACTCAAGAATGTTGGTCTCTCAAGCACAAAATCCAAGACTTGATTGACAATGGAGAGATTGTGGTGACCAAACCAGAACAACCACACGTATAAGACAATCCCCTCCCTCATCACAAAGAGGATAATGCCAACATGATCATTACAAAAAATGGAGGAGGATCCAAATACTTCCAATGTGTCGGAGAATCAATTCAATCCAACAATAACAGCCCAGACAATTGGGAAGTCTCAGAAAGGCAATTCCTGATATAACAGGAGATTAAGTCTATCAAGGAACAAATTGAATAGTTAGCAGAACTAATTATATACCAACCTCAGATCACCAGATAGATGATGAACCAGGCCAACTAGTCTGATGCCAATCGTCCTCCCACACCGGTGATCAGTCCCATCTCCCGAAAGGATCACTACCGGTCTCATGAGCATGAACCCTGGGCCGACAAAATGTTCAAAGGAAAGAATTGCTGAGATGGTAGAAAATTCTTATTGCAAAGGAATTTCACTAACCTGAGCCAACCAATGGAAGAAATCCTCCAGATGTTAATCAACGAGGGAATGGTTGCAGATTTATTACTTCCATTGAACCCTCAATCCAAGAAATTCAAACCTAACCAAATATGTCAGTATCACTCCAATGCACCCGGCTATGACAGTGAAGATTGCTGGGCACTTCGTAACCTGATTCAGAACATGATTAAAAACGGTGAATTGATAAGAGGGAATCGGGATTATGGCCTCCCAGATGAAGACACTCTCTTTATTCCCACCGCGTGGAATCAGGAAAAAGTGGCAGTTATTTTCTGTGACAAGGAGCCATCCCTCACATCCTTAGTACTGCCAGGAAAAGGGGTCCACGAAACACTAAACCCTATAAAGGTGGTAGCACTAGAGCCTTTAATATAGCCTTTCAGACCTCAGTATCCAGTTATCAATCTGAAGAGGGTCCCATGGAACTACGTGAACGACGAGGGTTCCACTGCAAACAACATTGCCATAGTACCAAAGGATAATCCATTTTACCTGCCTCAGTGTGTGATCAAACCAGTCCTCAAAGCAAAAAAAAAGGTGGCTGAAGAGAAAATCGAAGAGTTCCTCAACAAAATGGGACACAATGAAATCAAGATAGTGCAAAGCTTGAAAGATGTACCCAAATAGATGTCCATCCTAGATTTGGTCTTATCATCAGTAGATCATCGAAACATTCTGGTGAAAGTACTGGAAGAAGCCCATCTGCCATATATAGTGGATGTTGAGAAATTCTGTCATGTGGTAGAACACATTTTCAACAGCAATGTGATATCTTTCACTGAAGATGACATCCCTACAGAAGGGACGGGCCATCGTAAGTCCCTGTATATAGCTGTAATGTCTTCCGGGTATGTGATCGGAGGTGTGCTCGTAGATGGAGGATCATCCCTCAACATCTATGCCTACAATACCTTGGAGAGAATGAAGATCAACACGAATCAGATCAAAACCAATCATGTCGTCATTTGGGCTTTCGATGGATCTCGCCGACAAGCTATGGGAGAAATAGAGCTTCCTTTGGAGATTGGTCTGCACACATTCTATATGTCCTTTCAGGTGCTCAACATCGCCACTGGATACAACTTGTTGTTTGGCAGGCCATGGATCCACATGGCAGAGGCAGTGCCATCCACCCTCCATCAATAGCTTAAATACATTATAAACGGCAACCTAATCACGGTCAACGCCAAACCAGAATACCCTGTCTGCCTACAAGGAGATATTCCGGTGATCAGCCTTGATGCAGGGATTGAACCTGCAAGTTTTCAAGCTCTGGAAGTGAGTGATACTCAGTATCTACCTATCGGAGCAACATCATTGAAACCAAAGGTCTCCACTGAGGTGATGATAGTGGGCCAGGAGATGGTATCTTTGGGTTTCCAACCTGGAAAAGAGTTAGGGAAGAATCAGCAAGGTATCAAGAGTCCAGTCCAAATCCCAAGTCAGACCAGGAGAGCCGGATTGGGATATTCATCTTGGTCAAATCACAGGAACCCACACAAGCATCCTAAGGCTCATGCTTCCACAATTTTGTTGCCAAACCTTACGGGTGTCGGATGGGTGAAACCCATAAGGAAAATCCCAGCTGTGGTATCAACCATGTTATTTCCTCCCATTATACCAGCAAGTGAGAGAATAACTCCCAGATCCGAGGTGGATAGCAAAAAGGGAAAAGAAAAGATCTTGTACAAAGGACGAGACCCATTTGCTAACATGCGGGTTATCATAAACTACGAGGGTATGAATGATGAGATCCCAGACAGTGATGATGAGGATCAGATTCAAATTCCTCACATCAAGAAGGAAAAAGAGGGCAGTTCAAAGAAAAACCCCGCTATTTCGAAGGATGTCTTAGTCATTATCCAAGATGAGGCGGATGATCACAAATTCTTGATCCTCCTATTCATGAGGATCTAACCCTGGATAACTAGAGCAGTAGCCCTTGCCTCAGTCAAAAAGGGTAAAGGGGCAGAGAGTCCGTCTGCCTTTTAAACATGCTTTCATTTACTACTTACTTTTGATTGCACAACTATAGCATTAACTTTTGTCATGCTTTACCAAATGCTCTGTATATTTAAGCAGTTGTATATATTAAAATGAAAGCATTTTTGTTTTCAATACTCAAGCATTGGATGTGTTTGTCTTTGCTGATGAGATGTCAACATGCCACATTGACTACAACTTTGATGTATAACTGAACTTCGACTTGATGGATATTGATCAATAAGAGGAAGATGACTATGAGGTGCCCGAGGAGATCAAAGAATGGGTCAAAGACAAACTCAAACCAAACCTCGACCAAGTCACCACTATCAACATAGGAACCTCCAAAACCGTCAAAGAAATCCAGATAGGCTTAGACCTTACACCAGATAAAAAGCTAACCTGATCGAACTCCTAACACAGTTCCAGGATGTGTTTGCATGATCACATGAAGACATAATCGGTTTGTCTACTGATATTGTCATTCATTGAATTCCCATCAAAGATGTATTCAAGCCAGTCAAGTAGAAGCTCAGGCGATTGAAACCTAAATAGTGCCTGAAAGTCAAAGAAGAAGTCGTTAAACAATTCAAAGCCGTTATCATCATGGTATCAACATACCCAGAGTGGCTGTCAAACATAGTCCCCGTGTCAAAGCCTGGAGGGAAAGTGCGAGTATGCGTGGATTACCAGGATTTGAATAAAGCCTGCCTCAAGGAAAATTTCCTCGTACCTTTCATCCACATCCTGATTAACAATACGGCGCAATACGTCATATATTCCTTTGTAGATTTCTTTGCTGGTTACCATCAAATCATGGTTGCTGAAGAAGACTGAGAGAAAATAGCTTTCATCACTCCCTGGGGAACCTTCTGCTATAGGCGACTATCCTTCGGCCTCATCAATGCCGGAGCCATATATCAGCGAGCTATGATGGCCCTATTTCATGACATGATGCACAAAGAGATAGAGGTTTCTATGGACGACATCATCATCAAATCACGGAGGGAGGATGATCACCTAGACCATTTTAGGAAGCTATTCCACAGGTTGCGTAAGTACAACCTCAAGCTAAATCCCGCCAAATGTGCTTTTGGCGACAAAGCAGGCAAGCTGTTAGGATTCCTGGTGAGCAATCGAGGCATCGAGCTAGAGCCTGCTAAGATCAAAGCCATCACTGAGATGCAAGTACCTCGAACAAAGAAAGAGATACGTGGGTTTCTAGGGAGAAACAACTTCATAAGCCGATTCATTTCCCAGCTCACAGCAACCTGTGAACCCATATTCAAGCTACTAAGGAAGAATTCCTCCATCAAATGGAACGAGGATTGTCAACCAGCCTTCCTTGACATCAAGAAACAGTTGGTCGAAGCACCTATTTTGGTACCTCCGAGGGATGGAGTTCCTTTGTTTATGTACCTGTCTGTCACTGCCAATGCAATGGGCTGCATACTAGGACAGAAGGATGATAGTAGCAAGGAAAGAGTCATCTACTACATCAGTAAAAGATTTAGAAGTGGTGAACAGAAGTACACCCTGATCGAGAAGATATGATGTGCGTCAGCATGGGCCGCCATGAGGTTGCAACACTATTTGCATGGGCACACGACCTACCTCATATCCCGCATGGATCCCCTGAAGTACGTATTCAACAAGCCAATGTTGAATTGTTGACTGTCCAAATGGCAGTTGATCCTACAACAGTTCGACATTGTCTACGTAACTCAGAAGTCAATCAAGGGTCAAGGCATTGTAGATCAATTGGCTGAAGCACCAACAGGAGGGTTCGAGCCCCTAGAGACCTATTTCTCGGATGATGGGATCATGACAATTCACCAACTCCATCAAGAGAATATAGTCGAACCATGGAAAATGTATTTTGATGGAGCAGTAAACATGGAGGGTGCCGGAGCTAGGGCAGTCCTTATCTCTGGTACAGGAGAACAATATCCTGTGGCTACCAAACTTCAATTTGGCAACACCAACAACACAGCCGAGTATGAAGGCTGCATAATGGGGTTGAAACTAGCCCAATCCATGGGTATCAAACATTTACTGGTCTTTGGAGACTCTGAGTTGGTCATCAGACAAATCACTGGGCCATATCACACCAAAGAACTGCATTTGCTGCCCTATCATCGGCAGGTCGTCAAAATATCCTTGGAGTTTGAAGATATAATCTTCGGCCATATTCCTCGGGGTAGGAACGACTTCGCTGATACATTGGCGAAGTTGGCTTCATTGATCCGCATATCCGATAGGAGTAGGATTCCCTACATTAAATTCACAATTTAGAAAGCCATGACATACGGGAATTACATTGGAGACATATCAGATGAAATACCTCCTGTCAATCAGCCTTGGTATCAAAACATAGAGGAATATCTTCGAGATGGATCTACACCCACTAGGGCAAGCCAATCCAAACGAAAGCGTATTCAAGAAATGGCTTTGAAGTTCTATCTGAGCGGAGATGCACTGTATAAAAGGGATACTGGAATAGGCCTGTTAAGATGCCTTGATAAAGAACAAGCCAGAGACTTATGGATGAAATCCATGATGGACTCTGTGGTCCACACATGAGTGGTCATCTGCTGGCTAAGAAGATATTAAGAATAGGACATTACTGGGTCTCGCTCAAAGCTTACGATGATGATCATGTCAGAAGATGCTTTTAAAGCCAAGTACATGGAAATGCCATACATGGTCCTCCAAATGAGCTACACAGCATGAGTTCACCATGGCCTTTCTCCATGTAGGGAATGGATGTGATTGGTTCAGTGGAACCAAAAGCCATCAATGGTCATCGATTGGTTTCATCAGAAACAATATTATTTGTCGATATGGACAACTAAAGGTGATCATATCAGACAATGCCAAGAACCTGAACAATCAAATGATGAGAGAACTATGCAGCAAGTTCCACATCAAGCATCTTAACTCCGTCATCTATCGGCCCAAGATGAATGGTGCTGTCAAAGCGGCCAAAAAGAACATCAAGAAGATTATGCAGAAAATGTCCGCCAATAACAAAGAATGGCCTAACCTACTGCCTCTAATCCTGTTAGCATATAGGAAATCTATGCGTACCTCTACTAGGGCTACCCCCTATTCATTGGTCTATGACATAGAAGCAGTCCATCCCATAGAAGTAGAGATAGAGTCCTTGTGAGTGTTAATCGACGCTCAGATGGACGAAGATCAGTGGCTGCAAGACCGGTACCACCAACTGTCCTTGATAGATGAAAAGAGGGCTACAACAATTTTCGACGGACAGTTATATCAGCAAAGTATTGCTCGATCCTACAACAAGAAGGTCCGAATACTGTAATTCAAAGAAAATGACTTAGTGCTGAAGAAATTTTTGGCCAATCAAGATGAAGCTAAAGGAAAGTTCACCCCTAATTGGGAAGGCCCTTTCATTATCAAGGAAGTGTTGACAGGAGGAGCAATCAGACTACAAGAGATGGACAAGAGCGAATTTCCCCAACTCATCAATTCAGACACCATGAAAAGGTACTATGTCTGAAACACATGCATACCCGCATCCTGGTCCTACCAATCAAATCAGGTTCGGTTTTCAATAGAAGCCAGAACTACGCATGACCTGATCTCCCTCCACCCGGTAGTACGTAGGCAGCCATTTCTGGTGCGGTCAAACCAAATAAAAATTCAAAACTCATCAAACCAAACTCAAAACACAAGATAAATACTTTTCAAGCCTCTCTCACACAAAAAAACTGAACTACGAATGACCTAATCTCCCTCTACCCGGGAGTACGTAGGCAGCCATTTATGGTGCAGTTTGACCTTTAAGAAAAAACCCCAATGAAAACCAAGTCCAAGATACCGAAACTATATGAAACCTAAAAACTATCAAGCCTCTTTGGTCAGTTGGCCTATCTGAGATACTCCTTGACATCTAACTATCAGTCCATCAAGGAGAAGCTCAAGATACTTCAACGACAACAAGTCATGAAAGAAGTAGTAATCACTTAGCAATGACAATACATATCCAAACAGGGAAGTGAATCAAAAATATATTTCTCTGATATATAACACTGTTTGATATATACATAGTATCCTGTACATGACAAAAATGGCTGATCTAGTATGTGCAGGAAAAACAAAGCTAGTCTATGGACCCAAGGATAAGCGGGCCAGCAGTGCCAACATGGCATCTCTCTCTAAAGATGGAGGAGCAGCTGCAAGTGCGATACCCTTAGCCTCCACACGGCTCAAAACCTCCACAGTCATCTGTAGTGTGGCATTGTGATCATCAATGTATGCACTCATCTCAATAACTAGACCATGAGTATAAGATCCGAGAGCAGTACTGTCGGCAATGTGGAAATCCAGGGAAGCTATAGCCTCGTCCCTCTCCACAAAAGTCGCATCCCTATCAATCAAAGTCTCCTCGATCTCAACAAAAGCTGCATCTCTGACAGATCGGATCTCCTCTCGCTCAATCAATCCTGCATCCTGAGCGGCTCGAGCCACGTCTCTCTCCGCCAAGCCTATATCTCTGCCAGATAGGGCCATCAACATCAGCGCTCTAGCCTGATCCCTCTCAAAGGTCATCCTAGCTAGTGAGTCTGCCAAAGACAGATCTGTCCTTGCAGGAATGATCGACGAGTCACTAACTAGTGCTGCTATCAAACCCACAAAAAACTCATCCTCAGTAGGAGACTCAGGATCCTCCATAGGCTACTCTTCGTTGGAATCCACTATCGGAGCTGACTGGATGAATGCAGCTAATGCTATATCCGCCTCTAACCATGCTGAGTACTCTAGAGAACGATCTGGATGGCTACTGGAGAAATCAGCCCTCTCCTTGTGAGTCCAACACTCATACACTCTGATCAAATTAGCAGATGACATAAACAAAGCTGACATCCTCTAATCAATAGCCCCCTCAAACTGATGCAGGCTCTGAAACTGATCGAACTGGCCTATAACAGCCAGAGGATGGTAAGTAGTCATTCCCCTCAATCCCGCAAGGGGCAGATAGTCCATGCCAGATGCATGGGTAATGAAGCTATATGGGGAGACTAGCCCTGCGCATGGCAGAATCGAGAATGGATGCACGATATCAGATAAAAATGCTGACTATATCTCTATGTCGGTGCACTCCGCGGGCTGAAATGAGTAGGACATAGCTATGTCATGGGAGAAACAATACCCCTGATGTCTGAAAAATCCAATCGGTCGAATATGGGATATGAGCCAAATATACAACAAGACCGAACTACCTCTGAAAAACCCCTCCGGGTGGGTAATGCAGTGGGTGGCTAACCTCAGCATCTCGGCTAATATCATCGGAATAATGGTTCTACCCTGCTTAAGGGCCCGAACCACAACTATCAATCCCACATCCAAATGGTCCAAGCGTAGCGGTATATAGACGTAGGATACGATGCACATTAACAAAATGTCTATCCTGGCCAAATGCCACACCTCTGCCGATACAATAAAATCTCCTACATGTCGATCATAACTGTCAAGCTCACCAAAGCGATCGATCAAAAAGTCGATGGAGATCACACGTCCAGAGATGATCTCATCCATAACTACGCTCTGGCGAAGATTTGACATCTGTATAAACGGTCTCCTCATATCACTGATCGTCGTATGAGCGCAGGGCACCTCTAAAGCTAAGCCAGTAAACCGCTGGTACTCCTCAAGGGTCGGAGTCAACTCATGATGCCCAAAGAGAAAGACCTGTCTAGCGGGTATCCAACAAGATAAGATGACATCCACGAACCCATATGGCACCTGAAAGTCTACGAGGGCCAACGAATGCCCCAACATCTGATCCTCTGTTCGTCTGGTTGGGGAGGGCAGGCTCTCATACCACGATCTCAACGACGATGCTACCTCAGATAGTGGTAAATGCTCAATACAGCTAATGGTAGACGATGCCATCTCTATCACCGTATCACAAGACCATCCAGGGGTTAAATCTGAACTCATCTTTCTAAATGCGTACACATGACATAATATATACATAATGACAAAAAGAAAACATAATGTGATAGATAATAAATATCATGAATATCTACAATAAACTATCTACTGCAAGCATCATCCCTGTCTAATAATACAATACATAAAAAAAAGTACAGGACTATGGGGCACCACCACCCAGCTACTAACAGTGGTCTATCAAATGGGGCACAGCCGCCCAACAGCCAAAATAGTGGCCAACCAAAAAATATTGCTACAATAGCTATCCAAAAAGATCCAAAACATCTATGCTCAGGTGGTTAACCTACTACATCTCCTTTGTCCACACAAAGTAGCGGTCATTAGGCATACCTGGGCAGTACAAGGGAGGATCAGTCCCTGCAAAATTGCTAGAAAATGGACCTAAAGAAGGGCCTGCTCCTAAGCTAGTGTTGTCCGATTTATGTAACGACAATTAACGCGCAAGTATACGCGGTCAACAAGTAATATAAGATAAGTAGGATGTCGTACCCACGAGGACGAAGTCTTAAATGCAAATCAAATACTAATGTAAGTTCTTTACTGTCTTATCTAAACAATTGATTGGAGGTGGTATTTTAAACTATGCGATTACAACTAAAGGAAGCGGGAGAAATAGATGTAATAGGGAGACAAGCTAGGATTGCAATTCCCCTAACGCGCCGCCTAATCTCCTAACTCTCCACAATACAAACAAATCAAGGAATGGTCAGCCGAGAATAGAACTATGCATATGCTTCTGTCGAAGGCCAAATGCACATCTCTAGCTAGATGAATCACAATATATCTATCGATGAAAATAACTAGGCTAGGGTCATTAAGCTCAGTCTCAAGGCTACACAAGGCAAATAAAGATATGTCTATCCTATTAAGCAGTTTATGCACACATTCCTTTAGGCAAGGGCATAACAAGTGTTGCTGTATTTTAAAAGCTAGATAATAATGTCCAATAGTCAATATCCATTAATATCACTGCCAAAAACTCTGTCAAGCATTTAGTCAATAAGCAAGAAACACAATAACCCATTCCCAAAATGATTCATTAGTATAAATAGGAGAGAAAGTTAATTAGGCTAAACACTAGGTTACATTGCAATCCTAAAAAGGAATTAGTTCATAACCATGGTGCTAATACACATTTCTATCACATTCAACATTGATCAGTAATACACAAACAACCGAGAGATTTTAGAATAAGAAAACTCCTGAGCTAAGGTTTTCTGTCTCCACGTCTTCTCTTCTCCGTATAACTCCTGAGCTGTATATGATGCAATAACTTTTCTCCCCTAAAACACAGCTTCTTTCTGTTCTAGAATCCCCAAAAATATTCTCTGTATTTTCTCTCTATCTCCGATATCCTCCCGTTGTTCTCTCGCTGCCCTTTTTCTTCTTTTTAGGTCATTAAAAGCGAACCACTAGCTAGGCACCGGAGGTGACGCTGCGGCGCGGAGCCTATAACTGCTTGGCGGCGCTGCGGCGCCACTAACGCTGCAGCGCTAGAATAAGAAGGACCGGGCCGCTGCAGTGCCAGATGAATTTAGCCAGGACCATGAGTTGGCGCTGCGGCGTGGGCTTTAGAATAGGCTCTGGCGTTGCGGCGCCAGAATGTAGAAAATGAGAACTTTGCCCCTGTAAGCTGGAAATGACCAAAACAGCCCTGCATCATACAGGAAAAGCATAACAACAACAAAATATATACAAAAGCACAACAAATAACAGAAAACAAGCAGCGTCTTAAGCTTTAGAGAATCTGATTCGCGATATAAATACCACTTATCATATACCCCCAAACTTAAGCTTTTGCTTGCCCTCAAGCAAACAATCTAACATCCACACTTGCATTACTGGAAGACGCGAAAGGAAACTACTACTATATAATAATACCACGGCTTCAAAGCGTACAAAAAGAGCCTCTCCGAGAATAGGACAAACACAGACATGAAAAGGGGCTTAAAATTGAATTTGCAAGCATGAGACTGTACTTGATCCATTCTATGTGCGCGAAGACCAACCATCCTAACTAAACATAGCTCAAAAAAAACTTGCACAGCTGATTGCTAAAAACAATATGCACACTACGCAACTTAAACATTCAACAAGCATTAAGGCTAGGATGCAAGCACAGGAAAAAATCAAAAGGCTCTAGCATGAAGACAGTAAAATCTGATTCGGACAGTCCTTAATTACCTTAGGCTAAACAGAGCTACCCATAAATGAGCTTTTGATCAGTGACTCCCAAACCAGACGGCTTTAGGGCACTAGGCGTGGAACACCCCTATGAATCTAATAACTCGAGCAGCAAAGGCCACGTAATCAACATAAGCCAAATTAGACTTTACGAAATCTGAAGATTATTTGACGAGTGCATTTTATGCTCCATCTCAACATCGGTCCTGCGTTTATGGGCGAGTGCGTTTTACGCTCCATCTCGACCCACCGCAAGACTTTCGATAATCAATCTCCTTTTCAATTCATTTTATTATTATTTTATTTTAATACAACATGCCAGAGTCCAAGATCCAAAACTGTAAAAGCACCCAAGCCCTTTATTACCTTGCAGAAATGAAAGATTATAAGAATGAACATACTTTCAAAGCAATCAACGCGCGAAGTAACATCGAAAAATAAATAGCTAAAACAGTTGATCGGTGCTTGCTAAGGACGGATCAAAAACAGTCTCGACTTTTCGATTCACAACCCCTAACACATACATGCCTGACACGACTCTAAGAGACAGCCATAACTACTTGGCGCCTGTCATTAGCCACGATCAAAAATTAACCCTCACCCAGCATATATACAGTTACAGAACTAGGCGAAAGGGGGAACAAGGAGAAGCCATTACACATGGCATCAAGAAAACCAATTATCTGCACAAACCCCAAAATATGGCTAAAAACATAACAACCAAAATAAAGCACAAGCATTTAAATATTATAAACCAAAACATTCATTAATAAACCAAAAAAAAAACCAACACACCAATGCATCATAACATGCATCCCAAAAATAAACCGAAAACATTCACAAACATAGCATAAAAAAAAAAGAAAAAAAAAAGAGAAAGTCTGGGGCTAAACCGCCCAAAAGAAACATGACAGCAATTCATATATAATAAAACTTAAACAGGAAATCTCCCCCAAGCTTGAAATCTGCCAATGACCTCACTGGCCTTCACCCTCTGGAGCAATATCACCTCCGCCATCATCCTCGTCTTCAGCATCCGCATCCGCTGGCTCCTCCTCGCGATCCTCTCCTCAGGCTGGAAATGGTGGAGGATAAGGCGCAAAGACTGGAGGCTCTGGAAATTGAAAGGGCATGGACTCTGCGTCGTCTCCTCCCTGAGCATAATAGATACTGGAGACCGTATTTGCGAACTCCGCATGATAGTGATTGAATTGGCTCTGCCATTGAGCCACTGTATCAACCTTACTGTGGAGAAAATTAAGACTGCTTAAAATCTCTGCCAAGGCCCCGGGTGGCATAGCCTCAGAAGATGGGGGCTCAGGCGCTTGAGCGGAGGTACCAGCTTCCGATGAGGGAGGCGGCAGAGGCCCCGGTAAATATCCCTGACCCTTTGGGTGTGACGGAGGTCCCCCATCCCAAACTCCATAACGGGCTATAACGTGATGATCAATGATTGCCATAGGCGGCTGAGTGATGTCGTCTTTCTTCCATACCACACCCGTCCTTTTGCATAGGCGTGTGATTAGAGACGGGTGAGGGAGTCCGGAATTGACTTTGCTCCTAATGGCCTTTTTAATTGAATCCTGAATAAGAACCCCCACATCAACCTTCAGCCCCATGACAATTGCATAAAGCAGTACAGCCCTCTCTCTTGTTACATCGCTCAGGTGGCGTGTTGGCATAATATTTGCACAAATAAAGGAGTACCACGCCTTACCATAACGACTTAAGGCTTGATGGGGGAAAGAGGTCTTTTCACCATGGAATTCATTGGTTTTCCACACGGTACCAGGCTTGCAGAGCTTTGCTATAAAATCATCAGTATTGTAACTCCGCATCCCAGGCTCCAGATAATCCTTACCATCGTAGTTTGGAGTCCCATATACAGCATTGATGGTTCGAGTGTCAAATTTTATCAACTTACCCCGAACTGGCACTGAAGCAGGACCATCGGCATTAGCATTTGCATAGAATTCCTTTACCACTGAAATAACTGCAGATTCGGGCGGCTTGGTGAAGTGAATCCATTTCATAGTCACAATCATTGAATTCATATGGCCGTCCATCTTGTCATCTGGCCTTAGCCCTCTCTCAGGCACCAAACTCCTTTTTGAAAAATTTTGGGCATATCGCTTCCAGGCTTCCTCACTCGAAATTTTACAGCATCCCAAAGAGGAGGGGTTCTGGAAGACGGAGGAGGACCTATACTAGTGCGAGGACGCTTTGAACCCATAGCCAACAAAACTCCAAGAACAACAAAAAGATAATTAATAAACGACCAACGAAACTCTGCTCTGAAGAAATCCTTTACCTCTGGTTGCTTATAAATACAATGAAGGAGAATAACTGCACGACGGTTGAAGGCCCCAAACGCTCAGAAGCCGAATGGGTGACGGTTGATTTGCCGCAATCGTTGGGAGTAAGGGAGATGTGTGAGAGAGAAACGAGGGACACTGCAAACTGAACCCAAAAGCCTCAATTAAACTTAAAAACTCGGCACTGGCGCTGCAGCGTGGTGCATGGCGCTGCGGCGCGGGAAAGGTTAATCCTGGCGCTGCGGCGTCATTATCGGAGCTGCGGCGTGAAATCATGGCGCTGCGGCGTGAGTAATTAGGAAGACCTCGACGCTGCAGCACAACTCTCCAGTAGCTTCCAGCATATGCCGGCGCCGCGGCGCGAAAATTTGTAAAGGGGATGGCGCTGCGGCGTGGTTCTTGGAGCTGCGTCACGAAACTCAGACTAGCTCTTGGCGCTGCAGCGTGAGCACTGCATTCCTGCAACCAACACCCAAAATCTGAATCAATGCACATTTGAACTACTAGACATAGCAATCATACTAACAATTATATTAACCATTAAACTACATCCTAACATACTAAATTAACATCTACACTAATTCTAAGCAAAACCAATTGCACTAATGATAACTAAGGAAAATAAGACTAAATAAAACCATAAGGAAATTTTTGATACTAAGATGGGGGTTGCCTCCCCATCAAGCGCTTGATTTAGAGTCGTCGGTTTGACTTTCGCCCCGCCTTACACCGGGTCTCCCAAGGTGATGGAGGTGTTTTGTCGGTCGACCTCGCCGCCCCAATAGTGTTTCAAACGTTGTCAATTGACTTTGAATGTTTTGTCTGAATGAGGGTCTTCGACCTCAATAGCCCCATGAGGATACACTTTAGCAATGGTGAACGGCCCTGACCATCGGGACTTCAACTTCCCCGGGAATAATTTCAGTCGGGAGTTAAAAAGAAGCACCTTCTGGCCTTTTTCGAAGTTCCTTTCGACAATTTTCTTGTCATGCCACCGCTTTGTCTTTTCCTTATACAACTTAGCGTTTTCATACGCGTGCAGACGAAACTCGTCTGATTCATTGAGTTGTAATAGTCTTCGTTCACCTGCTGCATCCATATCGAAATTGAGCTTTTGGATAGCCCAATATGCATTGTGCTCTAGCTCCACAGGAAGATGACAAGCCTTGCCATAAACAAGCCTATACGGAGACATTCCGATAGGCGTTTTATAAGCGGTGCGGTATGCCCACAAGGCATCATCAAGCTTCTTTGACTAGCCCTTTCGATTAGGATTAACGATCTTCTCCAGGATACGCTTAACCTCTCGATTAGAGATCTCTGCTTGGCCACTTGTCTGCGGATGATAACCTGTGGCTATTTTATGGGTCACCCCATACTTAGCAAGAAGGGCTTCGAAATATTTGTTGCAAAAATGTGACCCTTCATCACTGATTATTGCCCGAGGAGTGCCGAAGCGAGTGAAAATATTTTTCCTTAAGAAATTAAGCACCACCTTAGCATCATTAGAAGGCAAGGCGACTGCTTCTACCCATTTGGAGACATAATCAACCGCGTCCAGAATATAGAGATTGTTGAAGGACGACGGGAATGGCCCCATGAAGTCAATACCCCATACATCAAACAGCTCTACTTCAAGGATATTCTGCAGAGGCAATTCGTGCCTTTTTGAAATGGTTCCTACCCTTTGGCATCTATCGCAGTGCAACACATATAGGTGTGCATCTTTGAACAGGATAGGCCAGTAAAACCCAGATTGGAGTACTTTAGCAGCAGTTCTTTGGCCCCCAAAATGTCCTCCATAATTAGAGGAATGACAATGATGGAGCACACCTTCGATTTCCTCCTCTGGCAAACATCTTCGCAGAATCTGATCTGAACACTGTTTGAATAAAAAGGGCTCATCCCAAAAGTATTGTTTTGCATCATTTAGGAATTTCTTCCTCTGCTGATAGCTGAAGATGGGAGGAAGCACTTGACAAGCGATGAAATTTGCAAAGTCCGCATACCACGGGGCTTTACTTTGGACGCCAAACAGTTGTTCATCCGGGAAGAAATCATTGATGTCTTTGATTGCGTCTCCCGAATGAGGAGGATTTTCCAACCTCGACAAGTGATCTGCTACCTGGTTTTCTGTCCCCTTCTTGTCGCGGATCTCTAGATCGAACTCCTGTAGAAGAAGGACCCACCTTATCAGCCTAGGCTTTGCATCTTTTTTTTCTATCAGATATTTAATGGCCGAATGGTCTGTGTACACGGTCACTTTTGTTCCAATGAGGTAGGAACGGAATTTGTCGAAAGCATAGACCACTGCCAGCAGTTCCTTCTCGGTTGTGGTGTAATTTAACTGAGCATCAGTTAATGTTTTGCTGGCATAATAGATCATGTGGAACACTTTGTCCCTTCTCTGTCCCAACACTGCCCCAATTGCAAAATCGCTGGCGTCACACATGAGCTCAAATGGGAAAGTCCAATCAGGAGCTACCACAATAGGAGTCGAAATGAGTTTTTCCTTCAATAATTCAAATGCTCTGAGGCAGGCTTCATCAAACTGAAAAGGCATATCCTTTTCCAATAGTGAACATAGTGGTTTTGTTATCCTTGAGAAGTCCTTGATAAATCGCCTATAGAAACCTGCATGGCCAAGAAAACTCCTAACCCCTTTCACTGATGTAGGCGGTGGTAGACTATTGATGACATCAATTTTAGCCTTGTCTACTTCAATACCACCATCTGATACTCTGTGGCCCAGAATAATGCCCTCTTTTACCATGAAGTGGCACTTCTCCCAATTCAATACAAGATTAGTTTCAACGCATCTTTGGAGAACGGCAGTCAAATTGACCAGACAGTTATCAAATGAACTCCCGAATACAGAAAAATCGTCCATGAAAACCTCGAGGGTCTTTTCGACCATGTCAGAGAAGATGGACATCATGTAACGTTGGAATGTTGCAGGAGCGTTACACAACCCAAAGGACATTTTCCGAAAGGCAAAGGTCCCATACGGACATGTGAACGTTGTTTTCTCCTGATCTTCGGGAGCAATAGAAATTTGATTATAGCCAGAATAACCATCTAGCAAACAATAGAAGGCGTGCCCAGCAAGTCTATCGAGCATCTGATTAATAAATGGCAGAGGGAAGTGATCCTTACAGGTGGACTTGTTCAACTTTCTGTAGTCCATACATACCCTCCATCCAGTCACCGTTCTGGTTGGAATCAACTCGTTATTCTCATTGGCTACTACTGTCATACCGCCCTTTTTTGGCACGCATTGAATTGGACTGACCCAAGGACTATCCGAGATAGGGTATATAATGCCCGCATCTAGCAGCTTAATGATTTCCTTCCGGACCACCTCTTTCATTATTGGATTCAATCGCCTCTGATGTTCAATGGTCGGCTTGGATCCTTCCTCCAGTAGGATTTTGTGCATACAAAGGGATGGACTGACCCCTTTAATGTCTGAAATTGACCACCCCAGTGCCGTTTTATACTGTTTGAGCACTAGCAGTAGCTTCTCTTCCTGGCCTTCATCTAAAGATGCAGATATTATAACAGGTAAAGTGGATGAATTTCCCAAGTATGCATACCTCAGATGATTGGGCAGGGGCTTTAACTCGAGGACAGGAGGTTCTACAACAGATGGTTGGGCCTTGGAAGTAGATGCTTCTGGATCATTCAGCGACTCAAACTGTCTTTGGAACTGTGTAGATCGCTGGGGTGCATCCAGCCAGTTAGCACATTCAACATGGGTGCCTCTTCCTTAGTACTGGTACCTCTTAATGGAGCTTCTAAAGGGTTTGTCATGCATGTTTCTGAGAATACTTCCCTGACTGCATCATCCATATGATTAATCTAAAAACAGTCTTCAGGGGTGTTCGGATATTTCATTGCCCTAAACACGTTGAAAGTTACTTCCTGATCCTGTACTCTCATAGTTAGCTCCCCTTTCTGCACATCTATAAGGGTTCTCCCCGTTGCTAAGAATGGTCTTCCCAGTATTATCGGGACCTCCCTGTCTTCCTCAAAGTCCAGGACAATAAAGTCCGCTGGGAAGATTAACTTGTCCACCTTAACAAGCACATCCTCTACTATCCCCTTCGGGTACGTGAGAGATCTATCCGCCAATTGCAAAGTAACACTTGTGGGTTTGGCTTCATTCAGTCCAAGCTTTTTATATATTGACAGAGGCATCAAATTTATACTCGCCCCCAAATCACATAAGGCCTTGCCAATGAATTAGTCCCCGATAGTGTATGGAATCGTGAAACTTCCAGGATCTTTCAATTTTGGCGGGAGCTTGTTCTGTAGAATAGCACTGCATTCCTCAGTCAGAGCCACTGTTTCATAATCTCCCATTTTCCTCTTTTTCGACAATATGTCTTTCGTGAATTTAACATAGCTCGGCATTTGCTCCAACGCCTCTGCAAACGGGATATTTATGTGAAGCTTCTTGAACACTTCTAAAAACTTAGAAAATTGCTTATCAAGCTTTTATTTCTGCATGCGCTGGGGGAATGGCAACTGTGGGATAGGAGGACTAGCTGTGTTCACTGTAGGGGTTGGTAATGAAGGGCTTTCCTGAGCATTTACCTCACCCCCTAGACTTATCATCACTCTGCTCCACAATAGGTTCCTCTATAGTCACTTCTTCTTGCACTACAGGACTCTCTCCACCCTTCTCATTTATAGTTCTCCCACTCCAGAGTGTAACTGCTTTGCAGTGTTCCTTCCCATCCCGTTTTGGGTTGACATCAGTGTCACTCGGCAATGTGCCTTGCGGTCGACTATTCAAAGCAGAGGCCAACTGTCCCATTTGGACTTCAAGGTTCCGGATGGAAGCTTCTTGATTACTGCTCCTTGTCTCATTTTGGGCAATATATCGTGACAGGAGATCTTCCAAACTAGGTTTTCTTTCCTGTTGAGATGGTGGATAGTGGAACTGATTATGAGAACTTTGTGGGTGTTGGTTGTACTGATTTTGAGCTTGAAAACCGGGAGGGTTTGAGAAATTAGGCCTGGTGGTCGGAGGTTGTGCTTGATTGCTATTTGTGTTGCCCCAAGAAAAGTTTGGATGATTCCTCAAGCCCGGATGATAATGAGTAGGGAGACTTGCGTTTTACTGCCGCCCATAGTTGGAAACAAATTGAACTGACTCGAGGCTTATGGCACACTGCTCAGTTGTGTGGCTCCCTTGACACAATTCACACAACAATACGACACTCTGAACATTCTGCACAGCTTGCACTCCCATGGTGTCAAGTCTTTTGGTTAGCGCTGCAACCTGAGCCGCTAATTGTGTGACTGGATCTACCTCATATATTCCTGCTGCTCTTCTAGGGGCCTGCCTATCATTTGGCCATTGATAATTATTGGCCGCCATTGTTTCCACCAATTCATACCCCGCTGTATGATGCTTAGACATGAACGCTCCTCCAGAAGTGGCATCAATACTCGATCGAGTAGCTCCGGATAACCCATTATAGAATGTCTGGATGGGAAGCCATTCTGGCAGTCCATGGTGGGGGCATTTTCTCAGAAGATCCTTGAATCGCTCCCATGAGTGGTACAAAGATTCTGACTCAAACTGATTAAAAGAGGTAATTTCGTGCCTGAGCCTGGCGGTTTTAGCTGGTGGGAAGAACTTTTCCACGAACTTTTGAGCCAAGTCATCCCATGTGGTTATGGAGCCTGACGGAAGTGAATGTAGCCAGCTCTTGGCTTTGTCCTTCAAAGTGAAGGGAAACAATCGGAGTCTGATGGCATTGTCAGACACTCCGTTGCACTTAAAAGTATCACAGATTTCCAAGAAGTTCATCAAGTGATCGTTGGGGTCATCATTTGGTAATCCCCCAAACTGAATATTGGAGCACATTTGGATGGTGCCCGGCTTGATCTCAAAATTGTTTGCTTGGATTGCGGGCCTAAGAATGCTCGCTTGCAAATCTGCGATGTGAGGCATAGCATGCTCCCTTAAAGATTTCTGAAGTTCCTCAGCCATTGTAACAGGAGTATGTATGTCCCGCACTTTTTCTCTCTGCAGGCGTCTGTACGTTCTATCAACCTCGGGATCGAGAGGTATTATATTCCGACCCCTTCGAGGTGGCATACGCCGTTGAGATCACCTGAAAAGAAAATTAAACAGATAAAGTTAGTCTAAATTAAGATCGTAATGACTTAGCTTTAATATTGATAACAAATAATACTAAGTCCCCGGCAACGGCGCCAAAAACTTGTTGTCCGATTTATGTAACGACAATTAACGCGCAAGTATACGCGGTCAACAAGTAATATAAGATAAGTAGGATGTCGTACCCACGAGGACGAAGTCTTAAATGCAAATCAAATACTAATGTAAGTTCTTTACTGTCTTATCTAAACAATTGATTGGAGGTGGTATTTTAAACTATGCGATTACAACTAAAGGAAGCGGGAGAAATAGATGTAATAGGGAGACAAGCTAGGATTGCAATTCCCCTAACGCGTCTCCTAATCTCCTAACTCTCCACAATACAAACAAATCAAGGAATGGTCAGCCGAGAATAGAACTATGCATATGCTTCTGTCGAAGGCCAAATGCACATCTCTAGCTAGATGAATCACAATATATCTATCGATGAAAATAACTAGGCTAGGGTCATTAAGCTCAGTCTCAAGGCTACACAAGGCAAATAAAGATATGTCTATCTTATTAAGCAGTTTATGCACACATTCCTTTAGGCAAGGGCATAACAAGTGTTGTTGTATTTTAAAAGCTAGATAATAATGTCCAATAGTCAATATCCATTAATATCACTGCCAAAAACTCTATCAAGCATTTAGTCAATAAGCAAGAAACACAACAACCCATTCCCAAAATGATTCATTAGTATAAATAGGAGAGAAAGTTAATTAGGCTAAACACTAGGTTACATTGCAATCCTAAAAAGGAATTAGTTCATAACCATGGTGCTAATACACATTTCTATCACATTCAACATTAATCAGTAATACACAAACAACCGAGAGATTTTAGAATAAGAAAACTCCTGAGCTAAGGTTTTCTGTCTCCACGTCTTCTCTTCTCCGTGTAACTCCTGAGCTGTATATGATGCAATAACTTTTCTCCCCTAAAACACAGCTTCTTTCTGTTCTAGAATCCCCAAAAATATTCTCTATATTTTCTCTCTATCTCCGATATCCTCCCGTTGTTCTCTCGCTGCTCTTTTTCTTCTTTTTAGGTCATTAAAAGCGAACCACTAGCTAGGCACCGGAGGTGACGCTGCGGCGCGGAGCCTATAACTGCTTGGCGGCGCTGCGGCACCACTAACGCTGCAGCGCGAGAATAAGAAGGACCGGGCCGCTGCAGCGCCAGATGAATTTAGCCAGGACCATGAGTTGGCGCTGCGGCATGGGCTTTAGAATAGGCTCTGGCGCTGCGGCGCCAGAATGTAGAAAATGACAACTTTGCCCCTGCAAGCTGGAAATGACCAAAACAGCCCTGCATCATACAGGAAAAGCATAACAACAACAAAATATATACAAAAGCACAACAAATAACAGAAAACAAGCAGCGTCTTGAGCTTTAGAGAATCTGATTCGCGATATAAATACCACTTATCAGCTAGAAGGGTCAAAAGAAGATGCCTCTGACGGATCTCTGCCAAGATGCCTGATAAATAGGTGAGCTCTCTCCAACTGCTGGGTCAATCTTGTGATCTAGTCCAAATGAGTCGGCTCCATGAGGAAAGCTATCTAGTCTGTCATCATCATAGAACCAAGCACCATATCTGCCATAAATTGGGTAGCCCGAGTCTGAGCTCCAATCATGCAAGGGCTCCACCAGTTGTTAAATACCTCCTGGCTATAAGGTCCCTCTGATAGGTTAAAGCCATCTATGCCCTCCATAGGAATATCTATCAGTGGCAGGATCAATGGCCAATGATGCCAAGCAGGAGGAACAATGGGAATTCAGATCTGCCCTGTAATGCTCCTGATCGCCTGCTCTCTTAAATAGAGCTCCCAGCCTCCCTCTATCAAAAACGGGACTCTACGGGTCGACAATGCAAACTCCCGACCAGTGGGGATGTCTCCCTCAAATCCAACAGCCAAAAACTTGGAGGTGTATGGGATCCATGTGATTGCTTCGGCTGTCAAAAGCTCCAACTGCAAGCGGGAATGAGTAAATCCCTCAGCAACAGGGACCTCCATCAGAGTAGAGTGATGCCAATGCCGTCCCCGGGGATAGGTCTCCAGACCTAAAGCAATGGCGGGCCGTAGGCAAGGATGCCTCTCATATGCCCAGAATTGGCCATATAAATATCAAAAGTCCTCAGTGACCAAGACTGATAAATGTAAATACAGAAATCAAAAAGGTAGAAGAAAGATGTACTCACCAGTAGAAATGGGTAGAATCATAACCACGCGTCAGTCAAACCCCCTGAAAGCATACGTATACCTCGGAGAAAATAGGCAAAGGTGTAGGAACCCCAATTAAAGTTATTGAGGCTCTCTACATGTAGGGTAGCACTGACCAGGGTGAAGGACAAAGTCGATGAGTTGTCTGCCACAAAATAACCCCTGATGATCCCTAGAAATAATCGCCTCAAGATGTGATCCCTAACCCTCTGATCATCAGGCAGAGGCTCAAGTAAAGCCCCACTTTGGGCAACTATACTCAAGGGACCAGATCAGACCGTCCGACCCTTGATCGCCGTCGCAGGAATGCCCAGCAAGGACCGAACGGTAGTAGGTGTGATGTAAGCCACGACAAGCACTAGCTCACCCTCAAACTCGATGTCGGTGATGAACCTCTAGTCCATAGGGGTCATCATCACCTCACAGTCCAACAAATGAAGGGAATGAGTCTAGTGGAACCAGCGCTTAGACAAGGCCCTCATATACCCCTAGGGGCAACGGCTGGGAAGAATAGAGAAGAAGGCCTGAAACCCCCAATCGTCAATGATATCCCTATAGTCTTGGTGCAAAGTATGGTATATGGAGTGCACGTTGAACCAGTTCCCTCGAGGATGCGTAAAGGCGGGAACCTGCATCAAAAAACCAACCCATGTCAAAAACCTGTGCCCCGAGAATGGCAAAAGGAAAAAAGAGATTCCAAAAAGAAGAAAACATCAAGTCACCTTGTTGGCATGAAGAAATCTCGATGGATGACAACTCAAGTCTCCCAGCAACTCCTGGGTCGGCACAACAATTCCAGGAACCTCCGTACGTGGTGCCTGAGCTGGAGCAGGAGCAGCAAAAGGAGCCTGCTCATCATAAATATCTATCGGCTGCTCATCCTGGGCTAGACGAATCACCGACTCTGCTAGTCTGTGAGACGGTCGAGCTGGACGTGGCTGAGGAACATCAGAAGCTCGCCTCCGTCTAACGCCTAAAACTACCCTACTAGCACTGCCGGGTCTATCTCGGTCCATCACCTGGACAAAGTCTCCAAATCACCTCATAAAGGGTGTGGTAAGCCTAAAACCTATGGCTTATTATTTTAAATCAATACTCTATGCATTTCTAAGTCTCAAAACATGTATGGGTCAGTCAAAAATACCCAGTAAAGTAAAAAATACATGTTTTTCAAAAGATAAATCTTAAGAACATGCATGGGTCAGTCAAAAATCCCCAGTAGAGTTAAAAATGCATGTTTTTTTAATGCTCGGGCTTTTGAAATTTTTTGCCAGAGTCTCCTTTGTAAAATGGACTGTCCGCATGCACACAGGCATGTCTAGGTGGCCATTCAGTAGCACACATTCTCAAAAACAAGAACAGTTCATATTTATGAAACAAAATCAAAAGTAAACTTCGCATGGTAGCCAAATTACCATGGACATTTTTAGTTGAAAATCCAGGCTCGCTAGGCCTCAAAATGGATGAGTAAGCTGATCAAAAAGCGCAAAATATGACCGTCTCAGAATCTAAATTTTCTTGCATCAAAATGTGCATTACAGTAAGATATGCATACATATGAAGTCAGAAAATTTTTAGCAGGTCATATAAGCATACATTTTTCATACATTGCGTCTAAAAGGCCCCTACGTGGTTTACATACTTTTAACGATCAAACTTGTGAAAAAAGGACGTAAAACATTACCTGCGATGCGCTGAACACGTAGAAGCTGACGAAATCAAAAAAAGGCTGCCCGAACTCCGTAAATCTGAAAAAGAAAATCGGATTCCGTTTAAAACTCGAAATGAAACTTGAAAATTATGAACTCTCGCTGCCCAATATAAAGCCACAAGTAGAAGCAGGCCCATCTGTGGCAACCGCACCTATACCTACAGATCCCCAGGGTGGGTCCCACTCCCCCGAGCTCAGTTCAGTTCGAGTTGAAACGGAGTTTATATGAGCTGCCGAGTTAAATCTGAAGAAAAATCGCTACGCGATTGAGCGGTTTGTCCTGAAATCCTGCGTTTAAGTAGCGTAGTCCTGAAAGAAAGCGGAACTCTTTGAAAACCCTTGGCATTTGTCCCGAAGAAATGTCCGGGGATCAATGATGAAGAATACTAAAAAACTGCCAAAAAACTGCTCAAAACTACCGAAAACTGCCACTTTTGAAGCATCGAGTACTGACCAATGACAGTTCAACCGTTGGCACAATCCCAGCGAAGCGTTGGGTACTGACCGATGACAGTTCAGCCGTTGGCACAACCCCAGCAAAGTTTCGGGTACTGGCCCATGACAGTTCAGCCGTTGGCACAACTCCAGCGAAGCGTTGGGTGCTGACCGATGACAGTTCAGCCGTTGGCACAACCCCAGCAAAGCGTCGGGTACTGACCGATGACAGTTCAGCCGTTGGCACAACCCCAACAAAGCGTCGGGTACTGATCGATGACAGTTCATCCATTGGCACAACCCCAGCGAAGCGTCTGGTAATGACCGATGACAGTTCAGCCGTTGGCACAACCCCAGCGAAGCGTCGGGTACTGGCTGATGATAGTGCAGCCGTTGGCACAACCCCAGCGAAGTGTCGGGTATTGACCGATGATAGTGCAGCCATTGGCACAACCCCAGCAAAGCGTCGGGTACTGATTGATGACAGTTCAGCCGTTGGCACAACACCAGCGAAGTGTCGGGTACTGACCGATGACAGTTCAGCCGTTGGCATAACCCCAGCGAGGCGTCGGGTACTGACCGATGATAGTTCCGCCGTTGGCTAAATCCTAATGAAGCATCAAAGGGGATATGGAGACGGAAGCAATATAATAATCAATCGCCAATGATGGAATATGTTATACACATCCTCAGTGGGAGCACCAAGGTGAAGTGGTGATTCAACTTACTGTGGTGAACTACCGATGTAGATTATCATCCAGATAGGCATCGGGAGCACTCATTGGAATAACTCGGCAGCAATAATGTTGTCCTTATCAAAGTCACCTATGCTATTATGGATGATGTCATCCCAGCAGAATGAGATGAAAACAGTTCGCAGTAGCCTATTAGTGACCTGCTCAGCAAAACGGGACAGCAGCCTAACTCTGATAACCTGTCAGTGGATGTCCTACCGGCAACCGGCTGACAATGCCATTCCAAGGGTTATCATGAATAACGTTATCCCCAGCAAAAGCTAACGTAATCAATCAGTGATAACCTTACCCCCTCAAAGGTATCTAACACTCATGACATACCATATCACGCACTGCCTCCTGTTTGCATTTTCATTTCCCATGTCTACTAATCTTTATCCTGTCTATTTCATTACATTGCATGAACATAATAAAGAGGGGCATCTGTAGACACTCAAAATTTCTCTTCCCTGTTACTAACACTATAGGAGGGCAAGACTGTCTTTTTAAATCAACTCCGGTCTTAATACCGGGCCATCAAATCAGACCTGGTCTCAATACCAGGCTATCAAATCAACCCCAATCTCAATATCGGGCCATCAAATCAAATCCCGGTCTCAATACCGGGCCATCAAATCAACCCCAGTCTCAATATCGGGCCATCAAATCAAATCCCGGTCTCAATACCGGGCCATCAAATCAACCCCAGTCTCAATATCGGGCCATCAAATCAACCCCGATCTCAATATCGGGCTATCAACTCAACCCCGGTCTCAATACCGAACAGTTAAATCAGCCCCAGTCTCAACCCGGGAGGTACAGCTCAGCCCCGGTCTTAACTCGGGAGGCACAGGTCAACTCCTGGTCTCAACTCGAGAACTACAGGTCAGCCCCGGTCTCAACCCAGGAAGTACAAGTCAGCCCCGATCTTAACCAGGGAGGTACAGCTCAGCCCGGTCTCAACCCGGGAGGTACTGTTCAGCCCCGGTCTTAACCTGAGAGGTACAGATCAGCCCCGGTCTCAACCCAGGAGGTACAGGTCAGCCCCGATCTCAACCCGGGAGGTACAACTCAGCCTCGGTCTCAACCTGGGAAGTACAGGTCAGCCTCGATCTCAACCCGGGAGGTACAGCTTAGCCCCGATCTCAACCCAAAAAGTACAGGTCAACCCTAGTCTTAACCTGGGAAGTACAGGTCAGCGTCGGTCTCAACTCGGGAGGTATAGGTCAGCCCTGATCTCTACTCGGGAATTACAGGTTAGCCCCGGTCTCAAACAGGGAGGTACAGGTCAGCTCTGGTCTCAACCCGGGAGGACA
This sequence comes from Panax stipuleanatus, assembly GCA_020205555.1. Classification (NCBI taxonomy): domain Eukaryota; kingdom Viridiplantae; phylum Streptophyta; class Magnoliopsida; order Apiales; family Araliaceae; genus Panax; species Panax stipuleanatus. The sequence goes on along the minus strand of CM035126.1, from coordinate 35,577,725 downwards.
GTTCAGCTTCAAAAACAAGTCTAAAGAATCACAACATCTCAAGAGGAAAACCTGGAATGACCAAGTCAGCCTCAGAGATAACCTAGAGGAGAAACAGGCTCGAATGGGATCCAAACCTTGGAAACAACCCCAGGAAGTCAACCGAAGGTCATGCCGACACTAAAGACAACCCCAAGAGGAAAAAAATGGTCATTTTACCAGCACTAAGCATATTTGATCAAAATAAAGTCGAATTGATGCCACCAAGGTACAAACTAACCATAACGATGATCCCGAGTACAAACAGCGCAAGATAGTGCAACAGATAAACTGCGGGGAATCGAGGACCTGGTTATGAACCTGTCTTCTTGGACCTGGAAAATGTTTTATCCCATTTCACTGTGACACTCTCAGCGAGGGCTTTTCAAAAAGGTATCGCACGCCTCAAACGGACGCTCTGATCAAAAGTTAGAAAGTTTCGAATCAGACCTCGCTTTGCTCGGAGTGCACGTACTTTGAGATGATAAAACCGGCCGCGAGGCCCACACCATGTGGAGCCACACCTCTACCTGCTGCAGCAGCAAATAGAGTGGAGGCTCCCTGGTCTATATATATAAGTGCACCCCCTCTCATTTTAAGAATTTAGAAACGCTCCGAACCCCTGGCCGTTTGGTTTTCAAACCATTTTCTTATCTTCCAAACCCAAATTATTTTACTCTAACACGTAGATATACCCACAGACTACCACATATTAGAAAATAACCGGTAGATTTGGACGTTTAAAGCCTATAATTTGGCAAAAAGCCCGTGTAGCAGTCCATTGTGAGTATTTTTACGATCAGAAAGTTATTATTACTTCTTCGCACTTTTATACACATTCATATCAAGTTTTGTTTTCTAAATATGCCCGAAACTCAGTTCTGTGGCCGTTTTTGTCAACTTTTGGTACATTTTTGTATATAAACGCATTTTCTGGCATCTCTACAACTCAGATTAACAATCCGTCGCTTCTAGTAGATTTTATATACTTGCATCTTTGTTATTAGCAACTTCGCTGAACTGGGTTATCTTCCCAGTCCGGATTTGGCTTTTTTTTATATATTTAACAGTATATATACTAACTTTTTAATTCTGTCAAGCCCGGATGTCAAATCCGCTATAGTTTACTGCTTTTATATATAAATATGCATATATAAGCAACCTTCACCACACTGGGTCATCTTCCTAGTCTTGGTTGACTACTTTTCTGTCTATATATATTTATATTTATATTTTAGTTCGGCATGGATCATTCTGTGGCCTTTTTACTGCTTTTATATATATTTATGCATATATAAACAACATTCACCACACTTGGTTACCTTTCTAGTCTTGGTTGACTACTTTTCTGTATATTTACATTTCAGTTTGGCCTGAATCATTCTGTGGCCTTTTTACTATTTTTGCACCATTCACCATACTGGGTTATCTTCCCAGTCTTGGTTAACAACATTTTCTATCTGTATTTAACTATATATATTTATATTTCAGTTCGGGCACAGGCTTGAAAATCCATTGCCCTTTTTACTATTTTTCTTTATATATATATATTTCAATTATATCCAGCCTGGATCATTCCGTGGCTTTTATACATCTTATATATATATATATATATATATATATATATATATATATATCAATTCCAGTCCGGGCACCGATGTGAAAACCCCTCGCCCTTTACATCTTTCGTATATATAATTATATACATATTGCTTTACTCAGTTTTATTAAATTGTTGCTTTAAATATTCATTTGATATGAATCGGCACTGACATTTCTGCGGGCGAACTAGATTTCTTTAAATCTTGCCAACTCTAGCTTTTAAACAGTTCAAAATAGGTCCAGACGGAACCAGGAAGCTAGAATGGTTGAGATTTTTTTAAATCTAGCATTTTTCCTAGTTTCAGTTGTAAAAGCTTCCTCGCGGCCCTTAGATCGCTATCTAGTGGGAACGAGATGCTTCAACCAGGTGCGAACTAGGATTTACTGATGAATCCATGGTTCTGGCGATATTTGGATTTCTTTTTTGTACAAATTTGAACTGTGCATGTTTATTGGCTACTCATATATGAGCCTAGGAATCGTGGGATTCATGATCAAACTGATCAGAATCTGATTCTCACGATGGACAAACTTCACTTTACAAATGTACCCTGCCAGTTTTTCTATAAAAAATGTACATACAAAAGAACTTAAAACGGTTATTCGAATTTAAGGTCTCAACATTGTGAAAATATGGTTTATCGTGTCAGAGTCCCTCCAATGACTATCATACCCATGAGGAGACCGACACTTGTATATATGTTGTGGTTGAGGATACTTCACAGCCCGACAATCACCATTCAAATTGAGCCTTAAGGCTGAAAAGATAAAACTTAAGTATCGATATGCTTCAATTCCTATGTTAGCGTAAGGGTTTGAAAACCTTCTGTGACGCCTCCAAATTCTCTACACTCCCTATAGAAGATTTGGTGCTCACGTAAATATTCCATAAGATAATAATTCCTATCAATCCAAGATTTACAGTATTCCATAATGAATAGTAGTTCTCGTTAGAACATTTACTATGTTGGGATACCCTCACTTGGATGAATATGTTTATAATCTCATGGATATTTCTTTCATATCAATAATTCCTATCTATTTAACATTCGTGGTATTAATGTTAGGGTCGTTCTTGGAACTGAGGGGTGCGACCGACCTCAGTGGTTCAAAGAACCACAATATCTTTCAATACTCCTAATTTAGATGTATAGTTCATATAGATATTGTGCTTCTTCCTATGTTCTAGAAAGGTAAAAACTAAGCAATTGATAAAAGATAATAATATAATACATATTCTTAAATTGGTTTACAATAAATCCCAACTTACTATTACATCATAGTTCCCAAAGATATAACCAAAATTCAAATTAACCGAGTTTTTTCATCGACATGATTGAACTCTGGAACCTTTGATATTTCAGCTAAAGCTACAAAGAAAAAGAATATTTGCAAGGACGAGCTACAGAAAGCTCAGCAAGTTTTAAACAAGTTATATATTATACTCATACTGAATCTGAATGGAATGAACATATAGTTCAGAGTTATTCCACATATATACTGAGTCCATCCATTACGAGTTTTTTGTCAATCATAAAGACTTAGCAACCCGGGTTGATTCGGTCAACCACACCACACTTCTAACAGTCACAAAGACTTATATAAGTTCTGTTCGGATATCTCATAGGTGATCAACCTAATCATATTCTAGGAGTATGCATATCATCCTATCAATCCAACAAGGTCAGTACTATAACTACCTGTAAATGTAAACCACGGCTAGTGATATAACTGTCGATAAAAAATATAACTTTCGGTCAGTGCTATAACTGCCAGTCAGAACAGTATCAGTATATATCAGTACTAAACAACATTGGTTTTTCCACAGTCTATGCTTTGATATCAAATCAAACACTTTTTACGCAAACAACAGTTCATATGGTTTGGTTATGCTTGAACAATAAGTCATAATCCTCTTCAAAACACAGATATCACGAATAATGATTATAACAAATTCGTATATCAATATATAAGACTTATATTTAATATAAAAATTAAATGAAGTTAGAAAAACTTGCCTTTTCGAAGATCAGCTACTTAAATTAATTGAAAGTGTTTACGCAACCTATATATGTTTATAATAGTCATTAGAAACAATAACAGCTAATAACTAGTCAAACTATTAGTGTCTGGGTTGATTTTGGTGTCCGTTCGGTATTTTATTGCTTTATTAAAATAGTTATCGAATTAGTTTTTCAATAAACTTTATTTAAAAGTTTTAATATCCTGTTAGATATTTTAGTTATTATTTATAATAATTTTTAAAGGTTCAAAATAAATTTTAAATTATTTAATATCACTTATAATGATTTTTAAATCATTAATATTATTTAATAATAATTTATAATGGTTTTTAAATCATCAATATTATTTTAAATAATTTATTTTTATTGATAATAATTTTTAAATCATTAATATCATTTTTAAATCATTTCACTACCTAACCGCATCTCTACAGATTCCCATGGTCGGTCAAACCACCTAACCTAGGCTGTTCTTGCATTTCTGGGTTTTCCAGAATGGAAAGTCATAGCTGGTCAACGCTATTGCCAACCTTATATCGTGTAGCCTGATCACAATTTAGGTGTTCTAGTGATTGTATGTTGTAGAGTAACTACCAGGGTTCAACACTGTAGCACCTAAAGAGTCTACATATCATAAGGAAGAAAGATCTAAGCCTCTAAAACTATTGTCAGACGCAGCTTTGGCTTTTCTGGGTTACACAGATTGCCAAGCTTAACGGTCAACCTAGTTTGACCACTAATAACTTTCAATCGGTGCTGTTATAAGGCCTTAAAGTGCCCTTATGGTGTAGAACTCATGTCAAGCTACAATCCTACTAACATCTAACATCCAAACAGACTGACAGGCGAGAGATCTAAGCTGTCAAACTACCTGTCAGACATGTTCGTATGTTTTCTGGGTTACCCAGAAAACGGGCGGTCAATGTCGGTCAACTGGTTTTGACCACTTATAACTTCCAATATATTGTTTTGATATCCATTCTACCTCTTCCAGGCTACTAACAACACTGGAAACTATAACTACAAACCTTTAAAACATCTAAACAATAAACAGTGAACGATCTAAGAGCCCTGACATTCGACTGCCGAACCATATTTTTATATTTTGGCAGTTTTGTTTAAATCACCATTTTGATGCTAAGTGTTATAGATCCATGTTTTAGCAAACCAGATCACTAAACAACATCCTATTTAACATACTTAAACAATAAAAATAACAATACAATTTCAGAAATTAAGATCTAGAGCTAGGGTTAGGTTTTTACCCTTTTGTGCAAATTTTTATTTTCTTATTTTTGATTCTGATCCGGCCTTGCTAAGAAGTGTTTTGGGGTTAGTTTGTGGTATTCTTTAAGTGTAAATTTCGTGTATCTAAAGAATGGGAGGTTTGACAAAGTATAAAAACTTAAAGTAATGTTTTCTTTAAACTTATCCCCCTTTTTGATCTTATATGTTGATTCATTGTATGTGGCTGACCTTAGGTGTCATTTTGTGGCTGGTGTGAAAGATTTTGGCACATGGAAAATCTTTGAGTGATGATTTACAAGATTTGTTGTTATCTTTTGCTTAAAGAATAAGAAAAAGGGTATTTTGGTCATTTCCCACATACTAAGGGTATTTTGGTAATTTCCTACTTAAATCCAAGGGTAATTTAGTCATTTCATATTTTCCTAGAACTCAAGAACCAAAACATAGATCATTAGAGTTTTAAAAACATTCAAAATTAGGTCTTGTAAACCAAATTAGGGTTTCACATTTAGGGTTAGGGTTTCTTAATTCCTGATTAGGGTTTTCAATTGATATTTTTCAATTCATCCCTTAATTTACTATACATAAAGTTAATGTACATATTTTCCCAATCCTTTATAATATTATCAATGTATTAAGTTATAATTTCCTTTTATTATAACAATTAAGGTTAGGGTTTCTTATTTAGATAAAATCTTAAATTAGGGTTTACTTATAAAAACTTTCCATATATGTTTTCTATAACTATATCTTATATGTTGATATATATTCATATATATAACTTTACTAAGGCTAAATACACATTGTACAAAATATGAACATAATAATATTTATTTATTATTATATATATATATTTTTATTAATAATCCTGTTTAAGTTTTGGATTATTACAATCACCCCCTCTTATAAGAATTTCGTCCCGAAATTGAAATACAAATTATGAAAACCATATAGGAATTCTTGTCGCATTTCACCTCACAGCACCCATATAGCTCTTTATATATCATACCTCTTCTAGATCACTTTAATCGATGATATTACTTTATGTATTAACACTTGTTCATTTCAATCAATTATCTGATCAAGAACTCCTATATACGATATATGTTCCTTATAAGTCAGATTTATACGGTCACATGAGATAGACTATAAATATATTTTAATTTAGGAAGTAGTGATACCACCTCATCCACTCCTCTTTCTTAACTAACATGGTCCAACAAATCGCGGACCCGATTTCCTTTTCTTATCAAAACGTATTTGTACTTCCAAAGTAACACTTCTAAGAATAACTGATTCTTACCCTTAACCTCTCGTCGTTTTCTTTTGAGTCTTGATGTTTGAAATCTTTCACAGATAATCCCAATTATCTTCATGGTTTGCAGAAGTATCTCGAATCTTAACATTTTGATTTTTTTTCCTGGCTTTTATCCCAATACAATTGTGTTACATATTTTATATCGTCCAAGGTTTCGTTCTTATGCTAGCATGATAACTATGGTATGCAACTTCTACATAAGGCTTCCATTTTCTTTGAAATCTGTACTACAAGTTCTTAATATATTCTCTAAGGTCTGAACTGTTCTCTTACTTTGTCCATCTTTTTATGGGTGATATACTGTACTTAACCTTCACTAAGTACCTAAATGTATTTAATAACTCTCCTCCTAGAGTTTGAAATAAACCGTAGATCTCGAATCTGACACTATAGAAACAAAACTACATACTTAGAATTTATTTCGTTTAGGTACAACTTAGCTAAATAATCTAAATTAACAATTACATTAATAAGTTACAGATGTAATTATTTTGGTAAGATTGTTAATAATATTGCGACCTTTCTATGTGATTGGAGAATTTATTACTAATTCCATGATCTTGTGTTCCTACCATTATTCAGAGATTAGTACAGTTAATAACAGCATCTTCGTCTTTTGATTTTTAATTCTAAGCGTAAGACATTTACATACCCATTCCACTAATTATTATTATTATTATTATTATTAATATTTCCTATTATTATTTCATGTTTGACCACCCAAAGTATTTACTCACCTCTTTATATTAATACTATGACGCACCACCTATATTTTATTTTAATTGGTATAAATTAAACCAGCCTTATTAAACAATTAATATATTCTTATTTAACATTTGGCTTTCTTCACATAACCGAAACTTCTATCACAAAACTCGTAATAATATATTCTCATTTGTTATTCTAAAATTTATAGAAATTTCACTATAACTTTTTATTTTACCTTCAACATTATTGGAACTTAAATTCCTCCTTCAAATCTTAATATTACTCTTATCCCTCTCTAACTTTGAAATTTCTTTGACCTATCTACTTTTATATCTTTGATATTATGCCTTCTTCATTCTTCCATTCTGGTAATAATTGTGACTTGCATGGTGTTTAAACCATATCACTTCACAATGGTATCTATCCGTTTTTCATCGACCAACTCAGTGTCCCCTACGGAGAGTCTAGCTTCGGTGTCTCCCTCTATTAACTTATTTCTTTTTATTTTAGTGCCCTATCTCTATCTACTATGAATTTATTATTCATTTTATAAGTTATCTTAGTTTATACTTTGGACACTCTTTATCTACCTCTTGTATTTCTTTAACTCTGTTTTATTAAAGTCAAAATATAACCTCTAGGTAGAGTTAGTTGGAACTCTTATCTCAATCTCAAATTTATTAAAGTCTCTTATCAGTACCTCATTGTTTTATTATTAGTTCTAACTTTTCTTGATTCTTTCATCTTTTAAAACATCTATAATGATATTAATTATTAATGGAATGGTATAAGATTTTTTTAGTCAAATTTTTTTATATCTCTTCATCTCGACAATAGACCATACTAACTTTTCTAAGAATTTCTCTGTTTGGATAACTGTTATACCCCCAGAGTTGTTTTCGGTGAACAATCCTCATTGCACACTACTTTTGTATTTTATAATTTTGTTCCTTTCTAATTGCAGTTAATCATTAACTTATGATTAACCAATTTATCCCTAAATTCCATTAAACTCTCTTAAATGAACTTTATATCATTTAATCATTATACAAAAATTTTATATGGTTTTAACGAAACTATTTCTTTATGAAAAGTTTTTATATTTATGTCTACACATGACATCTTTTTATGTTTTTAGAAAAACCAATAGATGTGAACGAATAATTCATACCAGAGTCAAATATCTCATCAGTATTTAAAATATCAATTTGGGATAATAACTATTACCACGTCTTGTGCAACAGCATCCCTCATCGTCATGTTAAAGGTTCCAACGCTTCCGGATGACTCTGACCAACCTCTCCGGCTACTGCTGATTTGAAGTTTTGGTTTCCCCTTTTGTTTGGATTTCTGGATTTTGGACAGAACTTAACAATGTGTCCCTCCACCCCACAATTAAAATATGTGATTCTATTCTTATTACTATTCCTCTTTTGTGGACACCGGTTTGAGTAATGTCCATCTCTCCCACAAGTAAAACACTTAGTCTCCCTAAAAATACATACTCCTCCGAGCTTTTTCCCACAAATACGACAACCTTCATTCCTCTGACTAGTTTTATTAGGAAAAGTGGCATTCCACTTCTTTTTGTTATTTGTCCTCCTTTGACACTTCTCTAACACTTTATTCTTTGAATCATTGATATTCTTTAGCTCAGGTGGTCTAGCTAATTTAAAGTCTAAGGTAATTCTTAGAGTATTGGGTTCGATTGGTGGTGGGTTCTCTGGCCTCCCTTGTAAAGCTCCTAGCAACATGTTTACTAACTGTTGGGTTGGGTTTGCCTCTATTTGTTCCGCATTAATTTCTGCTTGTGATCTTCCGTGTGATGCCATTTATCTATCAATAAAAAATAACTAAGTATAAATACCAGTACAATAATTAATTAAGTTAAACGAACAGAATTTGTACGTCACCTACTTGACTAGTGTTTTATATATTATCACTAGCTTTTTCGAAAAAAACACATTGGAAAAACTTATAAATTCATAAGTTACAGTTCACCTTATAGTTGCTGCTATATATATTACATATCCCTTTATTACAGTTAGGAAGTTAGAATTTACTATCATATTTTCCTTAACTTATACCAAAGTTTGAAACTTTTATATACCACACATATGTGTATTCATATATATATATATATATATATATGTATTCATTCATAAGATATTATCATATCTTTCTTACCATTACTAAATTCCTAATACTCAACCTTCATCTTCTCACCCTAAAAATGTCATGTTCTTATGTTTCTTCTTTTTCTATTATTCCCCCTTCTAGCCTTATATAAGCCCAATTGGGATTTGAATCTCCCTCTTCACTTAGCTCCACTCCGGTACTTTTCATATCCTATTCTCTGGATCATTCTCTATTGGCCCAACTGATTCTGGTTCAGATACCAGCTCAAACGAAATGACTAGTTACTCACTCACTTATGTGAATATCCTTAAATTCTTTCTCCTATCTATTATATTACTTGTCTAGCACCTATTATACATTGTATACACATAGTAAATAATATTTTTCTTTAAGTTAGTTCTTATCTTATTTTACGATGAATTTCCTCAATTCATATCATATAAACTCTTTTTGAGTTTATGTTTTCACTAACTTTTCTACTACTCTTATTTCTCTAAAGTTATAGCATAAGGTAACCCTACCTAAGGTTTATAACCTACAGCTCTGATACAAAATTGTGATGCCCCCAAATTCTCTACACTCCTTGTAGAAGATTTGGTACTCACGTAAATATTTCATAAGATAATAATTCCTATCAATCCAAGATTTATAATATTCCACAATGAATAGTAGTTCTCGTCAGAACATTTACTATGTTGGGATACCTATTGTGCCGTTTACGTGTTAACAAAAACGGACACAAAAACACGTGCAAGTGTACACGGTCGGCAAGTAATAACTCGGTAAGCCGAGATCGTCCCATAGAGAACGGAGTCTGGCCTAATCTATTATGCAACAGTCTTTGTCTGCTTAAACGGTTGTCACAGTGTTCTTTAATTAATTATACTAAATTTAAACTATACTTAACCAATTAATAAGCGAAGGGTTCAAATTAGAGGGATATGGGACCCTAACTTCATCTAAAGCATCATCTAGGTTAATCACACCTCAAATCATACACGAATAATCATATAGGAATGCTAGCCGGGAGCACGAATGTGAGACTTGGCTATCTTTCAATACACTAGGCCCAAATCATATAATGTCCACAATTAAGATAGAAATCACATGAACATCAGTAAAGCCTAAACCACTATATTTCTATGCGATTTACAAGCTAAACCAATTTAAGCACAACCTCCCATTAGACTACATACGGCCATACGGTATATTTCTATCCGGCTAGCGAATCACAAAACTTAGCCAATGCAAGTTTCACAAACATATGCTAACATGGAAAAATCAAAGTTTACACTTCATTTTTCAAGTTCATATAAACTATTAGAGTAGATGTTGATCAAGCATCTAGGCATACAAGCAACCATGTTAGGCAAACCATATATTATCATCCATATATATCAAAGAGATATAAACCCAAGATTTAGCAAATAGAATCCATTAGAATCCCATAATGGAAGTTAGTTCATCACTGAACCTCCCACCATTATGGGATTCAAACCAAGCATTGAGCAACTATGAAATGAGAGAAAAGAGAGAAAGATAGTGCAAATCTTGTGGTTTCCCCCTTTCAATAGAAGATAGCAAACTTGAGTCTGGACCACAAATGAGTTCCAAGATGAACCCTAGAAATGTAATACTACTAGAGCAAGGAGGAAGAAGAAGAGAAGCCTCTAAAACCTTCACACTCTCTAACCCTAGAATATAGGAACCAAACTTAAAAGTTAATAACAAGTCTGATAAGTGCTGAGTGATATCTCGTGCCTTACAAAATATAAGCCTTTAGATTAATTAAAATCGGCCAAACAAAAGCACCAACTCTAATTTTTAATCGGCGCGGCCGCGCCAGGTAAAGGCCAATGCAGCCGCGTGGCCGCGCTAGCCTGCTACTTTGGCTGGTTACTTTAATTTCTGTGTTGGCTTCTTTGCGCTGCTTTGCTCCATTATTTGCTGCTTCTTGCTCCTTCATATAAGCTGCATTGAGGCAGCTTTCTTGCGCCCTTTTTCCAAACCAAGTGCTTCTTGCCTTAGCCTCAAGCCAAACCCACATTTGCTTTCTCTTGGCCACTCTATCCTCATGCCATGCTTTCATGCCTTCCATGCTAGCTTTATGCCATTTTGCTCAAATTCATGCCATCCCATGCATATATCATGCCATTTCCTGCTCTTTGGAGTTCCTGACTAGAATATGCAAAACAAAGATAAAATGCATTAAAAGACACTAAAGTGCTTGAGCTTAAGCCATAATCATAGTAAGTTGGCGTCCAATAAGTAGGTATAAAACCTACTTATCAAATACCCCCAAACTAGAACTATTGCTTGCCCTTAAGCAAAAACATAAATGCAACTAAATGATATCCAACTAACTACATGAAATGAATCCCACAGTTTCAGCCATAACATAAACTCCAGTCAGAAGTGCTTCAGAGAGATAACAAGATAATGAATAATGCATCAATCCAAGATACAGTTATATAGATAAACAATCTATAAATCATAACTTGTTACTCCGATGTAGTGTGTGTGTGTGTGCAATGCCATAATCAGGCTTGATATAGACAAAGATTGTTGGGTTTGTATGTAACGCAATTATGCAATCAAATCACATAAATAGGGCGAAAGCGTAAAAACTAAGTTTTCAAAATTTATACAAAACCCATAACCATGATCATGCTTTGTGCTTGTTATCAATAACAGAAAAGAGAGAACATGGAATTATACCTTTGAAGATCTAAGCTTCCTCAGGTACAAGTTCTACTCCTTTGATTCCTTTGATTCCTTTGATAGTGGCTCCTTCCCTTGAATAATGTCAGCCACCCAAATGTTTGGCCTCTAACGGTGATCCACCAAGGAAGATGAAGAACTCAAGAAGATGGGTTATTGGCTTAACCCTTGTTTCTATCTCTATAGAATATGTGTACTCCCAACTCTTGGAAAATTTCACATCCCTTATTTCTGATATAAGACTCTCTTATATAGATATTAGGTTAACCCTCCTAATCCAATTAGAATAGGGTTTTATTTAATTAATTAATTAAATACTTTTAATTAATTTATATCCTAATCTTTATTAGGATTGAGAGAGAGTACTGATATAATATTAATTCCTAAACTCCTTTAGAATTAAAATAATGATAATAATAATAATATTAATAAGACTCCTCTTATTAATTTATATTTAATATTTCTAAAATATTAAATAATAAACATTAAGCTATTTAATTTATTCTATCATCATAGATTAAATTAATTATACTTAATGCATTATTACTATCATGCCATTTTCTTCTTAAATAATTCTTCTTCCTTTTATGGTGTGACCCTTTAGGTTCTCCATATTAAACCGGTTGTGAATAAATCAATTAGAACAATTCTAATCTTATTTAAATAAACAAATTAAACTAATAATCTATTTAAATAAATAACATTTATTCTACAATAGGGATAAGCCTCCCTAGCGATCAACGACTTTCCAGATAATATAGATTTCAACATTAATCATAAAAGAACCTGTGAGTTAATAGTTACCGTACAATTCAATCCTTCCACCATACAATGTCCCAATTAAATATAAGACATGGATTTACTGTCAAGTCTTAATTTATTTAATCATATGTATTTCGATTAGAAAATGCACAACTCCAAATAATGCAAATTAGAAACCTCTTTCTAATTTCATTCTACCTTGGCCAAGGATTCCTGGGTTGTCATTTAACGAATCACATAGGACATATCTCCTCTTTTACTAGAGGTGGTAGATTCTTTATTGATCATTCATTATCTCCATACGTAACTCATTACACCCAAGCATACCCTATATATGCCTTAAAAGGCCTTAAGGAATTAGTCAAAGTATAATTTGTTACATACAAGATACTATGATGATCTCAAGTCCAAGGATCACATGTACTACTATCACATTAGGAATTCCTATTGACAGGCGAGTAAAACTCCATTAGGTATTCCATAGCGAGTCACGTTCAGTGAACTTATTCTCCAATAAGCACCTACATACTTGCTTTAGTGTCTCCACACAAATGACCATGAGATCAGTCATCCTCATCCAATGAGCAAGCAACATATGTACCAATCTATCCGGATTTACTAATCCCCTTTTTAGTAATCCCACGATTGGGAACTATTTTAGTTTTAAAGCTTTCTAAGAATTTAGATCTCATTAGCATGATCAACATCATGATTCTAAAAGCATTGCTTAAAACTATGGGTTATTTACATATTATAAAAACAGCACCATGTAGATAATTAAATGCCTTTAATAAATAAATATTTTATTAATAAATAAATAAGATTGTTTACAAAGTATGTGCTTTATCATCATACATGATTGGCTTGTATGCACACTACTATCAATCTCCCACTTGCACTAAAGCCAATCGCCATGGTATCTCATACCCATCTTCTCTAAGTGACGATCAAACTGCTGTTGTGTTAAAGCTTTAGTAAATGGATCTGCAATGTTGTCTTGAGAGTCTACACGCTCCAAGGTGACGTCTCCTCTTTCAATGATCTCCTTGATCAAGTGAAATCGCCGCAACACGTGTTTAGATTTCTGATGAGACCTGGGTTCCTTAGCCTGTGCAACCGCTCCGGTGTTGTCACAGTATACGGGAACTGCTTCTCCAATGCTAGGAACCACACCAAGTTCAGTTATGAACTTCTTCATCCAAACAGCTTCCTTTGCAGCTTCACTTGCAGCTATATACTTTGCCTCTGTCACTGAATCAGCAACCGTTTGCTGCTTGGAACTCTTCCAACTCACTGCACCTCCGTTCAAGGTAAACACATACCCTGAAATAGATTTACTGTCATCTTGGTCTGTTTGAAAACTTGAGTCGTGAATCCCTCTAGTTTTAATTCAGACCCACCGTAGACAAGAAAAATATCTTTAGTCCTTCTCAAGTACTTTAGGATATTTTTCACTACCTTCCAGTGCTCTTCTCCTGGATTCGACTGGTATCTGCTTGTTACACTAAGTGCGTGAGCAACATCCGGTCTAGTACATATCATACCGTACATGATAGATCCTATTGCAGAAGCATAAGGGATCTTACTCATACGGTCTCTCTCCTCAGGTGTCTTTGGGGCCTGTTTCTTGGAGAGATGTATTCCATGGCTCATCGGCATGAGACCTCTTTTGGAATCTTCCATGCTAAACCTCTTTAGCATTGTATCAATGTACGTTCCTTGGGATAAGCCGAGCATCCTTTTAGATCTATCTCTATAGATCTTTATCCCCAAAATATAGGATGCTTCACCCAAGTCCTTCATAGAGAAGTTTTTAGATAACCAGATTTTAATGGATTGTAACATAGGAATGTCATTCCCTATCAGTAATATATCATCAACATATAATACAAGGAATGATACTGCTCTCCCACTAACCTTCTTGTATACACATGTTTCATCCTCGTTTTTGATAAAATCAAACTCTTTGATTGTCTCATCAAAACGAATGTTCCATCTACGAGAAGCTTGCTTCAACCCATAAATGGATCGTTGTAGCTTACAGAATTGATTTGTTCCAACTTTTGAAATAAATCCCTCTGGCTGTGTCATATACACATCCTCCTCAAGTTTCCCATTGAGGAAGGCCGTTTTCACGTCCATCTGCCAGATCTCATAGTCGTTGTAAGCTGCAATCGCAAGCAAAATCCGAATGAACTTGAGCATGGCTACTGGTGAGAAGGTTTCATCATAGTCAACTCCTTGTCTTTGTTTGAAACCTTTTGCAACCAGTCGGGCCTTATAGGTCTCTACCTTTCCGTCTGCTCCAGTCTTTTTCTTAAAAACCCATTTACACCCAATAGGTTTAATACCTTCAGGTGGTGAAACCAAAGACCATACTTTGTTTTCATACATGGAGTCCATTTCAGATTTCATGGCTTCAAGCCATTTCCCTGAGTCTTTATTACTCATAGCCTGTTCATAATTTAATGGATCATCATCATTCATGATGTGTACCTCATCGTCATCCTCTATAACGAATCCATACCTCTCAGGTATCTTCGGTACTCTTCCAGATTTACGAACATGGTGTGGTACAGTAGGTACTTCTACTTGGTTAGGTACCTGACTTTGATCCATGGTAACTTGTGGTTCTTGAACTTCTTCAAGATATATCTTACTCCCACTGACCCCTTCATGGATAAACTCTTTCTCCAAGAAGGTAGCATATTTCGCAACAAACACCTTTTGATCAGTTGGATGATAGAAATAATACCCTACGGTTTCTTTAGGGTATCCCACAAATCTACACTTATCGGATTTAGTCTGTAGCTTATCATTTTCAAACTTTTTGACATAAGCTGGACAACCCCAAGTCTTAACATGCTTAAGATTTGGTTTCCTCCCTTTCCACATCTCATATAGAGTCTTTGGGGCGGATTTGGTAGGTACCTTGTTAAGTAGGTATGCAGCCGTTTCTAGGGCATATCCCTAGAAAAAAATTGGAAGGTCGGTAAAACTCATCATGGATTGAACCATGTCCAACAGTGTTCGATTTCTCCTTTCAGATACTCCATTTAACTGTAGTGTACCTGGAGGAGTCCATTGTGAGATTATACCATTTTCTTTGAGACAATTGAGAAACTCACCGCTTAAGTATTCTCCACCTCGATCTGATCGAAGTATCTTAATACTCTTGCCCGTTTGTTTCTCCACTTCACTTCTGAACTCTTTGAACTTTTCAAATGATTCTAATTTTTATTTCATTAAATACACATATCCAAATCTTGAGTGATCATCAGTGAAAGTAATAAAATAAGAATACCCACCCCGTGCACTTGTTGTCATAGGTCCACAAACGTCTGTGTGAATCAATGCCAACAACTCTGTAACTCTCTCCCCTTTTCCACTAAAAGGAGATTTAGTCATTTTACCCATGAGACAAGATTCACAAGTTGGATATGATTCATAATCAGATAGCTCGAGGAGCCCATTTTTATGCAACTTGGATAATCTTGTTTCATTGATATGACCGAGTCTACAGTGCCACATATAGGTATAATTAATATCATCTCTTTTCCTTTTCTTAATTTGTTCAATTTGAAATATATTTTCTTGCAAGTCAAGTGTATAAAGTCCATTTCGCAAATTTCCAATACCATATAAAACATCGTCTTTATAAATAGAACAACCATTGTTCTTTATAATAACGTCAAAACCTTCCATATCCAATACAGAAATTGAAATAATGTTTTTAATAATATTCGGAACATAATAACAATTATTAAGATAAAAGGATTTGCCCGAAGGCATTGCTAAACAATAAGTTCCTCCAGCTAATGCAGCAACTTTTGCTCCATTTCCCACTCGTAGGATCACCTCATCTTTGTTCAGCTTTCTACTTCTGACCAGTCCCTGCACAGTATTACATATGTGAGAACCACAGCCAGTACCCAATACCCAAGTAGAATTATGACTTTCAGAAAAATTAATTTCAATCATAAACAAACCTTGATTGGAAGTCGAAGCTTCTCCAAGCTTCTTCTCTGCTAGAAACTTCTTGCAGTTCCTCTTCCAATGTCCCGGCTCATTGCAATGAAAGCACATTCCTTTAGCTGGTTCAGGTTTCTTTTGCTCCTTTTCTTTCCCTTTTCCCTTAGCCTTCTTAGATTTCTTCTTTTCAGAAGACACCTTGGGCCTCTTCCTTTTATTGGAAGAATCCACCATCAAGACATGGTTCTTCTTGGATGAGAAGTGACCTTCTGCAGTTTTCAACATGTTAAGCAGCTCAGGTAAGCTGACATCTAGTTTATTCATGTGAAAATTAACCACAAACTGCGAGAAGGTCTCAGGGAGTGACTGCAAGACCAAGTCTTGACTCAACTCCCCATCCATGACTAACCCAAGCTGTCCAAGGCGTTCAATCAAATTGATTACCTATGAGTCTCGACGGCAGTGCCCTCGGTCATTCGAGATCGGAAGAGCTCCTTAGATATCTCATATCTAGCAGTCCTACTCTGTTCACCATACAACTCCTTGAGGTGAAGCAGCATAGCAAGGAGCATCCATTTTTTCGTGCTGACGCTGAAGCTCGTTATTCATGGATGCGAGCATGATGCATTGAGCCACAGATGCATCATCTTGCCACTTATTGAAAGTGGCAATCTCTTCCTCAGAGGCTGTTTCTGAAACAGATTCAGGGATAGTGGAATTTAGGACATAAGAAATCTTTTCAGCAGTGAGAACAATTCTCAAATTTCTTAGCCAGTCCTCATAATTCGGGCCGGTAAGCTTATTTGCATCAAGTATGCTTCGTAGTGAGATTAGTGATTTTGACATTTTTAAAATTCTGCATGTGAAAAGACAACATTTTAGCAAACAATTCATTTTATTAACTTTGCATACCAAAATAAATTTAGGTCTTTATTTTAAATTGGTATCTCCCACTATTTTCATCAAACTATATTACCCTCACTCATATAGTTCGGCAACATCTAATTAAAGATTGCTAGTGAGATTAAGGATCCCATTTCAAATGTATATAACCTTGTGGATAGCACAACAAGCGATATACAAATAAATAGGTAGACAACTCTTGTCAATTACATCACCATGTAAGTCCTTTTATTTTGCCTCTTAAATCATAATGGTCATGTGTGTGCACATCCGAACTAAAATGATTTAAGTTAAGTCCAGCCTAGCACTTTCATAAATTCAAAAAAGAAAAATTTTCGTCCTTGTGGATAGCACAACAAGACTAGATCGTTCAATTTTCTTGATAAGCATCAAATGTGATTAATTAACATCTTAAATATTCAATACTCGCCTTGTGGATAGCACAACAAACTCATATTAAATATTTAATACTCTATTAACTAATCATGCTAGAAGGCGACGTTCGATATTCCAAATATCATTTGAACGCTTCAGACTTAATATTATTTCTTTGAGGGGTTTGTTATTATTTGTCTCATCTTTTTAAGCGCGCATGCACATATATATATAAAATACGCGTCATTTTATTAAACATGCGAAGCATGTTTGTATAAAATATAATATATATAATATTTAGCATGCAATATAGAATACTATATTCTACCCGGATTGATTATGGACTTTTATTCTAGTTTGGTTCACTAGAGCCACCAAGTGAACCAAAAGGTCAAACCTAGGAGTGCAAGAATTTAAATTTTAAATGTAACTATTACATTTAAACCCGGGCTCCATACAAACGGGTCTTCACGCGCTCCTCGCTCCTTGGTCTCCAATTTCTTCAAAATAATTCTAACTGTCTCTATTACATTAACTATTTAAAATTAAATAGAAACCTTGATCAGCAGTCAAGGGGAAGTACATAGAAAGGAGATAGAATTTACATCGAGAATAAAACTAGAGAAGACGAGGTACGCAGACCCCATTTTATAAAACCCATACATTCAAGCATTCATCCAAAATAAAATCCAATCACATTGGTCATAGTCCATAATCAACCCTATTTATTATCATACACATCAACATATGCATCAATAAATATCCATTCATCTCATGAATAACAATGCTATTCCATATATGGATCGATGTTATTTAATGGACAAAAGTTTTGCTAAATTTTATTTTTGAAACAAAATAAACTCTTTTATTTTAATCAAAAATAAATCCAAATTAAACTCCTTTAATTTTAGCATTCTGAAATCATATTTCAGATAAAATAAACTTCTTTATTTTAAAACTTTATCAATTAAATAAACAGTTTACTTAATTAATTAAAATCAATTTTCAGGGTCTATCCAGGTACCGGCGCAGCTGCGCCAGTAATGAACTGGGTAGCTGCGCAGCTGCGCAGGTAGACGGAAGCAGCCGTTTTTGCAGACCGGCGCAGCTGCGCCAGTAATGAACTGGGCAGCTGCGCCGTTCGCCGCAGAAACTTGCAGAAAACGATTTTTGTCCAGAAAAACGATCCAATTTTCACATCAATTCATACATGGAATTATAAAATTGATAATTAGCACAAAGTTAGGCTCTGATACCACTGTTGGGTTTGTATGTAATGCAATCATGCAATCAAATCACATAAATAGGGCGGAAGCGTAAAAACTAGGTTTTCAAAATTTATACAAAACCCATAACCATGATCATGCTTTGTGTTTGTTATCAATAACAGAAAAGAGAGAACATGGAATTATACCTTTGAAGATCTAAGCTTCCTCAGGTACAAGTTCTACTCCTTTGATTCCTTTGATTCCTCTGATAGTGGCTCCTTCCCTTGAATAATGTCAGCCACCCAAATGTTTGGCCTCTAACGGTGATCCACCAAGGAAGATGAAGAACTCAAGAAGATGAGTTATTGGCTTAACCCTTGTTTCTATCTCTATAGAATATGTGTACTCCCAACTCTTGGAAAATTTCACATCCCTTATTTCTGATATAAGACTCTCTTATATAGATATTAGGTTAACCCTCCTAATCCAATTAGAATAGGGTTTTATTTAATTAATTAATTAAATACTTTTAATTAATTTATATCCTAATCTTTATTAGGATTGAGAGAGAGTACTGATATTATATTAATTCCTAAACTCCTTTAGAATTAAAATAATAATAATAATAATAATATTAATAAGACTCCTCTTATTAATTTATATTTAATATTTCTAAAATATTAAATAATAAACATTAAGCTATTTAATTTATTCTATCATCATAGATTAAATTAATTATACTTAATGCATTATTACTATCATGCCATTTTCTTCTTAAATAATTCTTCTTCCTTTTATGGTGTGACCCTTTAGGTTCTCCATATTAAACCGGTTGTGAATAAATCAATTAGAATAATTCTAATCTTATTTAAATAAACAAATTAAACTAATAATCTATTTAAATAAATAACATTTATTCTACAATAGGGATAAGCCTCCCTAGCGATCAACGACTTTCCAGATAATATAGATTTCAACATTAATCATAAAAGAACCTGTGAGTTAATAGTTACCGTACAATTCAATCCTTCCACCATACAATGTCCCAATTAAATATAAGACATGGATTTACTGTCAAGTCTTAATTTATTTAATCATATGTATTTCGATTAGAAAATGCACAACTCCAAATAATGCAAATTAGAAACCTCTTTCTAATTTCATTCTACCTTGGCCAAGGATTCCTGGGTTGTCATTTAACGAATCACATAGGACATATCTCCTCTTTTACTAGAGGTGGTAGATTCTTTATTGATCATTCATTATCTCCATATGTAACTCATTACACCCAAGCATACCCTATATATGCCTTAAAAGGCCTTAAGGAATTAGTCAAAGTATAATTTGTTACATACAAGATACTATGATGATCTCAAGTCCAAGGATCACATGTACTACTATCACATTAGGAATTCTGCGAGTAAAACTCCATTAGGTATTCCATAGCGAGTCACGTTCAGTGAACTTATTCTCCAATAAGCACCTACATACTTGCTTTAGTGTCTCCACACAAATGACCATGAGATCAGTCATCCTCATCCAATGAGCAAGCAACATATGTACCAATCTATCCGGATTTACTAATCCCTTTTTTAGTAATCCCACGATTGGGAACTATTTTAGTTTTAAAGCTTTTTAAGAATTTAGATCTCATTAGCATGATCAACATCATGATTCTAAAAGCATTGCTTAAAACTATGGGTTATTTACATATTATAAAAACAGCACCATGTAGATAATTAAATGCCTTTAATAAATAAATATTTTATTAATAAATAAATAAGATTGTTTACAAAGTATGTGCTTTATCATCATACATGATTAGCTTGTATGCACACTACTATCAAAGATTCCACATGCTATGCTTCTAAGGAAGGAAAATAGAGGTTTTAAAACGAGAATTTTTCATTTATCCCAACAATGACCAAACCAACACATAGATACAAGTCGAAGTGCAACTAGGGCTTATTATGTCATTATTTACCCAACTGCACAATGCTAGGCCTCCTTAGGCTTTTCAATGATACCCATTTAACGAGCTTTCGACCAACGACTCCCAAACCATAAAGGCCTTAGGGCGCTGGGTGTAGAGACAATCCCCTAGGGCGTACTTGCTCGAGTATCAAAGGCCACGAGACTTCGCTAGCCAAGGCATTTATTCTATTTTTTATATTTTTCTCAATTTATTTTCTTTTCGTTTTCGTTTTCTTTTAAAAGGAGAGTGCGTCTTAAGCTCCATCTCTCCTTAAACCATGCATACCCAAAGTTTTACAACAGACTTGTATTCCAGTGTTGTTAAGGTCAGTATTGCTTTTATTACACCAGTCTAGTAATTAAAAACAAAAATTTTCCCCTTAAGAGACAAGCATGCACTAATCTAGCCGACAAGCAAATAAAGACACACTGTGCTATCTGGTGACATCAAAGTAACAGGTCTAGATTACATCATGTATAAGAATTTAACTAAGCATAAGCTACTAACAGAGTTCAATAATCTATCATATCTCGATGTCATCATTGGCCAGATCAGAATTCAATAGGCTAAAACAAGGGATTATGCAATGCAATGCAATTAAACACAACTAAATAAATAAAATAAAGAAAAACTGGAAAAAAATTTATGCAAAATTTAACTAACACATACTAAAATGCAATGCGACTACTATATACAACCTCACATGCAATAAAAACTACATGAAATTACACTACATGCAAGTACTATGCAAATTACTGAATACAATTAAACTAGATGCAAAAATTTAAACAAATATGCAACTATTATATACTAATGCCCTATACCCCTAAACTTAAATAAATCAATGTCCTCATTGAAGGTAAAGGGTCAGGAAACTCCCCTACTGCTCGGCATGGCCACCCTCCTAGGGTGGTGCATTTGGCGGCGGATATGACAGCTCGGAATCGAACACGGGCCACTTTAGCATGGTTCCCTGCTGAGCAAATGCCTCAGCCAACGTATGGGTCAGCCCATCGGCAAACGTTGCAAAGCTCTAATGTAGGGAGTCGATCTTCCTCTCAATACGCCGCATTTGGCGACCATGATCTGCTGGAGGAGGGGCTGCTGCCTCGTCAGGCTATGACTGCGGCAGCGGGATTGGCGGAGGCATTGTCACAATGAAACCATTTCCTATAGGGTCTGCCTGGCCTCCAGCCCAATCCACAAAGTTCTTGATAGTAGTAGGATTGACATCCCCAGCTGGCATTTGTATCTGCTCATCGGGCCACTCGAGCCCTGCCTTGGCACAGAGATGGGCAATGATGGAAGCATGAGGAATGGAGCCTGTGGTACTACCGCGAATAAACCTCAGCATTCTCTGATGAACTAGGTGGTCGACATCGATGTATTTGCCAGTAATGATACCCCACAGAATGATGTCTCTCTCAACGGTAACCTCGTGCTGATGCTGGGAGGGCATAATGCTGCCACAAAGAAAACAATTCCAAGCCTTAGCATAACGGTTCATCCCGAAGGCAAGGAATGTGGTGTACTCATTCACGGTATCCTTTTTGATCTTCCAAACTGTGCTGGGCTCACTCAAATCACGGATCAACCGATCCAAGTCAGTCTCAAATCTCTCATCCTCAACCTAGTTCACTTGCGCAGCCGGCACTGATGGTAAATTCAGAATCGCACGAATTGCAGCCGGGCGATAATCAATGACTTGGCCCCGCATGAACGACTGGTCGCTTTGTGTGATTGAGGCGTTGGCATAAAATTCACAGATCAATGCCAACGGCACCGGCGGCGGCGTAGCACAAATACCCTGCCAGTTCATTTTACGTATCATGGCACACAATTCCCCGTCCTTTTTGTTCGGTTTGAACCCCCGCTCCCTAAAAATAGATTTTAGTCGCGATCCGATAGTATCCGCGTTAAGCCTAGATATTAATGAATTTGGTCAAGTCAACGGGGATGTCATCGTCCTGATCATCACCGTCACAGCGAGCGGATGAAGCAGATGCGGAAGCGGCGAACCTTGATCTCTTAGGACCCATGGAGAATGTTCAGACACTTGGTAGCAGACAGACCCTTGAAGATGAATGCTGGAACAACAACCCCCAAACTGATTTCAAAAAGCCTTGTGATGATCAAACTCTAACTTCAACATAGATTTATCCCAATTTTGCTTTTCTGATAATCCAAAGTGCAACCCTAACTTAAATGATGAATTTCCCCCAAACTTGCTTCTCTGAAATTTGATGACCAAACCATCGATTCTTGTGTGTCTGACAATCCCTGCCCCTGCAAACAAACCTTAATCTTTGAATGAACTTGGACTAGTATATGGATGCTAGGGCTAATGATGGAGGGAATAAGGATTTATAGGAGAGAAGGTTAGGGTTTGGGATTAGATATGGGAGTAGGAAAGTGAAATACGACTATGGGATTGATGGAACAATAGTGGGTAAAGTATGGGAAAGCTAGGGCTCAGCACTTGTATTGGAGAAGAGGGAGGTTCGATTATAAGAAGTATAGGCCATGAGGGCTGAAAATCGTCTTTTAACAAATCAAGTCTGCGTAGCCAGATTGAGCCTGGGGTGTCGCGCGACCTAAAAATCTGGCCAAATTTTTTTTTGCTTTCTGATCCTGTTCTGCAGCAACTTCATAAAGGCATAAGAAGCAATATTTCACACTTAAATCACCTGTACATAGAATAACAAAAATTAAACCTAACTGTAACCTATCCTCAAAAATGCATATGCGAGAGGTATGTACTGTTCAATTCGTTACAATGCTATCCAATCGAATATTTTATATTCGAATTCCCCAAAAAAAGTCATATGCTTATATGCAATATGCAAATATGTTCAAAATATGTTCAATGGGCTTCTAGCTCCAAAACTCTGTGCAACTATGCCTAAGTGCAAAAACATAGGCAATGATCTTTCAATTCCCATAAATATATACAATTGAGTATTTTACTCCCAAAATTTTCATGCTACATGCTTAATGTTCAAAAATATAGGCGATGAGCATTCCAACTTCACAATGTTCAAAAATAGGTAACCTTTTCAACACTGACTAGAATTAAACGAGGGAAGGGAAATGTAGAGATAAGTCACCAGAATTAAACAGGGGAGAGAAATGTATAGAAATGCAATGCAAGAATTAAACATGAGGAAAAGATAGAGATGATGGGGTGCCTCCCATCTAGCGCTTGTTTACAGTCCATAAGCTAGACTCTATCGGAATTGATCAAGTTGTAGAAAGGATTGGGGCGACCTCCTGTTTGTCAACCTCTCCACCATAGTAATGCTTTAGCCTTTGTCCATTGACTTTGAAGGGGTTATCTGGGTTCTTATCAAAAATCTCTATTGCACCGTGTGGATATACAGTCTTGATAGTGAAAGGCCCTGACCGCCTTGACTTAAACTTTCCCAGGAAGAGTCTAAGTCTAGAATTATATAACAACACTACTTGCCCTGGCTCAAAAGTTCTTTCTAGAAACTTGCGATCATGCCACCTTTTCACTTTTTCCTTGTACAATTTAGATTTTTCATAGGCTCTGAAATTCGTCCAACTCATTAAGCTGGAGAAGGCGTTTCTCCCCTGCAGCCTTTAAGTCAAAATTCAACTTATGGATTGCCCAGTATGCTTTATGCTCCAGTTCCATGGGAAGGTGACAAGCCTTTCCATACACAAGCTGAAATGGCAACATACCCAGCGGTGTTTTGTAGGCAGTCCTGTAAGCCCATACTGCATCATCCAGCTTCAGTGACCAATCTTTTCTCGTGGGGTTCACAACCTTTTCTAGTATTCTCTTTACCTCACGATTTGTCACTTCTGCTTGACCATTTGTTTGTGGGTGATAAGTTGTAGCTATTCGGTGACTTACCCCATATTTAGCCAACAAAGCTGTAAACGGGCGATTGCAAAAATGGGTATCCTTATCGCTAATAATTGCCCTTGGAGTCCCGAACATCATGAAAATGCTCTTTTGGAGAAATCTCAGAACCAATTTAGCATCATTCGTCGATAGGGCTGCCACTTCCACCCATTTAGATACGTAATCGACTGCCAGAAGGATGTACAAGTTCCCACATGATGAAATGAACGGCCCCATAAAGTTTATCCCCCAGACATCGAAGATCTCCACCTCGAGGATTGTATTCAGGGGCATTTCATTTCTCTTCGATATATTTCCTACCCTCTGACATCTATCACATCTTTGAACAAAGTTGTAAGCATCTTTAAAGATAGCAGGCCAATAAAAACCTGCCTGCAAAACCTTGGCCGCTGTCCTTTCACCTCCGTAATGACCTCCATATACTACTGCGTGGGAATCCTACAGCACACTCTCTGTCTCTCTATATGGAATGCACCTTCTAATCATCTGATCAGCACATTACTTGAACAATTACGGTTCATCCCAAATAAACCATTTCACGTCATGTAGAAACTACTTCTTTTGATGCCTAGTCAAGTCAGAAGGAATGATATTGCCTACTAAGAAGTTTGCAAAATCTGCGAACCATGGCACTTCGCCTTTCACCACAAATAATTGCTCATCTGGGAAGGATTCATTGATCATAACTTTGTCATTTGCATCCCTTCCCGAATTTTCCAATCGCGATAAGTGGTTAGCCACTTGGTTCTCAGTCCCTTTTCTATCCTTGATTTCTAGATCAAATTATTGCAAAAGAAGGATCCACCTGATCAGACAGGGTTTGACATCTTTCTTTGCTATCAAATATCGGATCGCTGCATGGTCGGTGTACACAATCATTCTAGTCCCAATCAAATAAGCACAAAATTTATCGAATGCATACACCACAGCCAAAAGCTCTTTTTGTGTAGTAGTGTAGTTCAGTTGGGCATCAGTAAGGGTCTTGCTAGCATAGTATATAACATGAAAGACCTTGTCCCTCCGCTGGCCCTATATAGTTCCCACAGCAAAATTGTTGGCATCACACATCAGCTCAAAAGGAAGGTCCCAATTCAGAGATGTGATCACTGGTGCCGTAGTTAACTTCTTCTTCAAGTGCTCGAATGCAGTCAGGCATTCCTCATCAAATTTAAAGAGGACATCTTTTTCTAACAAACTACAAAGTGGCTTTGAAATCTTCAAGAAGTCCTTTATAAACCGACAGTAAAAACCAGCATATCCCAAGAAGCTACGAACACCTTTTACAGAAATAGGCGGAGGCAAGTTCTCAATAGTTTCCAACTTAGCCCGGTCCACCTCTAATCCTTTCTTCGAAACTTTATGTCCCAAAATGATACCCTCTTGTACCATAAAATGGCACTTCTCCCAATTCAGTACAAGATTCGTCTCGACACACCGTTTCAACGCCATCACCAAATTCTCCAAACATAGGTCAAAGGAGTCTCCAAAAATAGAAAAATCATCCCTGAAGACTTCAACATTATGCTCAACCATATCGTAGAAAATAGCCATCATACACCTCTGAAAGGTAGCCGGTGCATTGCACAACCCAAAAGACATCATCCTGAACGCAAATGTACCATAAGGACAAGTAAAGGTAGTCTTTTCTTGGTCTTCTGGGGCTATCATTATTTGATTGTATCCTGAGTACCCATCCAGAAGGCAGTAATATTCACAACCAGCCAGTCTATCTAGCATCTGATCAATGAATGGGAGGGGAAAATGATCTTTCCTTATAGCCTTATTAAGTCTGCGGTAGTCCATGCAGACTCTCCACCCCGTCACTGTTCTGGTAGGAATTAGTTCGTGGTGTTCATTGGATACCATGGTCATACCCCCTTTCTTCAACACACACTGCACCGGGCTCACCCAATGAGCTGTCTGATATTGGATAGATAATCCTTGCATCTAACCACTTTAAAATATCCTTCTTAACCACTTCCTTCATGATAGGATTCAATCTGCGTTGTTTCTCCACTGATGGCTTACTATCATCTTCCAGCAGGATTTTATGCATATAAAATGTTGGGCTGATCCCTTTTATGTCTGCTATGATCCATCCAATGGCCGATTTAAACTCTCTTAGTACCCGTAGCAGTTGTTCTTCCTGACAAGATGTTAGTGCAGTAGAAATAATAACAGAAAACTTTGAAGATTCACTTAAAAATGCATACCTTAAATGGTCTGGAAGAGGTTTAAGATCAAGATCTGGGGGCATCTCAAGAGAAGGCTTGAGTCGTTCTGATGTCTCCCCATAATCTTTGAGTGGCTCGATAAAAATCTTAAATTTTTGAAATTTTGGTGCTGTGTCAAGCATCTGCACAAATTCAGCAATCTCAGTGTCCTCCATCTCTGACTCCCCTAATAAAGCACTCTCCAGCTGATCAATATCAATCAGCTTTTCACTTTCTTTAATCAACATTTTGTCCACCAAATCAACCCAAAAACATTCTTCCTCGTCAGTAGGAAATTTCATAGCCTTAAACACGTTGAAGGTGACTTCTTGATCATGTACTCTTATTGTCAATTCACCTTTCTGAACATCTATCAGAGTTCGTCCTGTGGTTAAGAAAGGATCTCCCCAAAATGATTGGTATATTTTTGTCTTCTTTGTAATCCAAGATAATGAAGTCAGCTGGAAAGATTAATTTATCCACTTTGACCAGTACATCTTCGACAATAACCCGTGGAAACCTGATGGACCTATCAGCAAGCTGTAGTGAAATATTTATCGTCTTTGGAGCCGTTAATCCCAACTGATTAAAAACTGACAGAGGCATCAAGTTGATGGTCGCCCCTAAATTACACAGACAACTGCTGAAAGACATCTTTCCAATGGTACATGGTATCGTGAAACTTCCCGGGTCCTTTAGCTTCGGAGGTAGCTTTTGTTGAAGCACTGCACTACATTCTTCAGTCAAGGCAACTGTCTCAAAATCCTCCAGTCGTTTCTTCCTTGACAAAATTCCCTTCATGAACTTTGCGTAGCTTGGCATTTGTTCTAATTCCTCAGCGAAGGGTATATTGATCTGCAGCTTTTTAAACACCTCCAAAAACTTGGCAAATTTCTTATCATCCCTTTTCTTTTGCAACCTTTGTGGATATGGAACCGAAGGGTGGACAATTTGTGGTGGAACCTTAGGTTTATCTGTGGCTACCTCTTTCTCTGCTTCAACTACATTACCCGCATCATTCTCATCAAGCAAAATAGGCTCAGAGTTTTCTGCATACTGGCGCACCCGAGCCAGGTTTTGTTCTTCCTGGGGCGCGGCTGCGCCAGCCTTTAAGTCTGAAATCTTCTTCCATGATCTCAGGGTGATAGCTTGGCACTGCTCTTTTCCGTCCCTTCTTGGATTTATTTTCGTATTACTTGGCAAAGACCCTTGCAGTCTATTGTTCATTGCATTTTCCATCTGGCCCATTTGAGTTTCCAAATTCTTTATAGCCACTGCTTGACTCTAGATCATAACCTCAGTATTAGCCATATATTTGAGCATCCTCTCCTCTATTTCCAACTTCTTTTTCTGTCTGAGGTGCCGATGGTTGATGATGTTGTTGTTGTTGAAATCTAGGAGGGTAAGGTGGTTTTTGTGCATATTGTTGGTGGGATTGTTGTTGATATTGTGGTTGAGAATGAAATTGTTGTTGTTGTTGTTGTGGTTGAGCCGATTGGTATTAATTTTGTTGGTGTGATGTATGATATTGAGTTTGAGATGTTTGAGGTTGGGACTGTTGAGGATTCTGGCTATTGCTCTAACTAAAGTTCGGATGGTAAGTATTTTGAAACTGATTCTGGGGTTTTTGGTAGTTGTTCACAAACTGTACTGATTCTGAACTAATAGCATATTGGTTTATTTGATGTGACCCCGCACAAATCTCACAAACACAAGCAACTTGCTTGACTTTGTCCTCCGCCAACGAATCAATCTTCTTTACCATGGCTGCCATTTGGGCAGACAATGATGTAATGGCCTCTACTTCTAACATCCCTACAACTTTCGGATGTGGCATCCTGGCCGTTGGATTTTGATACTCATTTGCAGCCATGGTTTCAAAAAGCTCAAACGCTGTTGGGAAATCTTTAGTCCAAATGGCTCCTCTCAATGCAGCGTCAATCATTGGCCTTGATTGCCATGCCAAACCATTGTAAAAAGAGTTAATCACCATCCACTCTGGCATGATATGGTGTGGACACTTCCGGAGCATTTCCTTATAACGTTCCCAAGCTTCATATAACGTTTCCCCTGGATGCTGTGCAAAGGTACTCAGGTCTCTCCTTATTGCAGCAGTCTTGGCCATAGTTAAGAACTTGGTCAAGAATTTCTGAGCACAGTCTTCCCATGTAGTTATTGACCCTGAAGGCAGTGAGTGAAACCAACTTTTTGCCTTATCCGTCAAGGTGAAAGGGAATATTCTAAGTTTCACTGCATCATCGGGGACGTTGTTGTATTTAAACGTGTCACATATTTCTATGAAGCTCATAATATGCTCGTTGGGATCTTCGGAAGGCAAACCCCCAAACTGGAGATTATTTTGTATCATCTGCAATGTTCCTGGCTTTATCTCAAAAGTGTTCGCCGCAATTGCTAGCCTCACTATACTTGATTGTAGATCGGTGAGTTTGGGCATGGAATAGTCTTGCAAGGCCCTATGCTCTTCAGCCATTTGATGAAGTGGTTCAGGTTTTTCTCGAGGATTGGTGTTTCGGATATTAGCTCTCCACGCTCGACCGTTGATGTGCTCTTGGTGAGGCACTAATTCAGGATGTGAGGCTCGAGTGTGCATAAACCATCCACGAGTACCTGAAACACAAGTAAAAATAAAATTAGAAATGAGATAAGAAAAGATTTTTTCAAGTCAGTCAAATTTAACGAAAACTGATGTCAATAGAATTCAACTAAAACCGTGTCCCCAGCAACAGCGCCAAAAACTTGTTGCGCCGTTTACATGTTAATAAAAATGGACACAAAAACATGTGCAAGTGTACATGGTCGGCAAGTAATAAGTCGGTAAGTCGAGATCGTCCCACAGAGAACGGAGTCAGGCCTAATCTATCATGCAACAGTCCATTAATTATGTTTGTGTGCTTAAACGATTGTCACAGTGTTCTTTAATTAATTATACTAAATTTAAACTAGACTTAACCAATTAATAAGCGAAGGGTTCAAATTAGAGGGATATGGGATCCTAACTTCATCTAAAGCATCATCTAGGTTAACCACACCTCAAATCATACACGGATAATCATATAGGAATGCTAGCCTGGAGCACGAATGTGAGACTTGGCTACCTTTCAATACACCAAGTCCAAATCATATAATGTCCACAATTCAGATAAAAATCACATGACATCAGTAAAGCCTAAACCACTATATTTCTATGCGATTTATAAGCTAAACCAATTTAAGCACAAGCTCCCATTAGACTACATACGACCATACGGTATATTTCTATCAGGCTAGCGAATCACAAAACTCAGCCAATGCAAGTTTCACAAACATATGCTTACATGGAAAAATCTAAGTTTACACTTCATTTTTCAAGTTCATATAAACTATTAGAGTAGATGTTGATCAAGCATCTAGGCATACAAGCAACCATATTAGGCAAACCATATATTATCATCCATATATATCAAAGAGACATAAACCCAAGATTTAGCAAATTGAATCCATTAGAATCCCATAATGGAAGTTAGTTCATCACTGAACCTCCCACCATTATGGGATTCAAACCAAGCATTGAGCAACTATGAAATGAGAAAAAAGAGAGAAAGAAAGTGCAAATCTTGTGGTTTTCCCCTTTCAATAGAAGATAGCAAACTTGAGTCTGGACCACAAATGAGTTCCAAGGCCATGCAGCCGCGCGGCCGCGCTAGCCTGCTACTTTGGCTGGTTACTTTAATTTCTGTGTTGGCTTCTTTACGCTGCTTTGCTCCATCTTTTGCTGCTTCTTGCTCCTTCATATAAGCTGCATTGAGGTAGCTTTCTTGCGCCCTTTTTCCAAACCAAGTCCTTTTTGCCTTAGCCTCAAGCCAAACCCACATTTGCTTTCTCTTGGCCACTCCATCCTCATGCCATGCTTTCATGCCTTCCATACTAGCTTTATGCCATTTTGCTCAAATTCATGCCATTCCATGCCTTTATCATGCCATTTCCTGCTCTTTGGAGTTCCTGACTAGAATATGCAAAACAAAGATAAAATGCATTAAAAGACACTAAAGTGCTTGAGCTTAAGCCATAATCACAGTAAGTTGGAATCCAATAAGTAGGTATAAAACCTACTTATGAATACCCTCACTTGGATGAACAGGTTTATAATCTCACGGATATTTCTTTCATATCAATAATTCCTATCTATCTGACATTCACAGTATTAATGTTTAGGGTCGTTCTTGGAACTAAAGGGTGCGACCGACCTCAGTGCATCAGAGAACCACAATATCTTTCAATACTCCCAATTCATATGTATAGTTCATAAAGATATTGTACTTCTTCCTGTGTACTAGAATGGTAAAAACTAAGTAATTGATAAAAGATAATAATATAATACATATTCTTAAATTGGTTTAGAATAAATCCCAACTTACTATTACATCAGAGTTCCCAAAGATATAACCAAAATTTAAATTAACCGAGCTTTTCCATCCACATGATTGAACTCTGGAACTTTTGATATGTCAGCTAAAGCTGCAAAGAAAAAGAATATTTGCAAGGATGAGCCACAAAAAGCTTAGCAAGTTTTAAACAAGTTATATATTATACTCACACTGAATCTGAATGGAATGAACATATAGTTCAGAGTTTTTCCACATATATACTGGGTCCATCCATTACGAGTTTCTGTCAGTCATAAAGACTTAGCAATCCGGGTTGATTCGGTCAACCACACCACACTTCTAACAGCCACAAAGACTTATAGAAGTTCTACTCGGATATCTCATAGGTGATCAGCCTAATCATATCCTAGGAGTATGCATAGCATCCTACCAATCCAACCAGGTCAGTACTACAACTACTTGTAAATGTAAACCACGACCAGTGATATAACTACCGATAAAATATATAACTTTCGTTCAGTGCTATAACTGCCGGTCAGAACAATGTCAGTATATATCCGTACCAAACAGCATTGGTTTTTCCACAGTATATGCTTTGATATCAAATCAAACACCTTTTACGCAAACAACAGTTCATATGGTTTGGTTATGCTTGAACAATAAGTCATAATCCTCTTCAAAACACATATATCACGAATAATGATTATAACAAATTCGCATATCAATATATAAGACTTACATTTAATATAGAAATTAAATGAAGTTAGAAAAACTTGTCTTTGCGAAGATCAGCTACTTAAACTATTTGAAAGTGTTTACGCAACCTATATATGTTTATAACAGTCATTAGAAACAATAACAACTAATAACTAGTCAAAC
This sequence comes from Panax stipuleanatus, assembly GCA_020205555.1. Taxonomy (NCBI): domain Eukaryota; kingdom Viridiplantae; phylum Streptophyta; class Magnoliopsida; order Apiales; family Araliaceae; genus Panax; species Panax stipuleanatus. Next base: position 35,545,383 of record CM035126.1, on the reverse strand, counting down.
TATTAGTGTCTGGGTTGATTTGGTGTCCGTTCGGTATTTTGTTGCTTTATTAAAATAGTTATCGAATTAGTTTTTCAATAAACTATATTTAAAAGTTTTAATATCTTGTTAGATATTTTAGTTATTATTTAAAATAATTGTAATACCCGAGAATTTCCATATGTTATTAAATAAATATATTAATGGAAATGAGAATTTATTTGAATATAAATGATTTTGTGTTATGAGATGAATTAATTCAATTATATATAATTGAATAATTATAATAATTGAGAAATTGGTGGAGTTTGTGATAAACTCGTTGATTGCCTTGTGTGGCACAGTGACGTAATATAAGAATGATTATATTAATTTAAGCGAACAATTAATCTATATTAATTGTTAATCGAAGAATATTAATTAACTTTTATAAAATACTAATGAGGATTGATTAATAATATGTGATTATTATTATTGCAAGAAACATAATAATAATGAACAACGTGTTTATAAATACAATAAGATTTATATCAAAGTGATAATTAATCATATAAGGGTTAATTAAATTGTTATGGAGGTTAACAATTATATTGATTGATGTAGGATATGTGTATATTATTAATTAATATTCAATTTATAAGATGAGAAATTATATGTGCAAGCATGCGAATTAAATGTATAGTAACTATATGTTATAATATGTGTAGGTGACAAATGATGTGTGGATATACATTAAAATAATGTATCATGGATCTATTATAAATAATTGTTGAGTAATACAATTTAGTAATATATGATATAATGTAATGTGGTAGTATTCGATTGTATTATATCGGTAAGATAAAATGTACATAGATTATATGTATTCAAATTGCATTTATTACATTATGGGGAGAACATTGTAATTATAACCTAAGAGTACATATAATATATAACATAAGTATATGGTGTATATATATATATACAAGTGTAGCATATAGTCCATTTGTAAGAATGTTGAGGTTTGTTTGGCTTGTCCCTAAATGATAGTCACTATCTCTTCACACGTGAACACTCATGAAGCTAGCCTACTCTCTTCTCTCAAACTCAGCATTCTAGCCATCATGAAGGGAGTGGGCAGAATAGTGGAAATCACCAACTATTTACCAACTCCTTCTTATCTAGCATGCAATCCTTCAATCCGTTGTTTTGATTTGGAAGGAAAAGGCTTTGTCTGGTCATGAATTTCTCTATAAATAAGCTCTCCTCCTTCTTCAGTTCTTTTGCTGAGCATTTTGGCTAAGTGAGACTAGAGAGCATATATATATATATATATATCAGTGTTATTGAGATAGCAGCAAGCTTAAATCATTTACAGAGGTATAATTCCTCTTCCTGTGTTCTTCATTTCCGTTTTCTGTTTCCGAAGTTTCCTTGAAATTCTTGATTATGCTAAATTGGATCATGATTGGTTTGTAGAACCCTTATATTGTTGTTATATGAACATACACACATGATAGAACCACTGAATAGTCTTTCATTTCCATTGTTCCTCTTTAATTTCTGTGAATACATGAAATTCGTAAATTAGTTAGAGTTCATGAAATTGGGAATTGATAATTGCTATTGACTGTTATATAAGCATATATGTATGTGTTAGTAAGTTAAACAAGTCTAATAGCATTTGGGTATGTTGAAATCGATGAAATGGGAGGTTTTGGGTCGGTTTTCGCTGCCGTCTGAACCGGAAAACTGCCTCGACGCCGCAGCCCGCGCCGCAGCGCCACACGCGCCGCAGCGCCGCACGCAGCGCCACTCGCGCCGCAGCGCCAGTAGTGAGCTGCTGTGCCGCGCCGCAGCGCCAGCCTCTGTGTTCAGTTTTCTGCATTATGCAACAAAACTGTTATGTATCAATTGTTTGATTTTTGTTTAAACAAGCATGGGAGCATGATTAATACATATATATAAACCTAATGAGGCAATGTAAGCATGTTTTAGTATATTAGCATGCATGGTTAACCAAACGACACATAGTTTGGAAACGAATTTAAAGTTTCATAAATGACGTTAACATATATAAAGCATGTTTACATACTGACCTTGCAAGCACGTTAGTACCACCTAGAGATACATAAAAAGCATGTTAACTTACATATATAGGTTTCATAAGGAAGAATGAACATGGTAGACCTTAGTAATGAACTATACTAACAAAGTATAAGCTTTGAACATGAACGTTGGTATGTTATGACGAGAATTAGAATTTGACATTTATGGACACATGTGATAGTACTCTTAGACTCATTCATGTGTCATGCATATATATATACCATGATTAGTTGCCATGATTAAAGTTTAGCATGAACAAAGCATGTTTTCAAGATAATAACAATGCTAGCTACATATATGCAATACGAGTACTCATGAGCATGACTAATACAAGTTATATGAATATCTTATGTGTTTAAAAGCGACCACGTTAGACCATATGAGTTCGTGTCCTTGAATGGCTTTAAGTATTAACTTAAGAACCTATACCATGTACGATTGGATTTGGAAAAGTTATACAAGCATGAAAGTATCCTTTAAATATGAATAAATGCTACGTGATATTATATGATGTTACTTGAACCCGATTTTGACGGTTAACTTAAGGAGATGTCCGTAACTTGCTAAAATGAAATATATTTAGTATTGATTGTGGTCTTATGTGATATTAATAATATGCAAGCATGTTTGCTAATTGTTGGGATCTTATATAATATGAGAATGCGTTTAAACTCTAAAGAAGGAACGTTAAGGATAGAAATTATATTCTATATAACTGTGTAGCTAGGTAAGACTTAGCTTATGTGTTGATCGTATATTCAAAGAGAAAATGTGAAGTTAAATTATATGACTAATGAATATCATATATATACGTAACTGTATTACGATAGGAATTCGAAAGTGTTGATTGCTTTTCGTGGATAAACTACGCTAAAGGCAAGTTCTCTTACTTACACTCTTTTAAAGTGCAAGTATCCTAACAAACGCATTTACTTTATGCAAGGAAATCTATGATTGTGAAAGTTTCCTAACTTATACTCTTTTACTATGCAAGTATCCTATCTTGTGTATTGCGAACTAGTTTCCTATTTAATCGGTTGAATAGAATTAGCATACTTGAACTCTTATTTCATTAAAGCTATTATTCATGTTGAACTTAGTATTGTTCTTGAATATTGTGAAAGTGTCTATGCCATTTGATTCGGCTGGACTTATGTTATTGAAAAGCAACCCAAACTAATTGATTGGTGCGGGATCTTGTATTTGACTGAGAAGAACAACCTTCTTTGAAGGGAATATATAATTGTCGGAGAACCGACGTGCACACTTGAGTATGGTTGATTGTTATGCATAACAAGGGTACTTTAGGCTGATCACCTGTTGTACCTGTTTTTGTTGGATTTTCAGTTTATTACTGTCAATTCTAGTAGAAGTTCATAGTCCGTAGTGACTACTCAGTACTCAATTATTTGAAATCTTGAATTGACTTATTATTGAATCATATTGATATTATCCTGTCCTTAGCGACTGATATTGAGAACTGTTGATATTCTTGTTATTCTTGAACTATCAAATCTTGTTATACCCTCTCGAGAATTGAGAATCTTATTACTCACCCTTATTGTATATTACTTGCTGGGCAATTTGTGCTCATTCTTGCTTTCCCTAAAACATTTCAGTTAAGGCAGAGCATGGTGAACCTTCGGGCGTTGATAAGGGCAAGGGCAAAGCTACCAACTAGCTTATGTCTGTTATGTTTTAAATATATTAATATTGTATGAAGATGATGTAGTAAGACTGGATTTGATTATGTTTAAGCTTAAGTTAGATTATGTAATAAGTCGTTAACTGATATTATTATGTAATCTATTAAGTACTGTAGGTTGCGAGACTTGGGGGAATAATTATAATAAATCATTGTAAATTATTCTAGAATAAATTTTTCCGCTGTGATCATATGATATTTAATTATTATTATTGTGATGTATTACCATGAGCACGTGATGAACCGAATTCGAGAGACCAAGTGGCGGTCCTGGAATTTGGGGGCGTCACAGGTTGGTATCAGAGCCGTAGTTATAAACCTTAGGAACGAGTGCCCTTAGACTATAACTTAGGCGAACTTAGAAGTTAGGAAGGAGATAAAACTCATGTAGAGTTTTCCTTGAGAGACTTAGTCTGTTATGAAATGTAACTTCATTTTATACAATGAACTTATATTTTGCTTAACATTCTAATGGAGATGCTATTTCTTGTCTTGTGTTTGTGAGTGTAGGATGACAGACACAGGGGTACCTAATAGAGTTGCAGAGGAGGAGCCCAGGGATATACACGTAGTATACGAGGCACCTCTAGAGGCTACACCAGTGCAGGCTGTTGCACCATTCGAGTCTGACGACGAGGACGAGATTGAGATAGAGTCTGATCCAGAGGAGGAGCCGATGGAGGATGAGCCAGTGGAGGACTCTGATGAGGCTACTATAGAGGAACAGATGTTAGGCGAGTACGAGGAGCGTATCCTAGAGTTAGACTGTAGAGTCCAGGAGCTGGAGGCAAAGGCCCACGAGAGAGAGTCTGAGTTCCAGAAGCTGAGGGACGAGGACCACCAGAGGAAGCTGGTTATGCAAGAGTTAGAGGTGGAGATTGCCTACCGTAGGGAGGCAGGGATCCAGATGGGGACTCTATTTCACAGGTCAGTGGCTAGGAATGTAGATTTGGCAGAGAAGCTAGAAGAGGTTGAGCAGAGGGAGCTGAGTGAGAAGACTGAGAAAGAGGCACTCCATACTCAGCTAGAGTTGGAGGTAATGGATAGGTTACACTTCGAGGAGAAGTGGGAAGCGTCCAATGAGAGAGCTGACGACCTTGAGGATGAGGTCAGGTGCAAGAAGAGAAAGATGAACAAGATGGGGTATGTGTTCCGTTCAGCTTTTGAAAGGGTGATTGATGGTGTGTACCACTACCCGGCAGAACAGGGACAGACTCTACATACCTTGAGCCGAGAGCTGGTTGCGTATATAGCACAGTTGGAGTACAAGAGCGCAGTGGAGCGCGGGATGATGGGATGAGATTTCCTTAGTCAGTCTAGTGGTAGTACTAGTTGTGTCTTTATGTATTGTATATACTATGTTGTAATCCCGATCTTTTGTGTAAGATGTGGGATGATGAAGTAAACCCCGAGTTAGCTTTTGTTAGAGGGGTAGTATGGTAGTAGGTTGGTATATTCCCCGTCTTTTGTGATATTAGGGGATATATGTGATAACATTTATAGCAGTATGCTGGGGAAATCATGTAATGAAACTGAAATGGCATATGAATATAAATGGAGTTGATTTTAGAAACGTGTTATAAATTTATTCTTTTAGTATTAAAAGAAATACTTAAGTGATATACTTGAATAATAATAAAATGAAAAAAATTGTGATGCAGATAATGCCGCCCAGACGTAGATTGACTGCACCCGAAGAATCCGTTAACAATGAGAGAGAACAAGTAGACCCGATCCAGAAACTGGTAGACTTGTTAGGAGAAGCCTTAAGGGGAAGGAACAATGAACCCGTTCGCCCGAACCCTCAAACTGTGCCAGTAACAACCTTTAAAGACTTTAAGAGTGTAGGACCCCCGGAGTTCGAGGGAACTACCAACCCAATCGTCGCACAAACGTGGATCAAAGAAATCGAAAAAGCTTTCACTATAGCTAGCGTAGGCGAAAATCAGAAGACGGTGTTTGCCACGTACATGATGAGGGGAGAAGCGAACTACTGGTGGGAGGCTAATCAACAAAGAGCTGGAGAAGGGATAATAGCTTGGGACAAGTTTAAAACGCTGTTCTTCGAGAATTACTTTCCGAAAAGTATGAAGAATAGGATGGAGGTGAAATTCCTAGAGTTAAAACAAGGTGAGATGACGGTGGCGCAATACGCGGCTAGGTTTAACGAACTAGCGCGATTTGCGGAGCACCAAGTTGGTGATGAAGAAAGAAAGGCTAGACGCTTTGAACAAGGGTTGAAGCCATGGCTGTTCAATAAGGTATCAGTTCTTCAAATTGATTCCTTTGCAACATTACTGGAGAAGGCAATCATTGCGGAAGGTGGCAGTGAGGCCTTAAGTCTGTATAACAAAGAAAAGAAAGGAAAGAATACTGGAGGAGAGAATCGTACGGGAGGAAGCAGTAGCGGAGGAAGCAACTTGGGAAAGAGAAAGTGGGAGAACAACAACAACAACAAAAACAACAATAATAATCAATCAGGGAATTTTCATGGAGGTTTCAAGAAGAGGGCTGAAGGATGCCCGAAGTGTGGGAAGAATCACCAGGGCGAGTGCTGGAGGGGGCGTGGCACTTGCTACGACTGCGGACAGGAAGGGCACATCTCGCCCAACTGTTTGAAACCGAAAAAGATACAAGGATGCTTTGCTTGTGGCTCGACGGAGCACCGAATTAAGGACTGCCCAAAGAAGGGAAGTGGCGGGGGTAGTAATCAGCAAGGAGGCAACAAGCTGATGATCGGTGGACCGGCACAATCCAACCGCCCAACCGCCAGAACCTTTAACATGACCGTCCAAGACGCAGTGACTGCGAAGGATGTGGTGTCAGGTATAATCCCAATCAATGATATAAATGCTTATGTATTATTTGATTCGGGTGCCACCTGTTCTTTTGTATCTGAAGAATTTGCTAGTAGACTTAGTACACCTCGAGAACTATTAGAAAATCCTTTGATCATAGAAGTTGCTAATAAGGAAGTGATCCCTGTAGAATACGTTTATCGAAATTATCGCGCAAATATTAGTAAACATGAACTGAGCGTAGACTTGATTCCTATTAGACTGGGAGAATTTGACGTAATACTGGGAATGGATTGGTTGTATAACCATGCTGCGATAATTGACTGTCAGAACAAATGTGTGAACCTTCAGACTCCGAGTAAGTCTAAGGTAGTGTTTTATGGTAGCTCATCGCTTAAGCAATCGTGATGCGTTACGATGATGCAGGCCAAGAAATTGTTAAGGAAAGGATGTGTAGGTTATTTAGCTTACATCGTTGATACTCGAAAAAAGGGAGTAGAAATTAAGGATATATACGTAGTTAATGAATTTCAAGACGTGTTTCCGGACGATCTGCCTGGTCTTCCGCCAGACAGAGAAATCGAATTCGTAATAGACTTAGCACCGTGAACGGCACCGATTTCGAAAGCTCCATATCGTATGGCGCCAGTAGAAATGAAGGAATTGATGATACAATTACAAGAATTGTTGGATAAGGGTTACATTCGACCGAGTGTTTCTCCTTGGGGAGCACCAGTACTATTCGTTAAGAAGAAGGACTGATCGATGAGGCTCTGTATCGATTATCGAGAATTGAACAGAGTAACGATCAAGAACCGATATCCGCTACCGAGGATAGACGACTTATTTGATCAACTGAAGGGAGCAAAGTGTTTCTCAAAGACCGACCTACGAACAGGATATCATCAACTGAAAGTGAGGGATGAGGACATACCAAAGACTGCGTTTCGAACCCGTTATGGACACTACGAGTTTGTGGTAATGTCATTCGGATTGACTAATGCTCCGGCAGCATTTATGGACTTGATGAACCGAGTTTTCAAGCCATACTTGGATAAATTTGTAGTGGTTTTTATCGACGACATTTTGATCTACTCAAAGACAGAGGAAGAACACGCCGAACATCTAAAGATTATTTTGGAGGCACTAAGGAAGGAGAAGATGTATGAAAAATTTTCTAAGTGCGAATTTTGGATGGAGAAGGTTCAATTCTTAGGCCACGTGGTGGATAAGAATGGAATCTCTGTAGACCCTGCGAAGGTTGAAGCAGTAAGTAATTGGGAACAACCGAGAACACCGACGGAGGTGAGAAGCTTTCTAGGGTTAGCTGGGTACTATCGAAGATTCATCCAAGATTTTTCTAAGATAGCAACCCCGTTAACCAATTTGACTAGAAAGACGGTGAAATTTGTATGGACCGACAAATGCGAAGAAAGTTTTCAAGAACTGAAAAGGAGATTGAGCGAAGCACCTGTGTTATCATTACTAGATGATGCGGGAAATTTTGTGGTGTATAGTGATGCATCGCACAAGGGACTTGGCTGTGTGCTTATGCAGCACGGCAAGGTCATTGCATATGCATCACGACAATTAAAGGATTACGAAAAACGATACCCTACTCACGACTTAGAGTTAGCGGCGGTAGTGTTTGCGTTAAAGATATGGAGGCATTATCTATACGGAGAAAAATGTGAGATATACACGGACCACAAAAGTCTGAAATATATCTTCACACAGAAGGAGTTAAACATGCGGCAGAGAAGGTGGTTAGAATTAATCAAAGACTATGACTGCGATATTCTTTATCACCCGGGAAAGGCAAATGTGGTTGCCGACGCTCTGAGCAGGAAAGGAAGGGAGAAGTTGTTTAATTTGACGACTCAGGAAGAGTTGATAAGAGAGATGGAGAAATTGGAGATAGAAGTGAAAGGACCAGAAAAGTCTGGTGAGAAGTTGTTTGTAATGGAAGCTCATCCGATATTGTTGGATAAAGTAAAGGAAGCCCAAGAAAAGGATGAAGAGTGTGAGAAAACCCGAAAGAGGATCACGGAAAATGAGGAAGAAAAATTTCGAATGGATAAAGATGGTATTTTGAGATTTGAAGGAAGAGTGTGGGTACCAGCGGTAACCGAGTTGAGGGAAGAGATTTTGCACGAGGCACACAATACGACATATTCCGTTCATCCGGGAGGCACAAAGATGTACCGAGATCTAAGGCAACATTTTTGGTGGCCTAATTTGAAACGGGAAGTCGCAGAGTGCGTCAGTAAATGCTTGACTTGCCAACGCGTTAAAGCAGAGCATCAGCGGCCAAGTGGTTTACTACAACCGTTAGAAATACTAGAGTGGAAATGGGAGCATATTACCATGGACTTCGTGGTAGGACTTCCAGTTACACAGAAAGGTTATGATGCTATTTGGGTTATCGTGGATCGACTAACGAAGACCGCACACTTTCTACCAATCAAGATCCGCTACAGTTTGAACCAATTAGCAAGCCTATATGTAAAAGAAATTATTTCACGACATGGAGTGCCGGTGTCAATTGTCTCTGATCGAGATCCGCGCTTCACGTCCAATTTTTGGAAGAGTTTGCAGGAAAGAATGGGAACGCAGTTGAGGTTGAGTACAGCTTATCATCCTCAAACAGATGGACAAAGTGAGCGAACAATACAAACGCTAGAAGACATGCTTAGGACTTGCGTAATGGATTTTAAGGGAAATTGGGACGACCACCTACCCTTAGTAGAATTCGCATATAATAATAGCTACCATGCGAGTATTGGCACGCCACCGTACGAAGCTCTTTACGGGAGAAAGTGCAGAACGCCGTTATGTTGGGACGAAGTCGAAGAACGACGAATACTCGGACCAGAGTTAGTTCAACAAACCGCAGACGTGGTGACAGTGATAAGAGCCAGACTTGTAGCAGCTCAAGATCGCCAGAAGAAATACGCAGATTTGCATCGGCAGGACCGAGACTTCAAAGTCGGCAGTTTCGTATTCTTGAAGGTATCTCCATGGAAGGGAAAAATCCGTTTCGGCAAGAAAGGAAAATTGAGTCCAAGATTCATAGGACCGTTCGAGATACTGAAGCGAGTGGGCGAAGTGGCATACAAAGTTGCGTTACCACCCGAGTTGGAGCATATCTACAACGTGTTCCACATTTCCGTGTTGCGACCGTACAAGGCCGACTACAAGCACGTGATTTCTTACGAGCCCATTCAAGTGGAGAAGAACTTGGCGTATGAAGAAATTCCTGTCCAAATATTAGATAGGAAAGAACAAACTTTGAGAAATAAAGTTATTTCATCTATAAAAGTACTTTGGCGTAACCACGATGTCGAGGAGGCAACGTGGGAGTTAGAAGATAGGATGATGAGGGACTATCCCCATCTATTTGTGTAACCTTATAGCAATTCCGGGACGGAATTTTTATAAGGGGAGGAGGATGTAATACCCGAGAATTTCCATATATTATTAAATAAATATATTAATGGAAATGAGAATTTATTTGAATATAAATGATTTTGTGTTATGAGATGAATTAATTCAATTATATATAATTGAATAATTATAATAATTGAGAAATTGGTGGAGTTTGTGATAAACTCGTTGATTGCCTTGTGTGGCACAGTGACGTAATATAAGAATGATTATATTAATTTAAGCGAACAATTAATCTATATTAATTGTTAATCGAAGAATATTAATTAACTTTTATAAAATACTAATGAGGATTGATTAATAATATGTGATTATTATTATTGCAAGAAACATAATAATAATGAACAACGTGTTTATAAATACAATAAGATTTATATCAAAGTGATAATTAATCATATAAGGGTTAATTAAATTGTTATGGAGGTTAACAATTATATTGATTGATGTAGGATATGTGTATATTATTAATTAATATTCAATTTATAAGATGAGAAATTATATGTGCAAGCATGCGAATTAAATGTATAGTAACTATATGTTATAATATGTGTAGGTGACAAATGATGTGTGGATATACATTAAAATAATGTATCATGGATCTATTATAAATAATTGTTGAGTAATACAATTTAATAATATATGATATAATGTAATGTGGTAGTATCCGATTGTATTATATCGGTAAGATAAAATGTACATAGATTATATGTATTCAAATTGCATTTATTACATTATGGGGAGAACATTGCAATTATAACCTAAGAGTACATATAATATATAACATAAGTATATGGTGTATATATATATATACAAGTGTAGCATATAGTCCATTTGTAAGAATGCTGAGGTTTGTTTGGCTTGTCCCTAAATGATAGTCACTATCTCTTCACACGTGAACACTCATGAAGCTAGCCTACTCTCTTCTCTCAAACTCAGCATTCTAGCCATCATGAAGGGAGTGGGCAGAATAGTGGAAATCACCAACTGTTTACCAACTCCTTCTTATCTAGCATGCAATCCTTCAATCCGTTGTTTTGATTTGGAAGGAAAAGGCTTTGTCTGGTCATGAATTTCTCTATAAATAAGCTCTCCTCCTTCTTCAGTTCTTTTGCTGAGCATTTTGGCTAAGTGAGACTAGAGAGCATATATATATATATATATATATCAGTGTTATTGAGATAGCAGCAAGCTTAAATCATTTACAGAGGTATAATTCCTCTTCCTGTGTTCTTCATTTCCGTTTTCTGTTTCCGAAGTTTCCTTGAAATTCTTGATTATGCTAAATTGGATCATGATTGGTTTGTAGAACCCTTATATTGTTGTTATATGAACATACACACATGATAGAACCACTGAATAGTCTTTCATTTCCATTGTTCCTCTTTAATTTCTGTGAATACATGAAATTCGTAAATTAGTTAGAGTTCATGAAATTGGGAATTGATAATTGCTATTGACTGTTATATAAGCATATATGTATGTGTTAGTAAGTTAAACAAGTCTAATAGCATTTGGGTATGTTGAAATCGATGAAATGGGAGGTTTTGGGTCGGTTTTCGCTGCCGTCTGAACCGGAAAACTGCCTTCGACGCCGCAGCCCGCGCCGCAGCGCCACACGCGCCGCAGCCCGCGCCGCAGCGCCGCACGCAGCGCCACTCGCGCCGCAGCGCCAGTAGTGAGCTGCTGTGCCGCGCCGCAGCGCCAGCCTCTGTGTTCAGTTTTCTGCATTATGCAACAAAACTGTTATGTATCAATTGTTTGATTTTTGTTTAAACAAGCATGGGAGCATGATTAATACATATATATAAACCTAATGAGGCAATGTAAGCATGTTTTAGTATATTAGCATGCATGGTTAACCAAACGACACATAGTTTGGAAACGAATTTAAAGTTTCATAAACGACGTTAACATATATAAAGCATGTTTACATACTGACCTTGCAAGCACGTTAGTACCACCTAGAGATACATGAAAAGCATGTTAACTTACATATATAGGTTTCATAAGGAAGAATGAACATGGTAGACCTTAGTAATGAACTATACTAACAAAGTATAAGCTTTGAACATGAACGTTGGTATGTTATGACGAGAATTAGAATTTGACATTTATGGACACATGTGATAGTACTCTTAGACTCATTCATGTGTCATGCATATATATATACCATGATTAGTTGCCATGATTAAAGTTTAGCATGAACAAAGCATGTTTTCAAGATAATAACAATGCTAGCTACATATATGCAATACGAGTACTCATGAGCATGACTAATACAAGTTATATGAATATCTTATGTGTTTAAAAGCGACCACGTTAGACCATATGAGTTCGTGTCCTTGAATGGCTTTAAGTATTAACTTAAGAACCTATACCATGTACGATTGGATTTGGAAAAGTTATACAAGCATGAAAGTATCCTTTAAATATGAATAAATGCTACGTGATATTATATGATGTTACTTGAACCCGATTTTGACGGTTAACTTAAGGAGATGCCGTAACTTGCTAAAATGAAATATATTTAGTATTGATTGTGGTCTTATGTGATATTAATAATATGCAAGCATGTTTGCTAATTGTTGGGATCTTATATAATATGAGAATGCGTTTAAACTCTAAAGAAGGAACGTTAAGGATAGAAATTATATTCTATATAACTGTGTAGCTAGGTAAGACTTAGCTTATGTGTTGATCGTATATTCAAAGAGAAAATGTGAAGTTAAATTATATGACTAATGAATATCATATATATACGTAACTGTATTACGATAGGAATTCGAAAGTGTTGATTGCTTTTCGTGGATAAACTACGCTAAAGGCAAGTTCTCTTACTTACACTCTTTTAAAGTGCAAGTATCCTAACAAACGCATTTACTTTATGCAAGGAAATCTATGATTGTGAAAGTTTCCTAACTTATACTCTTTTACTATGCAAGTATCCTATCTTGTGTATTGCGAACTAGTTTCCTATTTAGTCGGTTGAATAGAATTAGCATACTTGAACTCTTATTTCATTAAAGCTATTATTCATGTTGAACTTAGTATTGTTCTTGAATATTGTGAAAGTGTCTATGCCATTTGATTCGGCTGGACTTAAGTTATTGAAAAGCAACCCAAACTAATTGATTGGTGCGGGATCTTGTATTTGACTGAGAAGAACAACCTTCTTTGAAGGGAATATATAATTGTCGGAGAACCGACGTGCACACTTGAGTATGGTTGATTGTTATGCATAACAAGGGTACTTTAGGCTGATCACCTGTTGTACCTTTTTTTGTTGGATTTTCAGTTTATTACTGTCAATTCTAGTAGAAGTTCATAGTCCGTAGTGACTACTCAGTACTCAATTATTTGAAATCTTGAATTGACTTATTATTGAATCATATTGATATTATCCTGTCCTTAGCGACTGATATTGAGAACTGTTGATATTCTTGTTATTCTTGAACTATCAAATCTTGTTATACCCTCTCGAGAATTGAGAATCTTATTACTCACCCTTATTGTATATTACTTGTTGGGCAATTTGTGCTCATTCTTGCTTTCCCTAAAACATTTCAGTTAAGGCAGAGCATGGTGAACCTTCGGGCGTTGATAAGGGCAAGGGCAAAGCTACCAACTAGCTTATGTCTGTTATGTTTTAAATATATTAATATTGTATGAAGATGATGTAGTAAGACTGGATTTGATTATGTTTAAGCTTAAGTTAGATTATGTAATAAGTCGTTAACTGATATTATTATGTAATCTATTAAGTACTGTAGGTTGCGAGACTTGGGGGAATAATTATAATAAATCATTGTAAATTATTCTAGAATAAATTTTTCCGCTGTGATCATATGATATTTAATTATTATTATTGTGATGTATTACCATGAGCACGTGATGAACCGAATTCGAGAGACCAAGTGGCGGTCCTGGAATTTGGGGGCGTCACAATAATTTCCAAAGGTTCAAAATAATTTTTAAATGATTTAAATCACTTATAATAATTTTTAAATAATTAATATTATTTAATAACAATTTATAATAATTTTTAAATTATCAATATTATTTTTAAATAATTTATTTTTATTGATAATAATTTTTAAATCATTAATATCATTTTAAAATAATTTATTATTATTAAAAATGATTTTTAAGCTTTTAATATTATTTTAAATAATTAATAACCACTTAAAATAATTTTTAAATCATCACTAATATTTTTTTATAATTTATTTTTATAAATAATTATTTTTAAATCATTAATATCATTTTTAAATAAATTATTATTATTTAAAATGATTTTTAAACTATAAAAATTATTTTAAAATAATTTATTTAATACCATTATTAAATAATTTTATTATTATTAATATTTAAATAAATTAAATATTAATAAAATTTTATGTCAAAATATTAAAAATTATTTATTATAACTTAAAATGAATTTTTAGATTTATTTATTAATTAATTAGTATTTATTTCTATTTATTTTAATTAATTTTCAATTTTAACCCATCGCTAAGGGCTTATAGCGACGGATTTGTCGCCATAGGTGTTGTTGGCTGGCCCAAGAACAGGCCGGTCAACGCCTTGGGTCTTCGTTTGACTCAATCTTGCTTCCAATCCGTTTGGTTTCTAGGAAGTCAAGTTCAATGAATTTGTAGTACTAATGTAGGAGTACACATCTATGTTCATTTCACTGCCTAACAACATCTCTACAGGTTCCCATGGCCGGTCAAACTACCTAAGCTAGGCTGTTCTTGCATTTCTCGGTTTTCCAGAATGGAAAGTTATGGGCGGTTAATGCTATTGTCGGCCTTATATCGTGTAGCCTGATCATAATTTAGGTGTTAGTGATTGTATGTTGTAGAGTAACTACCAGGGTTCAACACGGTAGCACCTAGAGAGTCTACATATCACAAGGAAGAAAGATCTGTGCCTCTAAAACTATTGTCAGACGCTGCTTTGGCTTTTTTGGGTCACCTAGATCGCCAAGCTTAACGGTCAACCTAGTTTGACCACTAATAACTTTCAATCGGTGCTGTTGTAAGGTGTTAAAGTGTTCTCATGGTGTAGATCTCATATCAAGCTACAATCCTACTAACATCTAACATCCAAACAGACTGACAGGTGAGAGATCTAAGCGGTCAAATTACCTGTCAAACATGTTTGTACGTTTTCTGGGTTACCTAGAAAACGGGCGGTCAATGTCGGTCAATGGGTTTTGACCTCTTATAACTTCTAATATATTGTTCTGATGTCCATTCTACCTCTTCCAGGCTACTAACAACACTGCAAACTATAATTACAAATTTTTTAAACATCTAAACAATAAAAAGAGAACGATCTAGGAGCTCTGACATTCAACTGTCAGGCCATATTTTTTAGTTTTGGCAGTTTTGTTTAAATCACCATTTTGATGCTTTTAAGTATTATAGATCCATGTTTTAGCAACCCATATCACTAAACAACATCTTATTTAACATACTTAAATAATAAAAATAACAATACAATTTCAGAAATTAAGATCTAGAGTTAGGGTTAGGTTTTTACCCTTTTGAGCAAATTTTTGTTTTCTCCTTTCTGATTCTGATCCGGCCTTGCTAAGAAATGTTTTGGGGTTAGTTTGTGGTATTCTTTAAGTGTAAATTTTGTGTAGCTAAAGAATGGGAGGTTTGACTAAGTATAAAAACTTAAAGTAATGTTTTCTTTAAACTTATCCCCCTTTTTGATCTTATGTGTTGATTCATTGTATGTGGCTGACCTTAGGCTTTATTTTGTGGCTGGTGTGAAAGATTTTGGCACATGGAAAATCTTTTAGTGAAGATTTACAAGATTTGTTGTTATCTTTTACTTAAAGAATAAGAAAAAGGGCATTTTGGTCATTTATCACATACTAAGGGTATTTTGGTAATTTCCTACTTAAATCCAAGGGTAATTTAGTCATTTCATATTTTTCTAGAACTCAACAACCAAAACTTAGATCATTAGATTTTTTAAAAAAAAATCAAAATTAGGGCTTGTAAACTAAATTAGGGTTTTACATTTAGGGTTAGGGTTTCCTAATTCCTGATTAGGGTTTTCAATTGATATTTTTCAATTCATCGTTTAATTTACTATACATAAAGTTAATGTACATATTTTCACAATCCTTTATAATATTATCAATGTATTGAGTTATAATTTTCATTTATTATAACAATTAGGGTTAGGGTTTTTTATTTAGATAAAATCTTAAATTAGGGTTTACTTATAAAAAATTTCCGTATATGTTTTCCATAACTATATCTTATATGTTGATATATATTCATATATATAACTTTACTAAGGCTAAATACACATTGTACAAAATATGAACATAATAATATTATATATATATATATATATATATATGTATATTAATAATCTTGTTTAAGTTTTCGATTATTACACCTTCTTTCAAAATATCATTCAATAATTTTTTCGAAAAGAGAAGCCTTTGCAAATCAAATCAAAGACTTTTTGTAAATCAAATCAAACCCTTTGTATATAGGTTGAACGATGCATAAACATACTTTTCAATCAAAGCATAGGCCCAATTTCTTTCAGCATTCACACACACACATTGCAGATTTAAAAGAAAAATATTGAAAAGATGCGGTACCGTGTTTACACGAAAGTTGTGGGGTGCCTAACACCTTTCTTACACTTAACCAAGCACCCTAACTTAGAACTTCGATTTCAAAGATCAAGTTTCGACAGTGTCCAGCAATTGGGTCTCTTTTCAAATAAAATTCGGTTGAGTTAGTACAACCATTTTAAATCTACCAACTAGCGACTCCATAAAACGTTCAAATCGTCGACATGATATATGTTGGCCTTTTCCTAAAAAGTCCTTCAAAACTTTTTTCGCAAATAAAAAGAGGAAGGTTAGAGATAACTTAGGAAGAGAGAAAGATCTGGGTTGTGACATGACTCGCGAATTTTTTCCCGACGTCGACACTATCATTAATAAGATTGATCTTTCAATCAGCATAACATATCTTAACTCAATTATTCTTAAAATAAATTATCTAACATTTAGTCACATAATCAAACATTAGATAATTTCTTAACTTATTAATAATATTATCATTCTTTGAAAATATTTTAATTATTTAATCATTATCTTAAAACTCTCGTCTAATATTATTAATTATTTAATAATATTTTATTTACTTTTAATATTATTAATCATTTAATAATATCTTAATCGCTTCTTAATATTATTAATCATTTAATAATATCTTTAATCCTTTACAAATATTAGTAATCATTTAAAAATATTTTAATTACTTAGTAATATTATAAATTATTTAATAATATTTTAATCATTCACTAATATTATTAATTATTTAATAATATTTTATTCATTTATAAATAATTTAATTTAATTATTTATCTCTTACTATTTAATTTATTTAACACACATAATATGCCATTTATATAAAATTTTATTAAAAATAACCAAAATACCCTCATAAAATTTATTATATCATATAATGATCATTTAATTATTAAAATCATATTTTCAAGTTTTATAACTCAATATTACTTATTTTTTTTAGTTATTCTTAACTCATTCATAGGCATGAAAAATATCAAACTAACTTATTTTTTTTATATTATGAGGAATATCATTATATAATATTTTAGTTACAAAATAATTTTCTTGTAATTTTTAAAATTAGTTTGCTATTTTAAAATAGGCTAAAACAGTCCAAAATAGCAATATTTATCATAAATTATCATTTAGTCCAAACATTCTGAAATTCATACGGTAGCTACATATTCTCCAACACAGCCTCATGTAAAAATTTCACATTTGTCTGAGTTGAACTCACTGCGTTATTATAGTTTACTTTTAAAATCACACTTTCTTGTAAAATCCATATCTCCCTTTCTAAACATCTAAAAATCTCTATCATTGGACATGACGTAGTTAACTTGATATAATATCATACCACAAAAGGCCATAATTTTTAGAGCATCAAAAGTGGCCGAAACAGCCTTCACCAAAAATGGCTAGAAAACTCATTTGATTTTTTCAGATTTTTGTCGGCAGAGAATGTTTTACTAAAAATGATACTACGGTTGATCCGTTTAACATTTTTGAGTGATACCACTTGGGTTCATTAGATAACGCATGTATCTAACTCACCTCTTTGACGGATCTCAAAAATAAGTTGTAGATTTCAAATGGTGAAGGTCCAAAGTGGACTAAAATTTAGGAATTTTGAGGGTAAAAATTATTTTGGTTCTTCTTCTTTGTTCATGCTCATCAACTCTAAAAATGGGAAGACCCAAGCATAAAACATCATATATCATGTATATCTACCCTCATATGATTTAAAATCATAATCTCAACACTTGATCTAAAACAACCATAACAAAATACATTAACTAACTAGTGTTTTGAGTTTTATACATTTAGTGTTCTTATTCTTGATTTCTTCTTCCTTTCTTCTCTTCTCCTCTCCTCTTCTCCCATGGTAGCCCACGGAATATCTCTCTCTCTTTCTTTCTCTTTTTCTAACTTTGATTTGGTGAAAAGAATGAAAAACTAACAAGTATACTTGCTTTTGGCATTTATAGAAAATTAAGACTAAGGGCAAAATAGTCTTTAACCATTACTAGGAATGGGCAAGATTGTCATTCCAACATCTCTAGGTAATTCCCTAGAAATTTCCTTCTAGGGTACAAGGGTCATTAGTGAGATTTCTCAAGGGCAATTTGGTCATTTAATCATTCAATAGGAAATTTCCTAGAAATTTCCTACAAGGACACTATAGTTATTATTAATTTTCTATTGGGGTAAAATAGTCATTTCATCATTGCTAGGAAACTTCCTAGCAATTTCCTCCTAGGACTCAATTATAACTGATGTTAAGTGTGAAACTTGTGTAGCTAAAGATTGGCTAATCATAAGAATCAAAGTAAGGGTATTTTAGTCTTCAATCCATTTCTTAATCTCCAAGCTTTGATCCAATGGTTGTGGTTGATATTAGGTGTCAATATATGGCTGATGAGGCTCTCTTTTAGCACATGTTGAGAATCTAGCAAATGATGATTCATAGATTTGGTCTAATCACCTAAAATGGAAGATAAAGGGTTATTTGGTAATTTCCCCTGTACTAAGGGTAATTTAATAATTTAATAATTAATTTTAAAGGGTAATCAATCAGGGAATTTTCGTGGAGGTTTCAAGAAGAGGGCTGAAGGATGCCCGAAGTGTGGGAAGAATCACCAGGGCGAGTGCTGGAAGGGACGTGGCACTTGCTACAACTGCGGACAGGAAGGGCACATCTCGCCCAACTGTTTGAAACCGAAAAAGATACAAGGATGCTTTGCTTGTGGCTCGACGGAGCACCGAATTAAGGACTGCCCAAAGAAGGGAAGTGGCGGGGGTAGTAATCAGCAAGGAGGCAACAAGCTGATGATCGGTGGACCGGCACAATCCAACCGCCCAACCGCCAGAACCTTTAACATGACCGTCCAAGACGCAGTGGCTGCGAAGGATGTGGTATCAGGTATAATCCCAATCAATGATATAAATGCTTATGTATTATTTGATTCGGGTGCCGCCTGTTCTTTTGTATCTGAAGAATTTGCTAGTAGACTTAGTACACCTCGAGAACTATTAGAAAATCCTTTGATCATAGAAGTTGCTAATAAGGAAGTGATCCCTGTAGAATACGTTTATCGAAATTGTCGCGCAAATATTAGTAAACATGAACTGAGCGTAGACTTAATTCCTATTAGACTGGGAGAATTTGACGTAATACTGGGAATGGATTGGTTGTATAACCATGCTGCGATAATTGACTGTCAGAACAAATGTGTGAACCTTCAGACTCCGAGTAAGTCTAAGGTAGTGTTTTATGGTAGCTCATCGCTTAAGCAATCGTGTTGCGTTACGATGATGCAGGCCAAGAAATTGTTAAGGAAAGGATGTGGAGGATATTTAGCTTACATCGTTGATACTCGGAAGAAGGGAGTAGAAATTAAGGATATATCCATAGTTAATGAATTTCAAGACGTGTTTCCGGACGATCTGCCTGGTCTTCCGCCAGACAGAGAAATTGAATTCGTAATAGACTTAGCACCGGGAACGGCACCGATTTTGAAAGCTCCATATCGTATGGCGCCAGTAGAAATGAAGGAATTGATGATACAATTGCAAGAATTATTGGATAAGGGTTACATTCGACCGAGTGTTTCTCCTTGGGGAGCACCAGTACTATTCGTTAAGAAGAAGGACGGATCGATGAGGCTCTGTATCGATTATCGAGAATTGAATAGAGTAACGATCAAGAACCGGTATCCGCTACCGAGGATAGATGACTTATTTGATCAACTGAAGGGAGCAAAGTGTTTCTCAAAGATCGACCTACGAACAGGATATCATCAACTGAAGGTACGGGATGAGGACATACCAAAGACTGCGTTTCGAACCCGTTATGGACACTACGAGTTTTTGGTAATGTCATTCGGATTGACTAATGCTCCGGCAGCATTTATGGACTTGATGAACCGAGTTTTCAAGCCATACTTGGATAAATTTGTAGTGGTTTTTATCGACGACATTTTGATCTACTCAAAGACAGAGGAAGAACACGCCGAACATCTAAAGATTATTTTGGAGGCACTACGGAAGGAGAAGATGTATGCAAAATTTTCTAAGTGCGAATTTTGGATGGAGAAGGTTCAATTCTTAGGCCACGTGGTGGATAAGAATGGAATCTCGGTAGACCCTGCGAAGGTTTAAGCAGTAAGTAATTGGGAACAACCGAGAACACTGACGGAGGTGAGAAGCTTTCTAGGGTTAGCTGGGTACTATCGAAGATTCATCCAAGATTTTTCTAAGATAGCAACCCCGTTGACCAATTTGACTAGAAAGACGGTGAAATTTGTATGGACCGACAAATGCGAAGAAAGTTTTCAAGAACTGAAAAGGAGATTGAGCGAAACACCTGTGTTATCATTACCAGATGATGCGGGAAATTTTGTGGTGTATAGTGATGCATCGCACAAGGGGCTTGGCTGTGTGCTCATGCAACATGGCAAGGTTATTGCATATGCGTCACGACAATTGAAGGATTACGAAAAACGATACCCTACTCATGACTTAGAGTTAGCGACAGTAGTTTTTGCGTTAAAGATATGGAGACATTATCTATACGAAGAAAAATGTGAGATATACACGGACCACAAAAGTCTGAAATATATCTTCACACAGAAGGAGTTAAACATGCGGCAGAGAAGGTGGTTAGAATTAATCAAAGACTATGACTGCGATATTCTTTATCACCCGGGAAAGGCAAATGTGGTTGCCGACGCTCTGAGCAGGAAAGGAAGGGAGAAGTTGTTTAATTTAACAACTCAGGAAGAGTTGATAAGAGAGATGGAGAAATTGGAGATAGAAGTAAAAGGACCAGAAAAGTCTGGTGAGAAGTTAATTGTAATGGAAGCTTGTCCGACGTTGTTGAATAGAGTAAAGGAAGCTCAGGAAAAGGATGAAGAGTGTGAGAAAATCCGAAAGAGGATCATAGAAAGTGAGGAAGAAAAATTTCGAATGGATAAAGACGGTATTTTGAAATTTGAAGGGAGAGTGTGGGTACCAGCGGTAACCGAGTTGAGGGAAGAGATTTTGCACGAGGCACACAATACGACATATTCCGTTCATCCGGGAGGCACAAAGATGTACCGAGATCTAAGGCAACATTTTTGGTGGCCTAATTTGAAATGGGAAGTCGCAGAGTGTGTCAGTAAATGCTTGACTTGCCAACGCGTTAAAGCAGAGCATCAACGGCCAAGTGGTTTACTACAACCGTTAGAAATACTAGAGTGGAAATGGGAGCATATTACCATGGACTTCGTGGTAGGACTTCCAGTTACACAGAAAGGTTATGATGCTATTTGGGTTATCGTGGATCGACTAACGAAGACCGCACACTTTCTACAAATCAAGATCCGCTACAGTTTGAACCAATTAGCAAGCCTATATGTAAAAGAAATTATTTCACGACATGGAGTGCCGGTGTCAATTGTCTCTGATCGAGATCCGCGCTTCACGTCCAATTTTTGGAAGAGTTTGCAGGAAAGAATGGGAACGCAGTTGAGGTTGAGTACAGCTTATCATCCTCAAACAGACGGACAAAGTGAGCGAACAATACAAACGCTAGAAGACATGCTTAGGACTTGCGTGATGGATTTTAAGGGAAATTGGGACGACCACCTACCCTTAGTAGAATTCGCATATAATAATAGCTACCATGCGAGTATTGGCATGCCACCGTACGAAGCTCTTTACGGGAGAAAGTGCAGAACGCCGTTATGTTGGGACGAAGTCGGAGAACGACGAATACTCGGACCAGAGTTAGTTCAACAAACCGCATACGTGGTTACAGTGATAAGAGCCAGACTTGTAGCAGCTCAAGATCGCCAGAAGAAATACGCAGATTTGCATCGGCAGGACCGAGACTTCAAAGTCGGCAGTTTCGTATTCTTGAAGGTATCTCCATGGAAGGGAAAAATTCGTTTCGGCAAGAAAGGAAAATTGAGTCCAAGATTCATAGGACCGTTCGAGATACTGAAGCGAGTGGGCGAAGTGGCATGCAAAGTTGCGTTACCACCCGAGTTGGAGCATATCCACAACGTGTTCCACATTTCCGTGTTGGGACCGTACAAGGCCGACTACAAGCACGTGATTTCTTACGAGCCCATTCAAGTGGAGAAGAACTTGGCGTATGAAGAAATTCCTGTCCAAATATTAGATAGGAAAGAACAAACTTTGAGAAATAAAGTTATTTCATCTGTAAAAGTACTTTGGCGTAACCACGATGTCGAGGAGGCAACGTGGGAGTTAGAAGATAGGATGATGAGGGACTATCCCCATCTATTTGTGTAACCTTGTAGCAATTCTGGGACGGAATTTTTATAAGGGGGGGAGGATGTAATACCCGAGAATTTCCATATATTATTAAATAAATATATTAATGGAAATGAGAATTTATTTGAATATAAATGATTTTGTGTTATGAGATGAATTAATTCAATTATATATAATTGAAAAATTATAATAATTGAGTAATTGGTGGAGTTTGTGATAAACTCGTTGATTGCCTTGTGTGGCACAGTGACGTAATATAAGAATGATTATATTAATTTAAGCGAACAATTAATCTATATTAATTGTTAATCGAAGAATATTAATTAACTGTTATAAAATACTAATGAGGATTGATTAATAATATGTGATTATTATTGCAAGAAACATAATAATAATGAGCAACGTGTTTATAAATATAATAAGATTTATATCAAAATGATAGTTAATCATATAAAGGTTAATTAAATTGTTATGGAGGTTAACAATTATATTGATTGATGTAGGATATGTGTATATTATTAATTAATATTCAATTTATAAGATGAGAAATTATATGTGCAAGCATGCGAATTAAATGTATAGTAACTATATGTTATGATATGTGTAAGTGACAAATGATGTGTGGATATACATTAAAATAATGTATCATGGATCTATTATAAATAATTGTTGAGTAATACAATTTAATAATATATGATATAATGTAATGTGGTAGTATCTGATTGTATTATATCGGTAAGATAAAATGTACATAGATTATATGTATTCAAATTGCATTTATTACATTATGGGGAGAACATTGTAATTATAACCTAAGAGTACATATAATATATTACATAAGTGTAGCATATAGTCCATTTGTAAGAATGCTGAGATTTGCTTGGCTTGTCCCAATATAATAGTCACTCTCCTTTCCCTCATTCACGTGCACAGCCATTATGGCCTAAGCCTATTGCTTCTCCTTAAACTCAGTAAATTTCCATAGCCTTGTAGCAATGATGAGCAAGGGAGTGGTTTTAATGATGGATTCTAACAACTAAATACCTACCATTCTATAACCTTCATGCAATTTGACAATCCGTTAGTTTGATTTGGGAGTTAGAAGCTTGGACTGTGTATTCATTATTCTATATAAAGGAACTCCCTGCACCTTCATTTCATTGCTGAAATATTTCTAAGAGAAGAGAGTATACTGTGATTGTCTATTTAGTTCAGAAGGAATTTCTATAGTAGCATCAGCAAGCTTACTCCATAACAGAGGTATAAATCCTCTTCGTGTCTTCATTTTCATTTTCTGTCAAAAGAACTCCATTGTTGTTCTCTGAGTTTTGTTGAAATTCTTGATTATGCCAAATTGGTTCATGATTGGTTTGTAGAACCCTTATATTGTTGTTATATGAACATACACACATGATGGAACCACTGAATAGTCTTTCATTTCCATTGTTCCTCTTCAATTTCTGTAAATACATGAAATTCGTAAATTAGTTAGAGTTCATGAAATTGGGAATTGATAATTGCTATTGACTGTTATATAAGCATATATGTATGTGTTAGTAAGTTAAACAAGTCTAATATCTGGGTATGTTGAAATCGATGAAATGGGAGGTTTTGGGTCGGTTTTCGCTGCAGTCTGAACCGCAGAAAACTGCCTCGACGCCGCAGCGCCACAGCTCGCGCCGCAGCGCCAGACGCACCGCAGCCCGCGCCGCAGCGCCGTACGCAGCGCCACTCGCGTCGCAGCGCCAGTATTAAGCTACTGTTGCCGCGCCGCAGCGCCAGCCTCTGTGTTCAGTTTTCTGCATTCTGCAACAAAACTGTTATGTACCAATTGTTTGATTTTTGTTTAAACAAGCATGGGAGCATGATTAATACATATATATAAACCTAATGAGGCAATGTAAGCATGTTTTAGTATATTAGCATGCATGGTTAACCAAACGACACATAGTTTGGAAACGAATTTAAAGTTTCATAAACGACGTTAACATATATGAAGCATGTATACATTCTGAATTTTCGAGCATGTTTATAGGGCCTTGAAATACATGAAAAGCATGTTAACTTACATATGTAGGTTTCATAAGGAAGCATGAACATGATAGACCTTATTAATGAACTATACTAACAAAGTATAAGCTTTGAACGTGAACGTTGGTATGTTATGACGAGAATTAGAATTTGACATTTATGGACACATGTGATAGTACTCTTAGACTCATTCATGTGTCATGCATGTATATATACCATGATTAGTTGCCGTGATTAAAGTTTAGCATGAACAAAGCATGTTTTCAAGATAATAACAATGCTAGCTACATATATGCAATACGAGTACTCATGAGCATGACTAATACAAGTTATATGAATATCTTATGTGTTTAAAAGCAATCATGTTAGACCATATGAGTTCGTGTCCTTGAATGGCTTTAAGTATTAACTTAAGAACCTATACCATGTACGATTGGATTTGGAAAAGTTATACAAGCATGAAAGTATCCTTTAAATATGAATACATGCTACTGATAGTAGTGTGCATACAAGCCAATCATGTATGATGATAAAGCACGTACTTTGTAAACAATCTTATTTATTTATTAATAAAATATTCATTTATTAAAGGCATTTAATTATCTACATGTTGCTGTTTTTATAATATGTAAATAACCCATAGTTTTAAGCAATGCTTTTAGAATCATGATGATGATCATGCTAATGAGATCTAAATTCTTAGAAAGTTTTAAAACTAAAATAGTTCCCAATCGTGGGATTACTAAAAAGGGGATTAGTAAATCCGGATAGATTGGTACATATGTTGCTTGCTCATTGGATGAGGATGATTGATCTCATGATCATTTGTGTGGAGACACTAAAGCAAGTATGTAGGTGCTTATTGGAGAATAAGTTCACTGAACGTGATTCTCTATGGAATACCTAATGGAGATTTACTCTCCTGTCAATAGGAATTCCTAATGTGATAGTAGTACAAGTAATCCTTGGACTTGAGATCATCATAGTATCTTGTATGTAACAAATTATACTTTGACTTATTCCTTAAGACCTTTTAAGGCATATATAGGGTATGCTTGGGTATAATGAGTTACATATGGAGATAATGAATGATCAATAAAGAATCTACCACCTCTAGTAAAAGAGGAGATATGTCCTATGTGATTCGTTAAATGACAACCCAGGAATCCTTGGCCAATGTGAAATGAAATTAGAAAGGAGTTTCTAATTTGCATTATTTGGAGTTGTGCATTTTCTAATCGAAATACATATAATTAAATAAAATAAGACTTGACAGTAAATCCATGTCTTATATTTAATTGGGACATTGTATGGTGGAAGGATTGAATTGTACGGTAACTATTTACTCACAGGTTCTTTTTGATTAATGTTGAAATCTATATTATCTGGAAAGTCGTTGATCGCTAGGGAGGCTTATCCCTATTGTAGAATAAATATTATTTATTTAAATAAATTATTAGTTTAATTTATTTATTTAAATAAGATTAAAATTGTTTTAATTGATTTATTCACAACCGGTTTAATATGGAGAACCTAAAGGGTCACACCATAAAAGGAAGAATAATTATTTAAGAAGGTAATGGCATAATCGTAATAATGCATTAAGTATAATTAATTTAATCTATGGTGATAGAATAAATTAAATAGCTTAATGTTTATTATTTAATATTTTGGAAATATTAAATATAAATTAATAAGAGGAGTCTTATTAATATTATTACAATTATTATTATTTTAATTTCTAAAGGAGTTTAGTAATTAATTTAATATTTAGTACTCTCATTTATTCCTAATAAGATTAGGAGACAAATTAATTAAATGAATTTAATTAATTATTCCCATGTGGTGGGAAGCCTAAATTAATTAAAGGAGTTTAATTAATTAAAAGAAATCCCATGTCTAATAGGATTAGAAGGGTTGACCAATGTCTATATAAGAGAAGTCTTATAATAGATATTAGATTGATGTAATTCCAATTGTTGGAGAGTACTCCTTTTCTATAGAGGATAGAAAACTAAGGTTAAGCCAAGCACCCTCCTTTTGCACTCTGATATACCATGCTTCCGCTAATTTTTTGCAATTTGATTGCGTCACGATTTCGTACAAACCCAACAGTGGCATCAGAGCCAAATCTTTATGCAATTATTAATTTATTTTTGATTTCATATACATATGGGTATGTATTTAAAATAATTTATTGGGCATAATTTTATTGTATAAAATTATATTTAAAAAAAAAAAAAAGACTTTTTTTGGGACGAATCACAATTTTTTTTGGTGCTAATCTTGAATTCTGCAAAGAAAAGGTGTTGTCTCTTTCCTACTCCAAAAAGAAGGTGACCCATCATGAAAGGATTTTTTTTAATAAACCTGCAGGACTCTTTTAATAAAAGAAGGTGACTTCTTTTTAAAAAATAAATATGATATATTTATATATTATATTCTAAATAATTTTATAATTAAAATAAAGAGTTTATTTTAATCTTGAAATTGGATTTCATGCAATTTAAAATTGCCCATTAAATGATACTCATATATATATGGAATGTTTTAATTCATGAGATGAATATTTATTTATTGATATATATGGTGATATGTATGAAAATAAATGGGGATTGATTATGGACTATTTGACCAATGTGATTGGATTTTATTTTAGTTGAATGCTTGAATGAATGGGTTTTATTAAATGGGGTCTGCGTACCTCGTCTTCTCTAATTTTTTTTTCTTGATGTAAAATTCTATCTCCTTCCTATGTACTTCCCCTTGACTGTTGATCAAGGTTTCTATTTAAATTAAATAGTTTAATGTAATAAGAATAGTTAGAATTATCTTGAAGAAATTGGAGACCAAGGAGCAAGGAGCACGTGAAGACCCGTTTGTATGGAGCCCGAGTTTAAATGTAATAGTTATATTTAAATTTAAATTCTTGCACTCCTAGGTTTGACCTTTTGGTTCACTTGGTGGATCTAGTGAACCAAACTAGAATAAAAGTCCATAATCAATCCGGGTAGAATATAATATTCTATATTGCATGCTAAATATTATATATATTATATTTTATGCAAACATGCTTCGCATGTTTAATAAAATGACGCGTATTTTATATATATATGTGCATGCGCGCTAAACAAGATGAGACAAATAATAACAAACCCCTCAAAGAAATAATATTAAGTCTGAAGCGTTCAATGATATTTGGAATATCGAACGTCGCCTTCTAGCATGATAAATTAATAGAGTATTAAATATTTAATATGAGCTTGTTGTGCTATCCACAAGGCGAGTATTGCGTATTTAAGATGTTAATTAATCACATTTGATGCTTATCAAGAAAATTGAACGATCTAGTCTTGTTGTGCTATCCACAAGGACGAACATTTTTCTTTTTTGAATTTATGGAAGTGCTAGGCTGGACTTAACTTAAATCATTTTAGTTCGGATGTGCACACACTTGACCATTATGATTTAAGAGGCAAAATAAAAGGAGTTATATAGTGTTGTAATTGACAAGAGTTGTCTACCTATTTATTTGTATATCGCTTGTTGTGCTATCCACAAGGTTATATACATTTGAAATGGGATCCTTATTCTCACTAGCAAATCTTTAATTAGATGTTGCCGAACTATATAAGTGAGGGTAATATAGTTTGATGAAAATAGTGGGAGATACCAATTTAAAATAAAGACCTAAATTTATTTTGGTATGCAAAATTAATAAAATGAATGTTTGCTAAAATGTTATTTTTCACATGCAGAATTTTAAAAATGTCTAAATCACTAATCTCACTACGAAGCATACTTGATGCAAACAAGCTTACCGGGCCGAATTATGAGGACTGGCTAAGAAATCTGAGAATTGTTCTCACTGCTGAAAAGATTTCTTATGTCCTAAATTCAACTGTCCCTGAATCTGTTTCAGAAACAGCCTCTGAGGAAGAGATTACCACTTTCAATAAGTGGCAAGATGATGCATCTGTGGCTCAATGCATCATGCTCGCATCCATGAATAACGAGCTTCAGCGTCAGCACGAAAAAATGGATGCTCCTGCTATGCTGCTTTACCTCAAGGAGTTGTATGGTGAACAGAGTAGGACTGCTAGATATGAGATATCTAAGGAGCTCTTCCGATCTCGGATGACCGAGGGTACTGCCGTCGAGACTCATGTCCTGAAAGTGATCAATTTGATTGAACGCCTTGGACAGCTTGGGTTCGTCATGGATGGGGAGTTGAGTCAAGACTTGGTCTTGCAGTCACTCCCTGAGACCTTCTCGCAGTTTGTGGTTAATTTTCACATGAATAAGCTAGATGTCAGCTTGCCTGAGCTGCTTAACATGCTGAAAACTGCAGAAGGTCACTTCCCATCCAAGAAGAACCATATCTTGATGGTGGATTCTTCCAATAAAAGGAAGAGACCTAAGGTATCTTCTGAAAAGAAGAAATCCAAGAAGGCTAAGGGAAAGGGGAAAGAAAAGGAACAAAAGAAACCTGAACCAGCTAAAGGAATGTGCTTTCATTGCAACAAGCCGGGACATTGGAAAAGGAACTGCAAGAAGTATCTAGCAGAGAAGAAGCTTGGAGAAGCTTCGACTTCCAATCAAGGTTTGTTTATGATTGAAATTAATTTTTCTGAAAGTCATAATTCTACTTGGGTATTGGATACCGGCTGTGGTTCTCACATATGTAATACTGTGCAAGGACTGGTCAGAAGTAGAAAGCTGAACAATGATGAGGTGATCCTACGAGTGGGGAATGGAGCAAAGGTTGCTGCATTAGCTGTAGGAACTTATTATTTAGCAATGCCTTCGGGCAAGTCCATTTATCTTAATAATTGTTATTATGTTCCGAATATTATAAAAAACATTATTTCAATTTCTGTATTGGATATGGAAGGATTTAACGTTGTTATAAAGAACAATAGTTGTTCTATTTATAAAGACGATGTTTTATATGGTATTGGAAATTTGCGAAATGGACTTTATACACTTGACTTACAAGAAAATATATTTCAAATTGAACAAACTAAGAAAAGAAAAAGAGATGATATTAATTATACCTACATGTGGCACTGTAGACTCGGTCATATCAATGAAACAAGATTATCCAAGTTGCATAAAGATGGGCTCCTCGAGCTATCCGAT
Organism: Panax stipuleanatus; assembly: GCA_020205555.1. Classification (NCBI taxonomy): domain Eukaryota; kingdom Viridiplantae; phylum Streptophyta; class Magnoliopsida; order Apiales; family Araliaceae; genus Panax; species Panax stipuleanatus. The sequence continues at coordinate 35,515,289 of CM035126.1, read as the reverse complement.
TATGAATCATATCCAACTTGTGAATCTTGTCTCATGGGTAAAATGACTAAATCTCCTTTTAGTGGAAGAGGAGAAAGAGTTACAGAGTTGTTGGCATTGATTCACACAGACGTTTGTGGGCCTATGACAACAAGTGCACGGGGTGGGTATTCTTATTTTATTACTTTCACTGATGATCACTCAAGATTTGGATATGTGTATTTAATGAAATACAAGTCAGAATCATTTGAAAAGTTCAAAGAGTTCAGAAGTGAAGTAGAGAAACAAACGGGCAAGAGTATAAAGATACTTCGATCAGATCGAGGCGGAGAATACTTAAGCGGTGAGTTTCTCAATTGTCTCAAAGAAAATGGTATAATCTCACAATGGACTCCTCCAGGTACACCACAGTTAAATGGAGTATCTGAAAGGAGAAATCGAACACTGTTAGACATTGTTCGATCCATGATGAGTTTTACCGACCTTCCAATTTCCTTCTGGGGATATGCCCTAGAAACGGCTGCATACCTACTTAACAAGGTACCTACCAAATCCGTCCCAAAGACTCCATATGAGATGTGGAAGGGGAGGAAACCAAATCTTAAGCATGTTAAGACTTGGGGTTGTCCAGCTTATGTAAAAAAGTTTGAACATGATAAGCTACAGACTAAATCCGAAAAGTGTAGATTTGTGGGATACCCTAAAGAAACTGTAGGGTATTATTTCTATCATCTAACTGATCAAAAGGTGTTTGTTGCGAAACATGCTGCCTTCTTGGAAAAGGAGTTTATCCATGAAGGGGTCAGTGGGAGTAAGATATATCTTGAAGAAGTTCAAGAACCACAAATTACCACGGATCAAAGTCAGGTACCTGACCAAGTAGAAGAACCTACTATACCACACCCTGTTCGTAAATCTTGGAGAGTACCGAAGATACCTGAGAGGTATGGATTCGTTATAGAGGATGACGATGAGGTACACATCATGAATGATGATGATCCATTGAATTACGAACAGGCCATGAGTAATAAAGACTCAGGGAAATGGCTTGAAGCCATGAAATCCGAAATGGACTCCATGTATGAAAACAAAGTATGGACTTTGGTTTCACCACCTGAAGGCATTAAGCCTATTGGGTGTAAATGGGTCTTTAAAAGAAAGACTGGAGCGGACGGCAAGGTGGAGACCTATAAGGCCCGACTGGTTGCAAAAGGTTTCAAACAAAGACAAGGAGTTGATTATGATGAAACCTTTTCACCAGTAGCTATGCTCAAGTCCATTCGGATTTTGCTTGCAATTGCAGCTTATAACGACTATGAGATCTGGCAGATGGACGTGAAAACGGCCTTCCTCAATGGAAAACTTGAGGAGGATGTGTATATGACACAGCCAGAGGGATTTGTTTCAAAGGTTGGAATAAATCAAGTCTGTAAGCTGCAACGATCCATTTATGGATTGAAGCAAGCTTCTCGTAGATGGAACATTCGTTTTGATGAGACAATCAAAGAGTTTGATTTTATCAAAAATGACGATGAACCATGTGTGTACAAGAAGGTTAGTGGGAGTGTAATTTCATTCCTTGTATTATATGTTGATGATATATTACTGATAGGGAATGACATTCCTATGCTACAATCAATTAAAATCTGGTTATCTAAACACTTCTCCATGAAGGACTTGGGAGAAGCATCCTATATTTTGGGGATAAAGATCTATAGAGATAGATCTAAAAGGATGCTTGGTTTATCCCAAGGAACGTACATTGATACGATGCTAAAGAGGTTTAGCATGGAAGATTCCAAAAGAGGTCTCATGCCGATGAGCCATGGAATACATCTCTCCAAGAAACAGGCCCCAAAGACACCTGAGGAGAGAGACCGTATGAGTAAGATCCCTTATGCTTCTGCAATAGGATCTATCATGTACGGTATGATATGTACTAGACCGGATGTTGCTCATGCACTTAGTGTAACGAGCAGATACCAGTCGAATCCTGGAGAAGAGCACTGGAAGGCAGTGAAAAATATCCTAAAGTACTTGAGAAGGACTAAAGATATTTTTCTTGTCTACGGTGGGTCTGAATTAAAACTCGAGGGCTTCACAGACTCAAGTTTTCAAACGGACCAAGATGACAGTAAATCTGTTTCGGGGTATGTTTTACCTTGAACGGAGGCGCAGTGAGTTGGAAGAGTTCCAAGCAGCAAACAGTTGCTGATTCAGTGACAGAGGCAGAGTATATAGCTGCAAGTGAAGCTGCAAAGGAAGCTGTTTGGATGAAGAAGTTCATAACTGAACTTGGTGTGGTTCCTAGCATTGGAGAAGCAGTTCCCGTTTACTGTGACAACACAGGAGCAGTTGCACAGGCTAAGGAACCCAGGTCTCATCAGAATCTAAACACGTGTTGCGGCGATTTCACTTGATCAGGGAGATCATTGAAAGAGGAGACGTCACCTTGGAGCGTGTAGACTCTCAAGATAACATTGCAGATCCATTTACTAAAGCTTTAACACAACAGCAGTTTGATCGTCACTTAGAGAAGATGGGTATGAGATACCATGGCGATTGGCTTTAGTGCAAGTGGGAGATTGATAGTAGTGTGCATACAAGCCAATCATGTATGATGATATAGCACGTACTTTGTAAACAATCTTATTTATTTATTAATAAAATATTCATTTATTAAAGGCATTTAATTATCTACATGTTGCTGTTTTTATAATATGTAAATAACCCATAGTTTTAAGCAATGCTTTTAGAATCATGATGATGATCATGCTAATGAGATCTAAATTCTTAGAAAGTTTTAAAACTAAAATAGTTCCCAATCGTGGGATTACTAAAAAGGGGATTAGTAAATCCGGATAGATTGGTACATATGTTGCTTGCTCATTGGATGAGGATGATTGATCTCATGATCATTTGTGTGGAGACACTAAAGCAAGTATGTAGGTGCTTATTGGAGAATAAGTTCACTGAACGTGATTCTCTATGGAATACCTAATGGAGATTTACTCGCCTGTCAATAGGAATTCCTAATGTGATAGTAGTACAAGTAATCCTTGGACTTGAGATCATCATAGTATCTTGTATGTAACAAATTATACTTTGACTTATTCCTTAAGACCTTTTAAGGCATATATAGGGTATGCTTGGGTATAATGAGTTACATATGGAGATAATGAATGATCAATAAAGAATCTACCACCTCTAGTAAAAGAGGAGATATGTCCTATGTGATTCGTTAAATGACAACCCAGGAATCCTTGGCCAAGGTGAAATGAAATTAGAAAGGAGTTTCTAATTTGCATTATTTGGAGTTGTGCATTTTCTAATCGAAATACATATAATTAAATAAAATAAGACTTGACAGTAAATCCATGTCTTATATTTAATTGGGACATTGTATGGTGGAAGGATTGAATTGTACGGTAACTATTTACTCACAGGTTCTTTTTGATTAATGTTGAAATCTATATTATCTGGAAAGTCGTTGATCGCTAGGGAGGCTTATCCCTATTGTAGAATAAATATTATTTATTTAAATAAATTATTAGTTTAATTTATTTATTTAAATAAGATTAAAATTGTTTTAATTGATTTATTCACAACCGGTTTAATATGGAGAACCTAAAGGGTCACACCATAAAAGGAAGAATAATTATTTAAGAAGGTAATGGCATAATCGTAATAATGCATTAAGTATAATTAATTTAATCTATGGTGATAGAATAAATTAAATAGCTTAATGTTTATTATTTAATATTTTGGAAATATTAAATATAAATTAATAAGAGGAGTCTTATTAATATTATTACAATTATTATTATTTTAATTTCTAAAGGAGTTTAGTAATTAATTTAATATTTAGTACTCTCATTTATTCCTAATAAGATTAGGAGACAAATTAATTAAATGAATTTAATTAATTATTCCCATGTGGTGGGAAGCCTAAATTAATTAAAGGAGTTTAATTAATTAAAATAAATCCCATGTCTAATAGGATTAGAAGGGTTGACCAATGTCTATATAAGAGAAGTCTTATAATAGATATTAGATTGATGTAATTCCAATTGTTGGAGAGTACTCCTTTTCTATAGAGGATAGAAAACTAAGGTTAAGCCAAGCACCCTCCTTCTTGATAATTCATCTTCCTTGGTGGATCACCTCTAGAGGCCAAACACTTGGGTGGCTAACGTTGATCAAAGAAAGGAATCTAACCTGAAAATTCAAGGAGATCACGAAGAACAAGGAGTTGAACTAGTACCTGTGGAAGCTTCGTTCTACAAGGGTATGATTTCATAACTTCTTAATTATCGTTTTAAATTAATAATTTGCATAAAGGATGATCCGGGTAATGGTTTTGTAGAAATTTTTTTAAACTCTGATATACCATGCTTCCGCTAATTTTTTGCAATTTGATTGCGTCACGATTTCATACAAACCCAACAGCTACGCGATATTATATGATGTTACTTGAACCCGATTTTGACGGTTAACTTAAGGAGATGCCGTAACTTGCTAAAATGAAATATATTTAGTATTGATTGTGGTCTTATGTGATATTAATAATATGCAAGCATGTTTGCCAATTGTTGAGATCTTTTATAATATGAGAATGCGTTTAAACTCTAAAGAAGGAACGTTAAGGATAGAAATTATATTCTATATAACTGTGTAGCTAGGTAAAACTTAGCTTATGTGTTGATCGTATATTCAAAGAGAAAATGTGAAGTTAAATTATATGACTAATGAATATCATATATATACGTAACTGTATTACGATAGGAATTCGAAAGTGTTGATTGCGTTTCGTGGATAAACTACGCTAAAGGCAAGTTCTCTTACTTACACTCTTTTAAAGTGCAAGTATCCTAACCGACGCATTTACTTTATGCAAGGAAATCTATGATTGTGAAAGTTTCCTAACTTATACTCTTTTACTATGCAAGTATCCTATCTTGTGTATTGCGAACTAGTTTCCTATTTAAATCGGTTGAATCGAATTAGCATACTTGAACTCTTATTTCATTAAAGCTATTATTCATGTTGAACTTAGTATTGTTCTTGAATATTGTGAAAGTGTCTATGTCATTTGATTCGGCTGGACTTATGTTATTGAAAAGCAACCCAAACTAATTGATTGGTGCGGGATCTTGTATTTTACTGAGAAGAACAACCTTCTTTGAAGGGAATATATAATTGTCGGAGAACCGACGTGCACACTTGAGTATGGTTGATTGTTATGCATAACAAGGGTACTTTAGGCTGATCACCTGTTGTACCTGTTTTTGTTGGATTTTCAGTTTATTACTGTCAATTCTAGTAGAAGTTCATAGTCTGTAGTGACTACTCAGTATTCAATTATTTGAAATCTTGAATTGACTTATTATTGAATCATATTGATATTATCCTGTCCTTAGCGACTGATATTGAGAACTGTTGATATTCTTGTTATTCTTGAACTATCAAATCTTGTTATACCCTTTCGAGAATTGAGAATCTTATTACTTACCCTTATTGTATATTACTTGCTGGGCAATTTGTGCTCATTCTTGCTTTCCCTAAAACATTTCAGTTAAGGCAGAGCATGGTGAACCTTCGGGCGTTGATAAGGGCAAGGGCAAAGCTACCAACTAGCTTATGTCTGTTATGTTTTAAATATATTAATATTGTATGAAGATGATGTAGTAAGACTGGATTTGATTATGTTTAAGCTTAAGTTAGATTATGTAATAAGTCGTTAACTGATATTATTATGTAATCTATTAAGTACTGTAGGTTGCGAGACTTGGGGGAATAATTATAATAAATCATTGTAAATTATTCTAGAATAGATTTTCCGCTGTGATCGTATGATATTTAATTATTATTATTGTGATGTATTACCATGAGCACGTGATGAACCGAATTCGAGAGACCAAGTGGCGGTCCTAGAATTTGGGGGCGTCACAGGTTGGTATCAGAGCCGTAGTTATAAACCTTAGGAACGAGTGTCCTTAGACTATAACTTAGGTGAACTTAGAAGTTAGGAAGGAGATAAAACTCATGTAGAGTTTTCCTTGAGAGACTTAGTCTGTTATGAAATGTAACTTCATTTTATAAAATGAACTTATATTTTATTTAACATTCTAATGGAGATGCTATTTCATGTCTTGTGTTTGTGATTATAGGATGACAGACACAGGTGTACCTAGTAGAGTGGCCGAGGAGGAGCCCAGGGATATACATGTAGTGTACGAGGCACCTCTAGAGGCTACACCAGTGCAGGCTGTTGCACCGATCGAGTCCGACGACGAGGACGAGATTGAGATAGAGACTGATCCAGAGGAGGAGCCGATGGAGGATGAGCCAGTAGAGGACTCTGATGAGGCTACTATAGAGGAGCAGATGCTAGGAGAGTATGAGGAGCGGATCCTAGAGTTAGACTGTAGAGTTCAGGAGCTGGAGGTAGAGGCCCACGAGAGAGAGTCTGAGTTCCAGAAGCTGAGGGACGAGGACCACCAGAGGAAGCTGGCTATACAAGAGTTAGAGGTGGAGATTGCCTACCGTAGGGAGGCAGGGATCCAGATGGGGACTCTGTTTCACAGGTCAATGGCTAGGAATGCAGATTTGGCAGAGAAGCTAGAAGAGGTTGAGCAGAGGGAACTGAGTGAGAAGACTGAGAAAGAGGCACTCCGTACTCAGCTAGAGTTGGAGGTGATGGATAGGTTACACTTCGAGGAGAAGTGGGAAGCGTCCAATGAGAGAGCTGACGACCTTGAGGATGAGGTCAGGTGCAAAAAGAGAAAGATGAACAAGATGGGGTATGTGTTCCGTTCAGCTTTTGAAAGGGTGATTGATGGTGTGTACCACTACCCGGCAGAACAGGGACAGACTCTACATACCTTGAGCCGAGAGCTGTTTGCGTATATAGCACAGTTGGAGTACAAGAGCGCAGTGATGGGATGAGATTTCCTTAGTCAGTCTAGTGGTAGTACTAGTTGTGTCTTTATGTATTGTATATACTATGTTGTAATTCCGATCTTTTGTGTAAGATGTGGGATGATGATGTAAACCCCGAGTTAGCTTCTGTTAGAGGGGTAGTATGGTAGTAGGTTGGTATATTCCCCGTCTTTTGTGATATTAGGGGATATATGTGATGACATTTATAGCAGTATGCTAGGAAATCATGTAATGAAAATGAAATGGCATATGAATATAAATGGAGTTGATTTTAGAAACGTGTTATAAATTTATTCTTTTAGTATTAAAAGAAATACTTAAGTAATATACTTGAATAATAATAAAATGAAAAAAAATTGTGATGCAGATAATGCCGCCCAGACGTAGATTGACTGCACCCGAAGAATCCGTTAACAATGAGAGAGAACAAGTAGACCCGATCCAGAAACTGGTAGACTTGTTAGGAGAAGCCTTAAGGGGAAGGAACAATGAACCCGTTCGCCCGAACCCCCAAACTGTGTCAGTAACAACCTTTAAAGACTTTAAGAGTGTAGGACCCCCGGAGTTCGAAGGAACTACCCACCCAATCTTCGCACAAACGTGGATCAAAGAGATCGAAAAAGCTTTCACTATAGCTAGCGTAGGCGAAGATCAGAAGACGGTGTTTGCCGCGTACATGATGAGGGGAGAAGCGAACTACTGGTGGGAGGCTAATCAACAAAGAGCTGGAGAAGGGATAATAGCTTGGGATAAGTTTAAGACACTGTTCTTCGAGAATTACTTTCCGAAAAGTATGAAGAATAGGATGGAGGTGAAATTCCTAGAGTTAAAACAAGGTGAAATGACGGTGGCGCAATACGCGGCTAGGTTTAAAGAACTAGAACGATTTGCGGAGCACCAAGTTGGTGATGAAGAGAGGAAGGCTAGACGCTTTGAACAAGGGTTGAAGCCATGGCTGTTCAATAAGGTATCAGTTCTTCAAATTGATTCCTTTGCAGCATTACTGGAGAAGGCAATCATTGCGGAAGGTGGCAGTGAGGCCTTAAGTCTGTATAACAAAGAAAAGAAAGGAAAGAATACTGGAGGAGAGAATCATACGGGAGGAAGCAGTAGCGGAGGAAGCAACTTGGGAAAGAGAAAGTGGGAGAACAACAACAACAACAAAAACAACAATAATAATCAATCAGGGAATTTTCGTGGAGGTTTCAAGAAGAGGGCTGAAGGATGCCCGAAGTGTGGGAAGAATCACCAGGGCGAGTGCTGGAAGGGACGTGGCACTTGCTACAACTGCGGACAGGAAGGGCACATGTCGCCCAACTGTTTGAAACCGAAAAAGATACAAGGATGCTTTGCTTGTGGCTCGACGGAGCACCGAATTAAGGACTGCCCAAAGAAGGGAAGTGGCGGGGGTAGTAATCAGCAAAGAGGCAACAAGCTGATGATCGGTGGACCGGCACAATCCAACCGCCCAACTGCCAGAACCTTTAACATGACCGTCCAAGACGCAGTGGCTGCGAAGGATGTGGTGTCAGGTATAATCCCAATCAATGATATAAATGCTTATGTATTATTTGATTCGGGTGCCACCTGTTCTTTTGTATCTGAAGAATTTGCTAGTAGACTTAGTACACCTCGAGAACTATTAGAAAATCCTTTGATCATAGAAGTTGCTAATAAGGAAGTGATCCCTGTAGAATACGTTTATCGAAATTATCGCGCAAATATTAGTAAACATGAACTGAGCGTAGACTTGATTCCTATTAGACTGGGAGAATTTGACGTAATACTGGGAATGGATTGGTTGTATAACCATGCTGCGATAATTGACTGTCAGAACAAATGTGTGAACCTTTAGACTCCGAGTAAGTCTAAGGTAGTGTTTTATGGTAGCTCATCGCTTAAGCAATCGTGTTGCGTTACGATGATGCAGGCCAAGAAATTGTTAAGGAAAGGATGTGGAGGATATTTAGCTTACATCGTTGATACTCGGAAGAAGGGAGTAGAAATTAAGGATATATCCGTAGTTAATGAATTTCAAGACGTGTTTTCGGACGATCTGCCTGGTCTTCCGCCAGACAGAGAAATCGAATTCGTAATAGACTTAGCACCGGGAACGGCACCGATTTTGAAAGCTCCATATCGTATGGCGCCAGTAGAAATGAAGGAATTGATGATACAATTGCAAGAATTATTGGATAAGGGTTACATTCGACCGAGTGTTTCTCCTTGGGGAGCACCAGTACTATTCGTTAAGAAGAAGGACGGATCGATGAGGCTCTGTATCGATTATCGAGAATTGAATAGAGTAACGATCAAGAACCGGTATCCGCTACCGAGGATAGACGACTTATTTGATCAACTGAAGGGAGCAAAGTGTTTCTCAAAGATCGACCTACGAACAGGATATCATCAACTGAAGGTACGGGATGAGGACATACCAAAGACTGCGTTTCGAACCCGTTATGGACACTACGAGTTTTTGGTAATGTCATTCGGATTGACTAATGCTCCGGCAGCATTTATGGACTTGATGAACCGAGTTTTCAAGCCATACTTGGATAAATTTGTAGTGGTTTTTATCGACGACATTTTGATCTACTCAAAGACAGAGGAAGAACACGCCGAACATCTAAAGATTATTTTGGAGGCACTACGGAAGGAGAAGATGTATGCAAAATTTTCTAAGTGCGAATTTTGGATGGAGAAGGTTCAATTCTTAGGCCACGTGGTGGATAAGAATGGAATCTCGGTAGACCCTGCGAAGGTTTAAGCAGTAAGTAATTGGGAACAACCGAGAACACCGACGGAGGTGAGAAGCTTTCTAGGGTTAGCTGGGTACTATCGAAGATTCATCCAAGATTTTTCTAAGATAGCAACCCCGTTGACCAATTTGACTAGAAAGACGGTGAAATTTGTATGGACCGACAAATGCGAAGAAAGTTTTCAAGAACTGAAAAGGAGATTGAGCGAAACACCTGTGTTATCATTACCAGATGATGCGGGAAATTTTGTGGTGTATAGTGATGCATCGCACAAGGGGCTTGGCTGTGTGCTCATGCAACATGGCAAGGTTATTGCATATGCGTCACGACAATTGAAGGATTACGAAAAACTGATACCCTACTCATGACTTAGAGTTAGCGACAGTAGTTTTTGCGTTAAAGATATGGAGACATTATCTATACGAAGAAAAATGTGAGATATACACGGACCACAAAAGTCTGAAATATATCTTCACACAGAAGGAGTTAAACATGCGGCAGAGAAGGTGGTTAGAATTAATCAAAGACTATGACTGCGATATTCTTTATCACCCGGGAAAGGCAAATGTGGTTGCCGACGCTCTGAGCAGGAAAGGAAGGGAGAAGTTGTTTAATTTAACAACTCAGGAAGAGTTGATAAGAGAGATGGAGAAATTGGAGATAGAAGTAAAAGGACCAGAAAAGTCTGGTGAGAAGTTAATTGTAATGGAAGCTTGTCCGACGTTGTTGAATAGAGTAAAGGAAGCTAAGGAAAAGGATGAAGAGTGTGAGAAAATCCGAAAGAGGATCATAGAAAGTGAGGAAGAAAAATTTCAAATGGATAAAGACGGTATTTTGAGATTTGAAGGGAGAGTGTGGGTACCAGCGGTAACCGAGTTGAGGGAAGAGATTTTGCACGAGGCACACAATACGACATATTCCGTTCATCCGGGAGGCACAAAGATGTACCGAGATCAAAGGCAACATTTTTGGTGGCCTAAGTTTAAAACGGGAAGTCGCAGACTGCGTCAGTAAATGCTTGACTTGCTAACGCGTTAAAGCAGAGCATCAGCGGCCAAGTGGTTTACTACAACCGTTAGAAATACCAGAGTGGAAATGGGAGCATATTACCATGGACTTCGTGGTAGGACTTCCAGTTACACAGAAAGGTTATGATGCTATTTGGGTTATCGTGGATCGACTAACGAAGACCGCACACTTTCTACAAATCAAGATCCGCTACAGTTTGAACCAATTAGCAAGCCTATATGTAAAAGAAATTATTTCACGACATGGAGTGCCGGTGTCAATTGTCTCTGATCGAGATCCGCGCTTCACGTCCAATTTTTGGAAGAGTTTGCAGGAAAGAATGGGAACGCATCTGAGGTTGAGTACAGCTTATCATCCTCAAACAGACGGACAAAGTGAGCGAACAATACAAACGCTAGAAGATATGCTTAGGACTTGCGTGATGGATTTTAAGGGAAATTGGGACGACCACCTACCCTTAGTAGAATTCGCATATAATAATAGCTACCATGCGAGTATTGGCATGCCACCGTACGAAGCTCTTTACGGGAGAAAGTGCAGAACACCGTTATGTTGGGACGAAGTCGGAGAACGACGAATACTCGGACCAGAGTTAGTTCAACAAACCGCAGACGTGGTTATAGTGAAAAGAGCCAGACTTGTAGCAGCTCAAGATCGCCAGAAGAAATACGCAGATTTGCATCGGCAGGACCGATACTTCAAAGTCGGCAGTTTCGTATTCTTGAAGGTATCTCCATGGAAGGGAAAAATCCGTTTCGGCAAGAAAGGAAAATTGAGTACAAGATTCATAGGACCGTTCGAGATACTGAAGCGAGTGGGCGAAGTGGCATGCAAAGTTGCGTTACCACCCGAGTTGGAGCATATCCACAACGTGTTCCACATTTCCGTGTTGCGACCGTACAAGGCCGACTACAAGCACGTGATTTCTTACGAGCCCATTCAAGTGGAGAAGAACTTGGCGTATGAAGAAATTCCTGTCCAAATATTAGATAGGAAAGAACAAACTTTGAGAAATAAAGTTATTTCATCTGTAAAAGTACTTTGGCGTAACCACGATGTCGAGGAGGCAACGTGGGAGTTAGAAGATAGGATGATGAGGGACTATCCCCATCTATTTGTGTAACCTTGTAGCAATTCTGGGACGGAATTTTTATAAGGGGGGGAGGATGTAATACCCGAGAATTTCCATATATTATTAAATAAATATATTAATGGAAATGAGAATTTATTTGAATATAAATGATTTTGTGTTATGAGATGAATTAATTCAATTATATATAATTGAAAAATTATAATAATTGAGAAATTGGTGGAGTTTGTGATAAACTCGTTGATTGCCTTGTGTGGCACAGTGACGTAATATAAGAATGATTATATTAATTTAAGCGAACAATTAATCTATATTAATTGTTAATCGAAGAATATTAATTAACTGTTATAAAATACTAATGAGGATTGATTAATAATATGTGATTATTATTGCAAGAAACATAATAATAATGAGCAACGTGTTTATAAATATAATAAGATTTATATCAAAGTGATAGTTAATCATATAAAGGTTAATTAAATTGTTATGGAGGTTAACAATTATATTGATTGATGTAGGATATGTGTATATTATTAATTAATATTCAATTTATAAGATGAGAAATTATATGTGCAAGCATGCGAATTAAATGTATAGTAACTATATGTTATGATATGTGTAAGTGACAAATGATGTGTGGATATACATTAAAATAATGTATCATGGATCTATTATAAATAATTGTTGAGTAATACAATTTAATAATATATGATATAATGTAATGTGGTAGTATCTGATTGTATTATATCGGTAAGATAAAATGTACATAGATTATATGTATTCAAATTGCATTTATTACATTATGGGGAGAACATTGTAATTATAACCTAAGAGTACATATAATATATTACATAAGTGTAGCATATAGTCCATTTGTAAGAATGCTGAGATTTGCTTGGCTTGTCCCAATATAATAGTCACTCTCATTTCCCTCATTCACGTGCACAGCCATTATGGCCTAAGCCTATTGCTTCTCCTTAAACTCAGTAAATTTCCATAGCCTTGTAGAAATGATGAGCAAGGGAGTGGTTTTAATGATGGATTCTAACAACTAAATACCTACCATTCTATAACCTTCATGCAATTTGACAATCCGTTAGTTTGATTTGGGAGTTAGAAGCTTGGACTGTGTATTCATTATTCTATATAAAGGAACTCCCTGCACCTTCATTTCATTGCTGAAATATTTCTAAGAGAAGAGAGTATACTGTGATTGTCTATTTAGTTCAGAAGGAATTTCTATAGTAGCATCAGCAAGCTTACTCCATAACAGAGGTATAAATCCTCTTCGTGTCTTCATTTTCATTTTCTGTCAAAAGAACTCCATTGTTGTTCTCTGAGTTTTGTTGAAATTCTTGATTATGCCAAATTGGTTCATGATTGGTTTGTAGAACCCTTATATTGTTGTTATATGAACATACACACATGATGGAACCACTGAATAGTCTTTCATTTCCATTGTTCCTCTTCAATTTCTGTAAATACATGAAATTCGTAAATTAGTTAGAGTTCATGAAATTGGGAATTGATAATTGCTATTGACTGTTATATAAGCATATATGTATGTGTTAGTAAGTTAAACAAGTCTAATATCTGGGTATGTTGAAATCGATGAAATGGGAGGTTTTGGGTCGGTTTTCGCTGCAGTCTAAACCGCAGAAAACTGCCTCGACGCCGCAGCGCCACAGCTCGCGCCGCAGCGCCACACGTGCCGCAGCCCGCGCCGCAGCGCCGCACGCAGCGCCACTCGCGTCGCAGCGCCAGTATTAAGCTACTGTTGCCGCGCCGCAGCGCCAGCCTCTGTGTTCAGTTTTCTGCATTCTGCAACAAAACTGTTATGTACCAATTGTTTGATTTTTGTTTAAACAAGCATGGGAGCATGATTAATACATATATATAAACCTAATGAGGCAATGTAAGCATGTTTTAGTATATTAGCATGCATGGTTAACCAAACGACACATAGTTTGGAAACGAATTTAATGTTTCATAAACGACGTTAACATATATGAAGCATGTATACATTCTGACTTTTCGAGCATGTTTATAGGGCCTTGAAATACATGAAAAGCATGTTAACTTACATATGTAGGTTTCATAAGGAAGCATGAACATGATAGACCTTATTAATGAACTATACTAACAAAGTATAAGCTTTGAACGTGAACGTTGGTATGTTATGACGAGAATTAGAATTTGACATTTATGGACACATGTGATAGTACTCTTAGACTCATTCATGTGTCATGCATGTATATATACCATGATTAGTTGCCGTGATTAAAGTTTAGCATGAACAAAGCATGTTTTCAAGATAATAACAATGCTAGCTACATATATGCAATACGAGTACTCATGAGCATGACTAATACAAGTTATATGAATATCTTATGTGTTTAAAAGCAATCATGTTAGACCATATGAGTTCGTGTCCTTGAATGGCTTTAAGTATTAACTTAAGAACCTATACCATGTACGATTGGATTTGGAAAAGTTATACAAGCATGAAAGTATCCTTTAAATATGAATACATGCTACGCGATATTATATGATGTTACTTGAACCCGATTTTGACGGTTAACTTAAGGAGATGCCGTAACTTGCTAAAATGAAATATATTTAGTATTGATTGTGGTCTTATGTGATATTAATAATATGTAAGCATGTTTGCCAATTGTTGAGATCTTTTATAATATGAGAATGCGTTTAAACTCTAAAGAAGGAACGTTAAGGATAGAAATTATATTCTATATAACTGTGTAGCTAGGTAAAACTTAGCTTATGTGTTGATCGTATATTCAAAGAGAAAATGTGAAGTTAAATTATATGACTAATGAATATCATATATATACGTAACTGTATTACGATAGGAATTCGAAAGTGTTGATTGCTTTTCGTGGATAAACTACGCTAAAGGCAAGTTCTCTTACTTACACTCTTTTAAAGTGCAAGTATCCTAACCGACGCATTTACTTTATGCAAGGAAATCTATGATTGTGAAAGTTTCCTAACTTATACTCTTTTACTATGCAAGTATCCTATCTTGTGTATTGCGAACTAGTTTCCTATTTAAATCGGTTGAATCGAATTAGCATACTTGAACTCTTATTTCATTAAAGCTATTATTCATGTTGAACTTAGTATTGTTCTTGAATATTGTGAAAGTGTCTATGTCATTTGATTCGGCTGGACTTATGTTATTGAAAAGCAACCCAAACTAATTGATTGGTGCGGGATCTTGTATTTGACTGAGAAGAACAACCTTCTTTGAAGGGAATATATAATTGTCGGAGAACCGACGTGCACACTTGAGTATGGTTGATTGTTATGCATAACAAGGGTACTTTAGGCTGATCACCTGTTGTACCTGTTTTTGTTGGATTTTCAGTTTATTATTGTCAATTCTAGTAGAAGTTCATAGTCCGTAGTGACTACTTAATATTCAATTATTTGAAATCTTGAATTGACTTATTATTGAATCATATTGATATTATCCTGTCCTTAGCGACTGATATTGAGAACTGTTGATATTCTTGTTATTCTTGAACTATCAAATCTTGTTATACCCTTTCGAGAATTGAGAATCTTATTACTCACCCTTATTGTATATTACTTGCTGGGCAATTTGTGCTCATTCTTACTTTCCCTAAAACATTTCAGTTAAGGCAGAGCATGGTGAACCTTCGGGCGTTGATAAGGGCAAGGGCAAAGCTACCAACTAGCTTATGTCTGTTATGTTTTAAATATATTAATATTGTATGAAGATGATGTAGTAAGACTGGATTTGATTATGTTTAAGCTTAAGTTAGATTATGTAATAAGTCGTTAACTGATATTATTATGTAATCTATTAAGTACTGTAGGTTGCGAGACTTGGGGGAATAATTATAATAAATCATTGTAAATTATTCTAGAATAGATTTTCCGCTGTGATCGTATGATATTTAATTATTATTATTGTGATGTATTACCATGAGCACGTGATGAACCGAATTCGAGAGACCAAGTGGCGGTCCTGGAATTTGGGGGCGTCACAATAGCAACTGAACACGCTCAAATGGAAATTGGTCTTCTCCCCAGTGGTCTCGTTTGTCCTCAATGTAGTGTTGGGCTTGCAATGTCGCCTAATGATGTCATTCAAGTTATATGCACTAATCCCATCCTTCAGATAGTCGTTTCGATCCCCATTCTCCAAGTAGTGGTTAGGCATGTCAAAAATAGCATTAAGGGTCACTCTATCATAAGCCACTACTTGGCCTCTAACCTGAACTACTGTTGGGCCCTCAACACTGGCGTTGGCATAGAACTCGCGAACTAGATTGAAGTTTGCTACCCCTGGCTGCTTGGTGAAATGTAACCATTTCCGCTCGAGTATCATAATCATCAGCTTCCCACCTTTCTAATCGTCTTGCCTCAAGCCTCGCTTAGGCACTAAGCTCTTCTAGGTGAATGTTTGGTTGTAACGCGCCGCCGCCTCCTCACTGATGAACTTGGCTTGGTTCCATTGCGGTGCCTACGACGAAGAGCCGCCGATGCTATGCCTTTGTCTCTTTGGTGGCATTTTCTACTTTTCAGCAATTATCGTGCACAAATATCAAAAAGCAAACCAATCCCAAGACAACTATAAACCAACACTAGCGAATTTCCAAAACGACCAAACTGAGTGCCAAAAAGACCAACAATAAATGCCAATTCCTAAGCCCCAATAAAGTCTAAGGCAATGCTGACAATGCCAAAACAATGCCCTTTAGTAAGCCAAAGAAACGCCCGAGAAAAATGTGCCAAAAAGCCCAAGGAGACCAAATAATATGCACAACTAAAATCCAATGTGAAGCCAAAGTGAATGCCACAGATCAGTTTAGTCAAAACAGTGCCCTATGCCAATCTAATGCAAAAGTCAGCCCTTATGTGGCAATTACAAACCACAGTCAAAAACCAAACCAACTCTGTAACTGTAATGCTAGTCCAATGCACTTGCAAACCCCAAATAAGTGCCCAAGCAATTCTCAGCAAAATCCATGCCTAATGGAGCCTAAGCGAACCAAAATAGTTGCTAAATTTGACTGTGGCAATTCGATAAACAGGTTGCGTACGTCGCCCTAATCCTAGTTGCCAATGTCTGTTGGATAGATCTCAAACCCAAAATCTTTTACGCAAATCAAATCCAAGAAATCACAGCAGTACAACCCAAATAAAAATTAATTTCGAAGCAAAACAAAGTTCCAAAATTTGATAACTTATGGAATTTGATGAAGGCAGTCCCTCTGCTCGGTGGCTTTGTGAACACCTGGTGACTCCAATAAAACCCTAACTTGTCTTTATCTTGATAGAGGGTGGAATTAGAAGTTTACTTAGGGTTTATTTTGGGTTAGGAATGGTAAGTGGTCGGCTGGGTTGTGAGTTGGGGCGAATTGGGGTTGAAATGAGGAGTTAATAAAATGTTTAGTGCTTCAACTGTCGAGTTCTGCCTATTTTTTAAAAACCAAATTTTGCTACCAGCGCTGCAGCTCCGGTAATTCTTCATTAAGAAGCGCTGCAGCACTTTTAATACAGTGGATTTGATAGGCTTTGGCGTTGCGGCGCCATCTTTTCTTTGTAGAATGGCACTGCAGCGCTGGCCAGGCAGAGAATTGAATTGGTGCTGGCGCTGCGACGCTAGGTTTTCTTCTTTGTTTGGCGCTGCAGCGCTTGGCATACAGAGAATTGGGAAGCTCATGGAGATGCGGCTCCGATTAATGGGCTTTATGGGGCGCTGCAGCGCTGACTGTGAAGTGAGGGCTTTAAGGTAGGCGCTACAGCGCCATTTCAAGAGCAAACTGCAGGGCTGGACCTGCACCTTGGAAATTAATTTAGCAGTATTAGCACAGCAAAAAATTTCCCTTCGACAAAAACATGAACATACCAAAATCTTGCTTACTAAAAACTAACATCACTAAACTCAATTAATACCAAACTAATAGTATTATCAAATCAAGATACTAAAAATGGCATTAAAACACCAACTTGGATACCAAAATAAACGAAGACTCAATTATATCCTAATGTTTACCCAGGACCAGAATCAACTAACGACAACCAATGACTTCAAACAATGAATATCCATAAGATACCAAAATGTCCAAGAACAATGGAAAACAAGAGCCTCAAATAGCAAAAACTAAAATACTGCAGAAATGTATAACACAATGAAGATATGAGTTATGACCAATGGAAATCATCATGCAAGTATTTCGGGCACTGTACTACTATAAAATTTGTTAAGCATACTCCTACAACTAGCACATTTACATACCACGACACTAACAAAAATGTGGAGAAAGACTACAATATTACTAAATTACTATAAATAGATGAAATATAATATTAACATAACATAAAGAAAGAGGTTAGAAGAGTGATACTGAGATGGGGTAGCCTCCCCATCGAGCGCTTGTTTTACAGTCGATTGCCCGACTCTACGCAGTAACTTTTAGTCCGGCTCATATGCGAGGAAAACCATTTCATGCCACCTCTTTGTCTTTTCCTTAATTTGCAGGGCGGACATGGACACGATTGGCGAGCCTTAAACTCTACTTCTTTCATCGGCCCAAAGAAGCTATTATTGGTCGAGTTATCCACTAATTCGCCTTTTAACATTTGAAATCATTCTTCATTCTCCTTTGGGTCTTCTTGGGTTATAACAACCTTTAGAGTGGTTTTCAAAATTTCGTCATTCATGACATTGCAACCACTCATTCTCCCATTTTCTCCATCTTCAGAATCCATAGTTTGAACAGGATGCATTTCTATATTACCCTCAACAACCTTGTGTAACTCCTCTCCATTTCCTTGCATATCCACATTCCAATGCTCTTCACCCCCTTCGTCATGATTAGTAACTTCAGGTTGATTGCTTCGTAGTGGATTCATGATAGCCTTGGCAAGTTGTCCCATTTGTCTCTGGAGGTTCCGCAATGAGGCTTCTTGGTTTGTCATCCAAACCTCATTCTTCTCTATGACTTGGTAACGAAGCTCCTCTAGTCTTCTTTCTTCTTCGGCTTGAAGTACTGGCTAAGAGTCTCCTCAAATCTGGCGATTTCCTCATATTACGACAGCGGTTGGTATGAATATTTTGACGGGTATGAAAAAGTTGGAGCAATGACTTGCTCTTGGTTGTCGTCCCATGAATAGCTCGGATAGCTCTATGGATGATAGTAGGAGGAGCCGTAGTCAGCTTGATCCGGAGAGTAGGCATTCTAAGTAGATTGACACTCAAGATTATCAGATAATCCTAAGAGATTTGCGATTTGTTCTTGCAATTGCTCAAGTATTCCTTCCGAACTCGGTTGTGTTGTCCTCTCACAAAACCATTGGTAGTTATGCTCATCCATATCTGAAAGAACTTAAAAACAAAACAAAGCTAAAACATATTAAATACAAATATACAAGTTCAAATTAAGACAAAATTGATTGAAATCAATATTGGACAATATTAGAATAGTTCCCCGACAACGACGCTAAAAACTTGTTGGTCGTTTTCATGATTAATAAACTCATGCAAGTATACGCGGTCTAACAAGTAATATAAAAGTAAGTAGAGTGTCGAACCCACAAGGAAAAAGTACTAACGCTGTTCAAATACTAAAATTATATCAATTCGGTCTAATCTAAACAAGTGAATAGTGATGGTGTGTTTAGAACTATATGATTAAAACAGTAAAATGAGAGATAGATTTGTATCAAATATGGCAAGCTAGGATTACAACTCCCCTAATGCTTCGTCTAATCTCCTAACTCTCCAATTATCTAACAAGTCACAAGAATGGTCAACCAAGAATAATAAGTACACATAAGCCTCTTCCGATGGTCAAATGTAAATCCCTTAGCTAAATAAATCACAATATTCCTATGGTGAGAATAATTAGTCTAAGGGTCATTAAGCTTAGTTCTCAATGGTTACACAAGGCAAATAGATATATTCCTATTCTATTATGCAAAATATGCTCCCATTCCCATAGGCATAGTCATAACAAGTGATGTTGTATTTAGGGTTAGGCATTAAAATCCTTTTTCCAATATTAAATAATGCCAATATCAATTCCTTAGCCAAGCAATCAATAAATAAGCATGAAATATAACAACCCATTCAAACATGACTCATTATAATAGCTAGGAGAGAAATTCAATTAAACTAATCATTAGGTTTCATTGCAATCCTAGAAATGTAATTAGTTCATAACTATAAAACAAATAAACATTATCAATGTATTCAACATGCTCAAAATTACACAAATGAATGAAAGATTTGAATAAGAAAACTCCTCCATTGAAGTTTTTCGGCTCCAACTATTCTCCTCGCCGTGTAGATTCCGAGCAATGATGGAAGCAATGAACTTGGAAGATTTAATGGTGCAACTTTCTCTCTTGCTATGCTATATTTCTCTATTTTCTATTCTAAGTAATATATGATAAGTTGTGGCTACTGATAACTGATAACTATATATGGTTATAAGAAGCTGGGTTATTGAATTAGGTTATCTATCTAAAAATTGGAGGTGGCGCTGCAGCACTGGTCAAAGCCCTCTAGTCAATTAGTCGCGTTGCGGCGCCATATTTGTATAGGAACAGAGGCGTTGTAGCGCTAGTAGGTGGTGAGCTGGCAGGCGTGTGGCGCTGCGGCGCCACTCTTGTGCTTTGTTTCGGCGCTGCAGCAGTAGCACAGGGCCTTGCTGGCAAAAGGCTGGCACTGGGGCGCCAGATTACAAAGGGAACCAGGCGCTGCGGCGCTGATTCTATGAAAAAGACATATTTGCCCTTAATAAGCTGGAAATGACCTAATAATTCCTGCAAAACACTTTTAAGCAAAATAATATCATACAATATAGAAAAAAAATTATATAATAAGATAAACATGAAACTTCTTAAGGTTTTGAGTGCTCAATTCGCGGGTATAAATCCCAGTCATCACCCGGCCAGAGAAGCCAGAGCCTGGTACGCTCAACTGGAAAACTCCAAAATCCACAGCTGGGAAGAGCTAGCTCATGCCTTCCTAAATCAATACAGCTTCCAGTCACAAATGGCACCGGACAAATATCAAGTAACCAATGTCAAAAAGCAAAACAGTGAATCATTTTGGGAATACGCCCAAAGGTGGAGACGGATGGCAGCACAAGTTAGCCCACCTATGATAAAAATTGAAATGGTGATGACTTTTATTGATATACAAGAAACTCTATATTATGAGATGGCCCTATCAGGTATATAGAAACCATTCTCAAAGATGATCAAACATAGAGAAATGGCTGAAATGGGGTTGAAGTCCGAAAAATATTAAAGCCCTCACTACTTTAGAAGCGGTGGCTAAGCACATTTAGAACAAAAATTACGGGAGTAGCCCTAGAAGGACCATCAAGAAAAGGAAGAAGATGTATCCTTAACACTCCAAAGTCAAACTCGGCGAGGCAGCCAGAATCCGCCCATTCAAAAACAAAGCAATTATTCCCCATTTGTAAATCCTGCTAGTCCATCATCCCAAAAAACTGGAGAAGTCAGACGTAAGAGAACATTTACACCCTTAGGGGATTCACTTGAAAATTTACTGAAGCTTCTATCAACACAAAAGAAGATCACTCAGCTCCTTCCCCCTGCAAATCCAAATGAGAAAGGATTTAACCCAAACAAAAAATGTGCTTACCATTCTGGGTCCTCTGGACATGATACCTAAGAATGTTCATCTCTGAAGCACAAGATCCAAGATATGGTAGATATTGGTGAAATTGTGGTGACAACACCAGAACAACAACACGTCCAGGACAATCCTCTACCTCAGCACAATGAGGAGGGAGTCAACATGATCAGTACGTGGAATGGAGAAGGTTCCAAATACCTTAAGTACATCGGAGAGTCATCACAAAAAAGGGACGGTAGCCCTTCCAAGTTGGGTTATTCTGAAGGTTTTTCGATAGAACGGGAAATAAAGTCCATTAAGGAATACATTGATCAATTAGCGGAATTAATGGTATATCAACACCAATTGACACGACAGTTGATAAAACAGATTGGTTAAAGGCAAGCTAATATCCTTCTGCCTAGAATCCTCTCGATTGCCAAGAGGGATCATTATAGATTCCAAGAGCATGAAACATGGGCAGATAAAATTATAAGGGAAGAAAGATTCCAGGCTCGTAGAGAGTTTGCAGCTAAAATAAAGTTCACTCCTTTGTATTAATCTCTAGAGGAGATTCTACAGATGTATATCATTGAAGGAAAGATCACAGATCTGTTACCCCCAATAGACCCCCGATCAAGGAGGTTTGATGCTACGAAGATATGTCAATATCATTCTAACACTATAGGCCATGACATAGAAAGATGTTGGGTACTGCGTAACATGATCCAGAATCTAATTGATAATGGTGACCTATAAATTATAAACATTGGTATTATCTTTCATGAAGAAGAGGAGATCTTTCCTTCCGGGACACAAAATTTAAGAGAAATTATAGCGGTCATTTCCTCTGAATGGGGCACTTCTGTAGTACCTTTGGTAATTCAAGGAATGGGTACTCCTGTGAAGATAGCCGCACTAGAACCACTGATGTTTCCATATCTACCCCAATACCCCATAAGAAACTTGAAAAAAGTCCCATGGAATTATAGGGAAAGTGTGGGATCAACATCAGAATGTACTGTTATCCTGCCTAAGGATAACCCGCTGTATCTACCTCATCGTGTGTTAAAACCCATCATCAAAACCTTGGGGAGGGTACCCGAAAAAAAAGTTTCAGAATTCCTCAGCAAAATGAGGCATCATAAAGAAAGAGTGGTGCAATGTTTAAAAGAAGCATCCCAACAGATCTCCATCATGGATTTAATATTATCCTCGAAAGATCATTGTAAAATCATGGTTCAAGTCCTGGAAGAAGCACACATGCCAAGAATAGTGGACACAAAAAAGTTCCAACATTTTGTAGATCACAACCTCAATAGGAATGTGATATCCTTCACTGATAATAACATACCAGCTAAAGGAACCGGGTATTATAAATCACTACATATAACAGTGATACCCTCAGGATTGTGATAGGGGGTGTATTGATAGATGGATGATCTTCCTTGAACATCTGTCCCAATGACACCTTGGAAAGGATGAAAATTAACCCAAACAGAATCCAGAGCAGTTATGTCGTTATAAGAGCTTTTGATGGGTCTCGACGGGACACTGTAGGAGAAATCGAGCTTCTAGTGGAGATTGGCCCACATATTTTTCACATCTCATTCCAAGTGTTGAACATCACCACTAGATACAATTTGTTATTGGAAAGACCATGGATTCATATGGCAGGAGCTGTCCCATCCACACTTCATCAGCAGGTGAAGTACATCATCAATAAAAACCTTGGTAACTGTTAATTCTCAACCAGAATATCCAGTCCATATACAAGGGGATATGCCTTTGACTAACCTCAATGAAAAAGTTGAGCCTGCCAGTTTCAAGAATTCGAAGTGAGTAATACTCACTATAGACCTATTAGGGCACCAGCCTTAAAGCCAAGAATCTCTTCTTAAGTAATTGTTGTCGGTCAAGAGATGATATCATTGAGCTTTTGGCCTGGCAAAGGGCTAGGGAAAAATCAACAAGGGATTAAAAATTTGGTCCAGATACCTAGCCAGACAGGGAAGACTGGATTAAGCTATTGCTATAGATTAAATCACAGAAACCCACTTAAACATCAGTCGGTTCATCTATCCACCATTTTGTTACTAGATCTCACTGATGCAAGATTTAAGAAACCTATGAGGAAAATTACTACTTATTTGTCGAGCATACTGATTCCTAAGGTTAAGCCAGTCAGTGATAATGAAATCCAGATTCTTGCTAAGGAAATAAAGGATAGGAATGAGAGGTTCCTACAAGAAGTTCAAGATCAATTTGCAAGGATGTTTTATTTAGCAAAGACTGAGGGTATGGACGATGATGCCATATATAGTGATCATCCAGAAGACCAACCCGTGATCCCTTGCATAAACGGGGCTAAGGTCGATGTTCCAAAGAAAGACGTTGGCCCACATATGGATTCAGTTATGGCCATCATTGAAGAATTGGACAATAGCAACCCGTTCATGATAGCCATCAATAATGACCTGACTCTAGACAACTAGAGCAGCACTCCTTGCATCACTCGAAAAGGGTAAAAGGGCAGAGAGTCCATCCGCCCTGAAGTGTAGATATTATTTAACTGCTTACTTTTGTTGCTTTTAGCTAGCTGTTACTTTTGTTATGCTTTTACTGATGCTTTATATGATTAAACAGTTTCATATATTAAGTAAAAGCATTTTATTTTTAGGACTCCAAAGTTGGATTTGTTTAGCCTTGCGGAAGATTTGCCAAGTCTAAACTGCGACTACAATTTTGATGTGGAACTTAACTTTGACCTGATGGGAGTTGAGCAAGAGGAGATAGATGACTATGAGGTGCCTGAGGAGATCAAAGGACGGGTCGAAGATAAAACCAAACCTAACCTCGATCAAACCACCACTGTCAATATTGGAATCTCAAAAAATCCCAAAGAATTACAAATAGAGAATGACCTGACCCCAAGCCAAATGGAGGATCTGATTACACTTTTAACCCAGTTCAAGGATGTGTTTGCATGGTCACATGAGGACATGATCGGTGTATCTACTAATATTGTTATTCATCGATTACCCATTAAAAAGGGATTCAAACCAGTCAAATTAAAACTCAGGAGACTGAAGCATGAGTGGAACCTAGAAGTCAAAGAAGAAATTGTCGAGCAATTCAAAGCAGGCATTATCATGGTGTCAACCTACCCTGAATGGCTGCCCAATGTAGTTCCCGTGCCTAAAGCTGGAGGAAAGGTCATGTATGTGTGGATTACCTGGATCTGAACAAGGCTAGTCTCAAAGATGACTTCCCAGTACCTTTCATCCATATCTTAATAGACAACACGACATAATTTCGCATGTATTCATTTGCTAATTATTTCACCAAATATCATCAAATCATTGTTGCTGAAGAAGATAGGGAGAAAACTGCGTTTATCACTCCCTGGGGAACCTTCTGCTATTGGCGATTAGCCTTCGGGCTTACTAATGCTGGTGCCACATATCAAAGAGCAATGATGACCTTATTCCATGACGTGATGCACAAAGAAATAGAGGTTTACGTGGATGATATCATCGCCAAATCCAGAAAGGAAGATGACCACACTGACCACATCAGAAAGCTATTCAACCGATTATGCAAATACAACTTGAAGCTGAACTCAGCCAAGTGTGCTTTCGGTGCCAAATTCGGCAAATTATTGGGATTTTTGATAAGCAACCGAGGCATTAAGCTGGATCCCGCCAAGATTAAAGTCATCACTGAGATGCATGTACCCCAAACAGAAAAGGAGATATGGGGTTTTCTTAGGAGAATTAATTTCATAAGCAGATTCATCTCTCAACTTACTACAACTTGTGAGCCCATCTTCAAGCTCTTGAAGAAAAATTCCTCTGAAAATTGGAATGAAGACTGTCAAAAAGCCTTCCTCGCCATAAAAAAAATTGATTGAAGCTCCTATTTTGGTGCCTCCAAGGGACAGAGTTCCCCTTTTTATATATATATATATATCAGTCAATTCCAATGCTATGGGCTGTATGTTGGGGCAGAAAGATGATAGAGGCAAGGAAAGAACTATATATTACCTCAGTAAAAGGTTCAACAACTGTGAGCAGAAATACACTTTGATTGAAAAGACCTGTTGTGCTTTAGTATGGGCCGCCATGAGGTTACAACATTACCTTTATGGGCACACAACCTATCTTATATCTCACATTGATCCTCTAAAATACATATTTAGCAAGCCCATATTAAATTTCCAATTGTTCATATGGCAATTAATCCTCCAACAATTCGACATCATCTACGTGACTCAAAAGTCCATCAAAGGCCAAGGAATTGCGGATTAATTGGCCGAAGCACCATCAAGGGACTTCAAACCCTTGGAAACTTACTTCTCAGATGATGGGATAATGACAATTCAACAAAGCCGTCGAGAAGATACAGGCCAATTCTGGAAATTATACTTCGACGGGGCTGTAAACATGGAAGGTGCAGGAGCAGGGATAGTTCTTGTATCTATTACGGGAGAACAATATCCCATAGCCATTAAGCTACAGTTTGACCAACAACACATCCGAGTATGAAGGCTGTATAATGGGACTGAATTTGGCCCAATCAATGGGTATCAAACGGTTAGCGGTCTTTGGGGATTCTGAGTTGGATAACAAACAAACCACCGGGGCATATCATACCAAAGAATTACATTTGCCACCCTATCATCGGCAGGTTATCAAGATGACCATGGAGTTTGAGGATATAGCCTTTGTCCACATTCCTTGAAATCAAAATGATTTCGTAGACACACTAGCAACTCTGGCTTCCTTAATCGGCATCTCCACAAAGAGGGGAATCTCGGATATTAAATTCACAAACCAGATGGCACCAGCCTTTGGAAATTACGTTGGAAAAGTATCTGATGAATTGCCTCCAATCAAACAGCCCTGGTACCAGGATATCAAAGAATACCTACAGGATGGATCTACCCCTGCTGGGGCAAGTAAAGCTAAAAGAAAGTGGATCCATAAAATGGCCATGAAATTCTACTTGAGTGGAGATGCTCTCTATAAGAGAGATGCTGGAATAGGCCTCCTAAGGTGCCTAAACAAAGATCAAGCTCATAGGCTTGTAATTGAAGTACACGATGGAGTGTGTGGGACACATATGAGTGGTCCTTACTTGCTAAGAAGATATTGAGAATAGGGCATTACTGGATTTCTCTCAAAGCTGACTATGATGATCACGTCAAGAGATGTTATCAATGCCAAGTCCATGGAAATGCCGTCCACGCTCCTCCAAATGAACTACACTATATGAGTTTGCCATGGCTCTTTTCCATGTGGAAGATGGATGTTATCGGGGCAATAGAGCCCAAAGCTAGCAACGGTCATCGATTTATTTTCACTATGATCGACTACTTCACCAAGTGGGTAGAATCTGCCTCCTTTCTTAAAGTCACCCAGGAGATAATCATCAATTTTATCAGAGACAATTTAATCTGTCGATACGGACAACTGGAGGTGATCGTATTAGACAATGCCAAGAATCTAAACAACCAAATGATGAAGGAATTGTGCAACAAATTTCACATCAAGCATCATAATTCCATCATCTATCGTCCCAAGATGAATGGTGTTGTTGGAGAAGCTAACAAAAGTATCAAAAAGATCATGCAAAAGAT
This sequence comes from Panax stipuleanatus, assembly GCA_020205555.1. Classification (NCBI taxonomy): domain Eukaryota; kingdom Viridiplantae; phylum Streptophyta; class Magnoliopsida; order Apiales; family Araliaceae; genus Panax; species Panax stipuleanatus. The sequence goes on along the minus strand of CM035126.1, from coordinate 35,488,200 downwards.
GTTCGCCAATCACAAAGGATGGCCTGACTTACTGCCTCTGACCTTATTAGCATATAGAACATCAACGCGCACTTCTACTGGGGCTACCCCCTATTCATTGGTTTATGGCCTGGAAGCAGTACTTCCCATAGAATTAGAAATGAAATCATTAAGAGTGTTGATGGATGCTCAGATAAACAAAGACCAGTGGTTGCAAGAGAGGTACAACCCGTTATCTCTGATAGATGAGAAAAAGATTGCATCCATTTTCCATGGTCAGTTGTATCAACAAAGGATTTCTCGGTCCTAAAATAAGAAGGTCCGACTTCAAAAATTAAAAGAAAATGACTTGGTGCTGAAGAAAGTCCTCTCCAATCAAGATGAAGTCAGAGGAAAAGTCGGCCCAAATTGGGAAGGCCCTTTCATTGTCAAGGAAGTGTTGTCAGGAGGAGCCATTAGATTACAAGAAATGGATGGTGAAGAATTTCCCCAACTTATCAATTCAGACACCGTGAAAAGGTACTATGATTGAACGTTCTGCAAACCACCATCCTAGTACCAAAAAAAATCAAATCAAATCAAATCAATTCAGGTCTTTACATATTAGCTTGAACCATGAAATACCTGATCTCCCCCATCCATGGGAGTTCGTAGGCAGCCATCTATGGTGCGGTTTAACCTTTAAAAAAAATAGCAAAACACACTACCCATAAACCCAAATACCAGTCTCAAGAAACCAAATCCTAGATAGAACCCAAAACCTATAAAGCCTCCAAGATCAACGACCTATTCTGAGAGACCCTATAACTTCTCAATGTCAGTCCATTAGGAAAGAGTTCGGGATGCATTAAAACAGCAAGTCACGAAGAAAAATGGCAATCATCAAGCAGAAATCAAAACATTTCCAAAAGGGAAGTGAATTAAAATATATTTCCTTGCTATATGTAACTGTTTAATATATACAATGTGTCATGTATATGACAAAAGCGACTAACCTAGTCTCTGCAGGAAATCAAAGTTAATCTATAAACCCGCTGTCAAGTGGGTCAGCAAATCCAGCATCGTATCCCTCTTTGAAGATGGAGGTGCATCTTTAAGCTCATACCCTTCGGTCTCAATACTAGTCAGAAGATCTACGGCAGTATGTAGAGTACTACCGTGCTCACCCATGAACGCACTCGTCTGTGCAACGATGTCCTCCGTGTAGGATATGAGAGCAACACTCTCAGCAATAGCAGCATTCCTGGCAGCACGGGCACCATCCTTCTCTAAATAAGCAGCATCTTTTCCAGATAAGGTCGTCAACATCAATGCCCTCGCCTGATCCCTCTCAAAGGTCAGAAGCCATATCATCTACTCTAAAGACTCTATAGAAGGTGGAGTAGTAGTAGAAGAGCTGGGGGCGGAACTAATCAAAATGTCTGTCAACTCAGTGAATAAATCTTCCCCTGTAGGGGAAGGCAAAGCCTCCATAGGCTCCTCATCATCTAAACCAGTGTTTGTCTCTGAATAAATAACCATGGCCGATGCAATGTCTGCCTCCAACCAAGCATTGTACTCTACTGAACGACCAGGGTGACCATCACTAAACACAACAGTTCCCTCTGTGAATCCAGTTATCATATACTCTGGCTAGATCATCCTCGTACAAAGATAAAGCTGATGATCGCTGATCTAAAGCTCTGTCAAAAGGATGAAGATCCTAAAACTGATCAAACTGCCCCATAACTGCTAAGAGATGGTGTATGGTCAACCCTCTCAAACTGGCTAATGGAAAGATGTCCATACCCACGATATGAGTGATAAAGCTAAAAGGGGAACAATAGCCAGAGTAAACCAATATAGAAAATGGCTCCTCAATCACAACCAAAAAGATAAACCAGGACGCTGCATCTATACAAACAGCAGGGCGAAAAGAGTAAGACATAGCTATGTCATACATAAATCAATATCCATGGTGTCTAAAAGTACTAATCGGTCTCAAATACGTCATGAACCAAACATACAGCAATACAGCTTTGCCACTAAAAAACTCGGTAGGGCGGGTGTGACAAAGTGAAGTTAAAATCAAAGTCTCTGCCAAAATCATAGGAAGGATGGTGTGATCCTCCCTAAGAGCACTAACTGCGGTGACTAAGATAATATCCAGATGGTCCTTATACAAAGGCATATACAAATATGTTACGACACACATCAAGAAAGCATCCTCCCGGGCAACCCGCCAAACATTCTCAAAAATGGTAAAATCCTCTAAATGCACTGAATAGCTGTCTGCAGACCCAACGCGATCAATCGAGAAGTCCATGAACACTACGTGCCCAGAGGGGATCTCGTCCAAAATGACAGTGCGTCGTAGACCTGTCATGGTCATAAACTGTCGTCGCAACTGACCTATATCTTCTCTCGCACATGGCCTATCCAACGGTAAATCGGTGATACGCTCGTACTCCTCCAAAGTCAAAGTTAACTAATATGTACCAAACCTAAAAACATGTCTCTCAGGGATCCAATAGGATATCATGCCCTCTAAATAGCCCTCGGGGACCTGGAAAGTCAGGAAGGACATAGAATATCTCAGCATGCAACCTGTGGCTATGCGATCCAAATCAAGAAGGCTATCATACCAAGACCTCAAAGCAGAGGCTATCAATGTAGGTGGACTGTGATCAATGCGGTTAATGAAAGATGAAGACATCTGTAAAACCGTATCACAAGACCGTATATGGGTAAAATCTAACTCATCGAATAAATGCAAATCTATGATATATAATGTATGCATCATGATAAATGACAGAATAAGTGCAGTAAATGAAAAGCATTATAGATACATCTCTATAAAATATAAAACTGCATACATCATCATCTTTGTTCTAAGAAAAATAAAAAGTATAGGGAAATGGGGCACAACAACCCAATATCTAACAAAAGCCTATCTAAAAAAGTCTCGAATATCTATATCCCCAAGATGAATAACACAATCCAACTCTTCCTGAGTCACTGTATCTCTGCTGAAGGGATATTTGGGTGACACAATGGAGGATCTACTCCAACAAAACCAGTAATATGTGGACCGCCAGATGTACTAACACCTGAGCCAGATGGATCAAAAGTATATGCCTCTGCTGGATCTCTGCCTAAGTGGTGAATGAAAAGATGTGTCCTATCCAATCGCTAGGTCAAGTCGGCTATCCGATCTAAATGGGTAGGCTCTCGGATGCAAGGTATCCAATCTTTCATCATCACAGACCCAGGTACCATGTCCACTAGGAACTAAGATGTACGGGTCGGAGCTCCGATAGTACAAGGAGTCCACCATCGATGAAAGGTGTCCTATGTATAAAGCCCATCTAACAAGGTGAAGCCATCCACGCCCATTAGGGAAACATCTGAAACTAGCAGAGACAAAGGCCAATGTCGCCGAGCAGGAGGAAGATGTGGAATATGAATCTCCCCTGTAATGCATCTAATAGCTTGCTCTCCCAAGTAGAACTCCCAGCCTCCCTCAGTAAAGAAGGGAATCCGATGGGTAGACAATGCATACTCTGCCCTTGTCGGGAAGCCATCCTCAAAGCCTACTGTCAGACAGTTTGGGGTATAAGGAACCCATGCGATGACATCTGAAGTTAGTAGCTCTAGCTGTAAGCGATAATGGGTAAAGCCCTCCTTCATAGGGACCTCTACCAAAGTAGAGTGATGCCAACGTTGTCCCCGCGGATATGTTTCCAAGCCTAAGGTGGTAACTGGACGAAGGCAAGGAAACCTCGCATAAGCCTAATGTAGACACTCAAAATTTTGCATTCCTGTTACTAACAATGCAGGAGGGCAGAATCATCTTTTACCCCCGAAGATAGCCACTGGAAATCATCAAACCAAACCACCAAAGATAGCCCCTGGAACCATTAAATCAACCTCAGAGATAGCTCTGAAGACAGACAAAAGTCAACAGTAGTCAAATCCCGAAGATAACCTTGAGGAAAGACAACTGCAGCTACATCAAGCCCGGAACCAACCCGAAAGGGCAAACAAGTAATTTTTCTAACTCAACATTAAATCAGATCAAACTAGTGTGAAGAAGGTCATACAGAACTATCACAGCAATCCCGAGTGAAAACTGCGCCAGACAACTCAACGGACGGACTACGAAGACTCGAAGATCTAATCATGGACCCATCTTCCCGAATTTGGAAAAGGTCAAGCCCTATGTCATGGCATAACTCTTAGAAAGGGCTTTTCGAAAAGGTATAGCATGCCTCCATCGGATTCCCGGATTGCAAGTAATAAAGGTTCAAGCAGAATACGTATTGGTCAGAGTGCACGTACTTCGAGATTACAGGGCCCACCAGGCCCAGTCGCAGCACTACCTACAGTTACCGCAGGTAGATTCGTAGCTCACCGTGGATATATATACCCCCTCCCCCTTTGGCTTCCATGAGAAGAATAGAAAAATAGAGGGCCACGGCGAGAGAAATAGAGGCTATAATAGCTAAACAGGAGTTTCTATCTTACTTCGATTTCTATAAAAAAAATTGTAAAAACTTATATACATATATACTACAACATATCAAATTTTAACCAGTTGGAAATGAGTTTCGAGGTGCCAAAAGCCATTTGAGAGCTGTTCTCACGAAATACTATAAGATTTCGCCAGATCTGTCTTTTTCGCTTACTCTAATACATATATAAGTGAGATATACATATATTTAGTAGTTTATATTCGCCAAATCAGAGTTTTTTACTTTTTATTTCTTGTAAATAGTCAATATTTAAGCTTTATTGATTAGATCTGTACTGGATTTAACCAAATCAAGCTTTTAACCAGTTCAAAAGTTGTAAAACTTCAACCTAGAAGCTAGAATGGCTTAGATCTGTACAGATTTATTTTTCTTTCTAGTTTTTGTAAATATTTAGCAATTACGTGACCCTAGATCTATATTTAGAGTAAATTGAAAGCTATGAGCTACTCGCGTTTGAGGATTTGACTGATGGATCCTTCGTTTAGCGATGTCTGTTTATATGATATCCTGTGAGCCTAGGAACTACAGGATCTATGATTCAATCAATGGATCTAGATCCGGTTCTCGTGCTGGACCTTTTTGATTCTACAGCCAGCTTGCAAATTCTTGTACTTGTAAATCCAGAGCTTTAAAACTGTTATACGGGTTTTAGGCCCCGAAATACTGAAAACTATGGTTTTTGTGTTCGAGCTCACTTCGATGGCTTTTATGCCCATAAGGAGCCCGAAACTTATATATATATATATATATATATATATATATATATATTATTTTGTCAAAGATGCTTCGCATCTTGAGAATAAAATCAAAACGAGCCGAATATAGAATAAAATAGAAGTGTCAAAGGGCTTCAATTCCTATGCGAGCGAAAGGGTTTGAAAATATCTTTTCAAAACATTATTTTCATAGTCTTGCTTAAAATGGACTTTACAATAAATCATACCATTCGTATATAGGTGCAACGAAGCACAATAGTACTTTCAAACAAAGCACTGAAGCCCAATTAACTGCAACACACACACACACAATAATTAGGGAATGAAAAGACGGGGTAACCGTGTTTCACGGAAGTCGGGGGGTGCCTAAGACCTTCCCCTCGCTTAAGCAAGCCCCCGAACTCTATGAATCTCGGTTTCCAAGACCAATTAAATGGAGTCCTATATTGGGCCATATTGCAAAATATTTCAAAACTCGATTTAGTTGGTACAACCATTTCACTCATACCAACGGACGGCTTTGTCTAATTAGGACCTATCAATAAAATCAAATCTTTTCAAATCATTGACAATATATGTCGGTCTTTCCCTAAAATCTCACCCTTTAAGCAAGATAACTTAAATCACATAGAAAACATAAAGGATAAGAACCAAACACCTCGAAAGAGAGACTTTTTCCCGGCATCGACACCCAAAACTGAAAATGGCAAAGATTAACTATATCAGTCCAAATATCAAAAATACCTGAAGGTGGGAAATTAAAGATTGATTAAAACTACTCACCAGCAGAAATGGGTAAAAGCCTAACCAAGCATCTGTCACGCCTTTAAAGCTTAAACGCATCCCGTGTAGGAAATATGCAAAAGTAAAAGATCCCCAGTCAAAATCTCCGATGCGATCTACATCACAGAGAGCGCTAATCAGTGCAAAAGAGACAATCGCAAAGTTATCTGTAATGAAGCATCCTCTGATAATGGTCAAAAATAATCGTCGTAGAATGCAATCTCTCTCCCTCTGATCAGTAGGAGGAGGCTCTGATAAAGCCCCGCTAGAAGCATCAATGCTCAAGGGACCAGAACGGATGGCCCGACCCTTGAGGGCCGAAGGAAAAACCCCCAACAAGGATCTGACAGCAGCAGTGAAAATGTTTGTCACTAGAGGCACCCTCTCACCAACAAACTCCAAACTAGTGATAAATTGCCAATCCATCGGCGTCATCACCACCTTGCAGTCTAGCAAATGGAGTGACTAAATATAATGGAACCATCGTTCTGACAATGCTCTTAGATAACCCCACGTACAACGTCGTGGTGCGATGGAAAAGAAAGCTTCGAAGCCCCAAGAATGAACAATAGCCTAGTACTCGGGATGAAAACTCTTGTACAAGGAGTGGATGCTAAATCAGTTCCCCTTCGGCTGGGTAAATCCTGGGACCTGCATCATTTTCAAGTCAAGTCTTAGTCATTGTCAAAAATGGTACTCAAACTTGAGAATCAATCAATACCTCATTAGCATGTAGATGGACCGAGGGATGGCGTCTCAAATCGCTAAGAAGATCGAGAATCATCACATGTATCCTAAGAAGGTCCGGGTGAGCAGTGAAAGGAGAAGGATCTACGGCCAGAACATCCTCCTCCTCATTCTCAACCTCTGTCCTATCCACGACTAAAGGACGGATCACAGACTCAGTCAATTGTCGAGCCTGTCGAGCTGGGCGGGGTAATGGAACATCTGAAGCGGTCCTCCGTATGCCCGAAGAAGCCCTATGGGACGTGGAACTACTAGGCCTGTCAAAATCCATACTTGAAAAAGAAACTCCAAATTGCCTCAGAAAGGGTGATGTATGTTTCTACCCTTGGTCAATTCAAATTCAGCATATGAATCCACTTATGATAACAAACCCTTAAAAATATCTAGATCATCACATCTTACATAATCTATTTGTGTAAATTCATGCCACTTTAACATACATCCCCAGCAGAGTTAAACATGCATGCACATTAGAATACCTAGACTCGTGAAAAAAATTTCGCCAGAGTCTCTTTTGTAAAATAAACTATCTGCATGCACATAGGCATGACTAGGTGGCCATTCAGTAGCACACTAACCCAAATCATGAATATTTCATATATTAAACTTTAAATTAAGCCCAATGGTAGCTAAATTGCCATAGGCATTTGAAAAACATTTTTCATACTCATTTGTCCTTAAAATAGAATAGCTGCACTAGCCAAAATGTGTGTAAAATGACGTTTCACAAATGAAAAAATTTCACATCAGAACGTTCAGCATAGTAAAATACAAACATTTACTAAGCTCGTTCCATTTTATTAACTCATCTATGTATACATAGTTGATACATTGCATTTAAACTCATTATGCATGAAATCAAGCATTCTAACAGTTAAAACTTGAAAAAAATGACGTAAACGTTACTAGAGATGTGCAGAACGTTTGTACAGTGATGGATTTCGCTAAAAATGGCCCGAATTGAGTAGATCTAACAAGAAAGTTCATATTTGTCAGAGAGAATCAAGTTAAAAGTGACTTATAATAGGACAGGGGGTATAAGACCACCAACGACCTTCTGCGGGTCTACCTACGGAATCCGTAGATCTACCTGCGAAAGTCTAGGGTGGGTCCTACCCCCTTTGGTTTGATCCAATTCTAGTCCCGACAGGTCCCCTGAAGTTAAAAGGTTAAATCAACAAAAACGGTTCTACGCGATTGAGCGTAAAAGGCCTGAAACCCTGAAATATGGTACCCAACTTCGGATTAATGAAAATCTTAATGTGAACTATTGGCGTCTATCCAGCATAGCGCTGGAAAAGGATCTGGTGATGTAAGCTGTTGAACACTACTTCAGCGAAGATATCAGAAGATCTAATATTGTGAACCGTTGGCGTCAATCCAGCGTAGCATCGAAAAATGATCTGGTGATGTAAGTCGTTGAACATTACTTCAGCGAAGATATCGAAAGATCTGATATTGTGAACCGTTGGCGTCAATAGAGCGTAGCATCGGAATAAGATCCGGTGATGTAAGCCATTAAACACTACTTCAATGAAGATATCGGGATTTATGATTTTATGAACCGTTGGCGTCAATCCAGCGTAGCATTGGAGAAAGATCCGGTAATGTAAGTTGTTGAACACTACTTGAGCGAAGATATCGGGATTTTTGATATTGTAAATCGTTGGCATCAATCCAGCGTTGCATCAGAGAAGGATCCGGTGATGTATGTAATAACCCAAAAATTATGAGACTTGTCTCAAATAAATAAATAAAGATTTAAAAAATAAACCTAGATTTGAAAATAGAGGAATGATTAAAATTTTTGAGAAAAACCTATATGGGTTAATATTTGAAAGAATGTAAAGAGACTTAAATGAGAATGATAGAAATTCTGAATAATAAGAATTGTGAAGATTGTTATATAAAGTTTTGTAATTAAAAGAAAGTTAAAGAATAAATTTTTGTATGAATTTATGAGAAAGGTGGATAAAGATGTTAATACATGAGAATAAGCAGGTAGTCGTGAGCCGAAGAAGGATAGTTAAGACTTGGGCTAAGAAAGGGATTCTGTCCATAGATTGGATAGAAAAGGATAAGGGAAAGAGATAATAAGATAATACCTATGATAAGTTAAGATGAGGAGATGAGTTGTTAAGAGAAATTGTGTAAGAGTTTAGTAGTAAACTAAACTAGAACGTTGCAGTAATAGTGATTCCGGCCATGAATCCTTGTAAATGGGAAGAAAGTAATAACTAAAGGATGAAAGATAAGTCAATATGATGATTTAAGTTAAGGATATGAGAATCAAGATAAAACTATGTTAGTAATTAGCATAGCTTGAATGTTAACCTTGAATGGTAAATTAAAAAGATTTACAATCTTTAAGTGAGTAATAATATGAATTATATATTTTAATTATGTGACTAGTGTGCTACGAGTATTTAAAGGAAGTCTCACTAATGAGTTAATTAAGTTAGTGGACTAACCTAAGTATTTTAAAAAATCCAGGAAAATTGATTAAGGTATTAAACCCTAATTACATACTAAATATACTTGAATATAATAAGCCTAATTGGGTTATGTAAATGAATTAACATTATTGGTTGATGAGAATATGTAAATATCAATAATAATGAGCATTAGTTTAATAGATAATAAATTTAATGGACTAAGAAGGGTATGTAATTTAAATAAGCCCAATTATATATTTAAGCATTGGACTTGTAGCTAATTTGATTCAAGAGCAATTAAATTGTTAAACTAGCCCAATATTATATGTAAAGGGCAAGAATATTAGTGCCATAATTAATTGGTGATGGAAGCCCAAGTTCATTCTAGTTAGTAACCAAACTAAGAAAATTGCAAGCCCAAAAGAAATTAAATAAAAGCCCAAACATAACCCACTTGAGGAGGGGTATTTTGGTCATTGAATAAAGTAATTAAAGAATAAAAGAAAACAAAAATTAAGGGGATAAGAAGGCCATGTGGCCAAATTTTAGAGAGGAAGAAAAGGTGGGGAGAATGTAATGATTATATTACTTTAGTAGGTAAACAACTTTTGCTAGGTGTCACCCATTTTATGGAATCAACACTTTGCTTATTCTTGCAAGAAACACCTACAATGATGAGAGAGAGGAAGGATAAGAACTTGGGAGATAAGAATAGATAGATACAATATATCTATTCACCTTTTTCTAACTAGTAAATTAAATATATCATTTGGTTCTTATTTCATTTCCTAAGCTAAACTAAAGAAAGAACAAAAGAAACTAGAGAGAGAGAGGATTCGGTGGGAGGAATAAGAAGAGAGGAAGAGAGTTTGAGCCATATGCATCCTATATTCATCACTTACTTTGATTGGAAAAGAAAGATAGCAAAAAGAACAAGGTATAAACCTAATTTCTAATCTTTATTCTCATTTCTTTTAATAGTTTAATGGAATATGGAGTTGTGATCTTAAGGTTTAAAACCTTAGATCTATGTGTATATATGTGTTTTATATTTAGATCTAACCCTTTTGTGGATCAAAAGTTAGATCTAAACTAAGAAATGGAAACTAGGTTTTTCAAAAGTAGAAAACCCAAATTTTTCTTAGCCTTGATTGTGTGTAATCTTGTGTTTGGTGATTTTTTGATGAAATAGATCATGGATCATGATAGATCCATGAGTATATGAGGTATTAGTAGGTATTATGATGGGTTATGTTGGTTAATATGTAAAAACATGGAAGTTTTCTTAGAAATCACCAAGGATTGAAAATCAGATTTTTGAGAAAACAAAGTATAAAATTCAAAAGATCATATCTCTCATTATATTTCGAATTTTTGAGTGTGGTCAAGTCCTAGAGTTAGATCAATGAGTCTTCTAACATTTCCAAGTGGAATCACTAAAAAAGATATTGTAAATTGTTGTGTGGACTATTTTTAGCAAAGGAGGCAAAATCTAAAAAAGTGAGAAAAGTAATCTGCCAAAACTACTAGGGAATATTTCGGCAACTTAAGTAATGAAATAAATTCCAATATTTTGGGACATGAAAATATATGATATAAAGTAGCTCCTGTCCAAATATGAGCTTATTCTGACTTAAATTGACCGAGTTATAGTCATTTCAATATTTGGATTTTTTGACAAAAACTGCTATAACCGGAGTTCTATAACTCCGATGGCCACGAAATTTAAACTCGAAGTTCACGTTAATACATGTAAGATTATGCCAAGAGTTGGTAATTGTTGGAGTTAAGCATGATATAGCTAATTTCTTAAGATTCGAACTAGAAACGGACTTTTGAAAAATACTAAAGAGAATTGAAAATTTCCAAAAAAATTATTTTTGTGTATGAAATATATGTATATATGTGTGGCCAAAATATAGAAAAATAATAAGATGATTTGGTATTTTCATGAAAAGAATTGAACAATTCAGGTTGCGAAATTGGAAACTGAAAAACATCATAAAGGGATGACAACTTGTTTTCAGCTTGCTGAAATAATGTATTCAGTTTGATGAATTCATAAACAGATTACTGAGTTATAATAAGAACTTATAAGTGTTAAGTCTAAAGTAGTACAACGTACTCTATAATAGTTGATGTATAGTATTGGGCTAAATAATTCATTCAGGGAGCGGAGGTAGATAAGAATTAGCAACCAATCTAACTCGTATTAAAAATAGTGTAGACGAGATAAAAAATAATTTGTTGGTTGTTGGTGGGAAACCACTCAGTATACTATATTGAATACTATTAAAGACTCGATGTGTGCTAGGTTTAGACTTGTGAATACGTAAGGTGTTATCTAATGATTGATTATGTGATTACATATTAGATAAATTACTATGGGTAAGATATGTGAAGCTAATTGAGAGATCGATCTTATTAATGATAGGTCTTACAAAAAAGGTTTACTTAAATTGCGTAGCAGTAGTCAACGAATCAGGCAAGTTTTCCTCAACGCAAACTTGAGTTATATTTTCAAAGCATGTTAGTGAATGATTATTGTTGATTATTCACATCTATACTGATTATTGATTCACACTTAGTGCATGTTGCATATGTTCATCAGGTATGAAAGGCTGATCACCTTCATTATCCTAAGGTTCAGTTAAAGTTGTTCATGATCCTTGTTGACATTAAACATTATTGATTCAGTCATTTAATTATTGACATGTTGATTCATGCTCTTTCACAATTATTATATTATTAAAAATTTGAAAGCTTATTCTTTCTTTCAATCATGATATATCTTCATTGTATTTTAACTTGTTGAGCAAAGTAGTTGCTCACCCTTGCTATATCATGATAACAAATTTCAAATTAAGACGAAGGCTCGAAGAAAAACATAGGCAAAGGCAACTACAAGAGTAGATTATTATGCATCTATAACTATTAGTTATCCGATGTATATTATATATGTGAACCTTTTAAATTACTTAAGGTATGTATTCAGTTAAGGTTAATAGACCTTGGGAAATGTGATAGAATCATATGAAATAAAAAATTTATGTTTATATATTCTGCATTAGTTTATAGAATATGTATGAAGATGAAGTACCGTAACGTACCAGATCCGAGGTTCTAGAGAACCGAATTTGGGGGCGTCACAATGTAAGCCATTGAACACTACTTTAACGAAGATATCAGGATTTCTGATATTGTGAACAGTTGGCGTCAATCCAGCGTAGCATCAGAGAAGGATCCGATGATGTAAGCCGTTTAACACTACTTCAATAAAGATATCAAAAGATCTGATATTGTGAACCATTAGCGTCAATCTAGCGTAGCATCAGAAAAGAATCCGGTGATGTAAGCCGTTGAACACTACGTTAGCGAAGATATTGGAAGATCTGATATTGTGAACCATTGGAGTCAATCCAGCGTAGCATCGGAAAAGGATCTAGTGATGTAAGCCGTTGAACACTACTTTAGCCAAGATATCGGGATTTCTGATATTGTAAACCGTTGGCGACAATCCAGCGTAGCATCAGAAAAGGATCCACTGATGTAAGCTGTTGAACACTATTTGAGTAAAGATATCGAGATTTCTGATATTTTGAACCTTTGGCGTCAATCCTAGCATAGCATTGGAGAAGGATCCGGTGATGTAAGTCATTGAACACTACTTTAGCGATGATATCAGGACTTCTGATATTGAAAATCGTTGGCTTCAATCCAGCATAGCATCAGGAAAACCTGGTGATGAAAATTATAGAAAACTATCTTCATCATGAAGGACCGATGATGGAATTTGTTATATAAAAATCTCCAGCTAGGGCATCGAGATAGTTCGGTGATGGGGGGCCTTTGTAAACTAATGCTCAAGTAGGCATCGAGATAGTTTGTTATGGTCAACCTTTGTAAACTACTATTCGAGTAGGCATTGTGAGTAATCAGTGATATCAATCATTGAAAGCTCTATCCCCAGCAGGAACATCGAAAGCAGCTGGTGGTCAAAATTGCTGGAAATAATTTCAACAAGAAAATTAAGCGTTCATAACATCATATGATGTTGCATTGCATTGCATCATTATATCTTGTCATGTTTCAAATGTCTAGTAATCTTTATCCTGTTTATTCCAACACATTGCATAAATATGATAAAGAGGGGCATCTGCAGACACTCGAAATTTTGTTTTCTTGTTACTAACCAATGCAAGAGGGCAAAGGTGTCTTTTCTCACTCTGGAGACAACCCTGGAGGATCACAAACGGCATTCTAGAGACAACCCCAAAAGACTAAATCAAATCAAACCTCAGAGACAGCATCGCGGGATATAAAAATCAACCTCAAAGACAACCATGAGAAAAAACAGAGTCAACAACCGTCAAACCGCCAAATCTTGTGAAGATATTCTTTTGCAAGAATTTCAAAACAACCTTCGCGTCATTTGCCTCAACCCATTTAGACACATAGTCTACTCCAACATGATATATAAATTATTTTATGAAGATGGAAACGGTCCCATGAAATCGATCCCCCATACATCAAAAAACTCAACTTCCAAGATTTTGTTAGGTGGCATCTCGTTCCTTTTAGAAATGTTGCCTACCCATTGACATCGATCACAATTCTTGACACACTGATATGCATCTTTGAATAAGGTGGGCCAGTAAAATCCTGCCTGTAATACTTTGGTGGCCATTCTTTCACTTCCGAAGTGTCCATGATATACCGATGCGTGGCATGCCTGTAAGATATCCTCCACTTCACTTTGTGGCACACATCGCCGAATCATTCTATCAGCACACTGTCGGAACAAAAATGGTTCATCCCACATATACCACTTCACATCATGTAAGAATTTTTTCTTTTGTTGGCGTGTCAAATCTGGAGGGAGAATATTGCTCACCAAATAATTGGCAAAATCTGCATACCATGGGAACTCGCTATGAATCATAAACAACTACTCATCTAGAAAAGATTCATTGATCAACACTTTGTCCGTGTTATCTTGATTCGGATTTTCTAATCTTGAAAGGTGGTAAGCCACTTTATTTTCTGTCCCCTTTCTGTCCTTGATTTCTAAGTCGAATTCTTGAAGGAGCAAAATCCAGCGAATCAATCTCGGCTTTCCATCTTTATTTGCAACCAGCTATTGTATGGCCGAGTGATCAGTGTACACCACCATCTTAGTTCCAACTAAATATGAGCGAAACTTATTGAACGCGTACAGAACCGCAAATAGTTCTTTCTCGGTGGTTGTGTAGTTCAGCTGTGCATCAATCAATGTTTTGCTCGCATAGTAGATGGCATGAAAAACTTTCTCTCGACGTTGTCCAAACATAGCTCCTACCGCATAGTCACCAGCATCACACATTAATTCAAACGGCATGGTCTAATCCAGTGCTATGATCATAGGTGCTGTAGTTAATTTCATATTTAACTTCTCAAACGCCGCTAGACATTCTTCATCAAATCTAAATGGTACATCTTTCTCCAATAAACTGCATAGTGGTTTTGTGATTTTGGAGAAGTCCTTTTAATGAACCGGCTGTAGAATCTGGCATGACCGAGAAAATTCCAACTACCTTTCACTGAAGTTGGCGGTGGCAGATTCTCTACTATCTCCAATTTTGCTCGATCCACTTCCAACCCCTTTTTCGAGACTTTATGCCCAAGTATGATCCCCTCTTGAACCATAAAATGGCACTTTTCTTAGTTGAGCACCAGATTAGTTTCTACGCATCTCTTCAGAACCATGACCAGATTTTCCAGGCAATTGTCAAAAGAATACCCAAACACTGAGAAGTCATCCATGAATACCTCAACACTGCACTCCACCATATCTGAGAATATCACCATTATCCATCTCTGAAAGGTTGCTGGTGTGTTGCACAGCCCGAATGACATCCTTCTAATGGCAAAGGTGCCATATGGGCATGTAAACGTTGTCTTTTCTTGGTCCTCCGGTGCAATTACAATATAATTATACCCCGAATAACTGTCCAACAAACAGTAGTATTCATGTCCAGCTAATCTTTCTAACATCTGATCAATAAACGACAAAGGGAAATGGTCCTTTTGAGTTGCCTTATTTAGCTTCTTGTAGTCTATGCAAACCCTCCAACCGGTCACTGTCCTCGTCGGTATCAACTCATTATTTTCATTTTTTACTATTGACATACCACCCTTTTTTGGGACACACTGAATTGGGCTCACCCATGCACTATCTGAAATCGGGTAGATTATTCCAGTATCGAGCCATTTCAAGATTTCTTTCTTCACTACCTCTTTCATAATTGGATTGAGCCTCCGTTGTTGTTCCACTATAGGCATACCGTCCTCCTCCATTAAAATCTTATGCGTGCAGAATGAGGGGTTGATTCCCTTTATTTCAGCGATGGTCCATCCAATAGCAGATTTGTATTCTCGGAGAACTCTCAACAGCTTACTTTCCTGTAATTCGTTAAGTACAGATGCAATAATAACAGGTAAAGTAGATGAATTACCCAAATATGCATACTTGAGATGGCTAGGTAAAGGCTTGAGTTCGAATGAAGGTGGTTCCTCTAGAACGGATCAAATGGTCTTTTGAATCTGTTCACTCCAGGCTGTGCATCTAACAAATAAAGATATTCTATCAACTCTGGATCGTCGTTATCACAATCTCCCATCAATGTTATTTCCAGGATCGATACTCAGTATACGACCCTGTTCATCCCCCACCACTTTCTCAATCACATCCATACGATAACACTCCTCATCCTCCTTGGGGAAGTTCATGGCTTTAAAAACATTAAAGGTTACCTCTTGTTCTTGAACCCTCATGGTTAACTCTCCTTTCTGAACATCAATGAGAGTCCTATCAGTTGCCAAAAACGGATGCCCGAGTATTATCGAAATATCCTTATCCTTTTCATAGTCCAAGATGATGAAATCAGCTGGGAATATGAATTTGTCAACTTTGACCAGAATATCTTCAACAATTCCCCTTAGATATGTCACCGATCTGTCCACAAGCTGTAGAGAAATGTTTGTTGGTCTAGGTGCTGGTAAACCCAACTGAGTATAAACTGATAGTGGCATGAGGTTTATGCTTTCCCCTAAGTCACACAAACATTTGTTGAAGGAGAAATAACCTATTGTACACAGAATGGTGAAACTACCCAGATCTTTCAATTTGGGCAAAAGCTTTTTTTGTAATATCGCGCTACACTCCTCAGTTAATGCCACTGTCTCAAAGTACTCTAGCTTCTTTTTCTTTGATAAAATATCCTTCATGAACTTGGTGTAGCTAGGCATCTGCTCTAACGCTTTTGCGAATGGAATGTTGATATACAACTTTTTGAACACTTTTAGAAACTTAGTGAATTGCTTTTCTAATTTCTATTTCCGGATCCGTTGCTGAAAGGATGGTGGTGGGTAAACTGTTGGTGCGACTACTACCTTTTCCTTTACCAATGATTCTGATCTCCCCTATAATTCCCTCAACTGGTTCCTCCATAATTTTCTCAACATTCTTCTTTTTCGTATGATCTTCTGCGTTTGGCTCAGCTAACTATTTTCCACTCCGAAGTGTAACAGCTTGGCATTGCTCATAACCTCCCCTAGGATTCTTTTCGGTGTCGTTCGACAAGGTTCCTTGAGGTCTACTATTCAAAGCACTTGCAATCTGTCCCATCTAAGTTTTCAAATTTTTAATCGTAGCCGCCTGAGATTTCATTGCCGCCTCAATACCTGTTATGTATTTCTCAAGTATCTCCTCCAAATCTGTCTTCTTCTCGTGCTGTGGAGCTGACTATTGTTGTTAATTCGAAAAATCGGGGGGGGGGGGGTATGCTGATTGTGGAGCTTGCTGCTGGTTCTGATTTTGATTTTGATTCTGATTCTGATTGTTGCTCGATGAGAAGTTGGGATGGTTCCTTGCCCCTTGATTGTATATATTTTGATATGTGTTTTGTGCCCTGTTATAACTACCCACAAACTGTACTGATGCCGGATTTATTGTACAGTGGTATGTTGGATGCTCCCCTGCACATAGCTCACACACAACTGCTACCTGTTGCATATTCCTGCTTGACATAGCATCCATCTTCTTTGATAATGTTGCTATTGGTGCTGACAGAGTTGTCACTGAATCCACTTCCAGAATCCCTGCTACCCTGGGTTGAGTCATTCTATTAGTTGGCCACTGATAGTTGTTTGCAGCCATTGTTTCTATCAAGTCATATGCTTTTTCAAATTTCTTTGCCATGAAAGCTCCTTTTGATGCTGCATCAATGGTAGTTCGTGTATGTCCTCCTAACCAATTGTAGAAGGTATTCATCTGTATCCATTGAGGTAGTCCATGGTGTGGACATTTCCTCAACAGCTCTTTATGTCTTTACCATGCTTCGTATAGAGGTTCTCCCTACTACTGTGTGAATGTAGAAATATTCGTTCTCAGTCTCTGCATTTTTGCTGGCGGGAAGAATTTAGCTAGAAATTTCTGTGCCAAATCGTTCCATGTGGTGACGGTGGTAGAAAATGGAGCCAACCCTTTGCCTTATCCCTTAGAATGAACAGAAATAACCTCAGCCTAATATCATCATCTGACACCCCATTGCACTTGAATGTATCGTTAATCTCTATAAAGCCGATAATGTGTTCGTTCGGGTCGTCATTCGGTAGACCCCCAAACTGATAAGTGTTCTACACCATTTGTATAGTACCAGGGTTGATCACGAAGTTGTTAGCATTAATAGCAGGTTTGGTAATACTCGACCGAATTTTTGATACCCGCGGTGTAGCATTATCCCACAATGCTTTCTGTTCTTCTTCAGCCATGTTGTCTGGTGTTTCAAGTGATTCTCGAGTTTTCTCAATCCACTTACTTAACCTCTGAAATCGTTTGTCAATGTCGTCCACGTAAGGCAACAATTCGGGCTTCTTTGATCGAGTTTGCATGCACTACTCGAGAGTACTTGAAATAATAAGTAAAACAAAAATAAGAATAGTAATTTTTTTTAACTAATACTAATTTAATTAAACTGATATTGAAAGTGATAAACACAATTATTGTTCCCCGGCAACGGCGTCAAAAACTTGTTGGGTAAAATCTAATACACATAACACTCAAGTATACGTGGTCAACAAGTAATAGAGTGGAAGTAAAGTATCGTTCCCACGGAGAAAATAACTGAATTTTATCCTTACAATTACCAACTTTATATTATTTCAATTTTATTAAACTAATGATCAAGTGATGATATTTATGAAAAACTACCACTTAAACTATAACTAACACTATCCAGGAATTTGACAAGTTTTCGGAGAACTAAGCCTACAACTTCACTTATTATTTCACTTCGAATGACATACTTCCGTTTAATTTAAATCAACTATTTCAAATTATTAACCAATAATACAATAATAGATATAACCATATCTCGATGCGTTACACCCATTCTAACTTAAAACCACAATTGATAGAATTAAGCAAGATACCTTAATAACTAACTCACTATATCTCTATGTGAATTATAATTGAAAAAGGTTTCAGTTCAGGCTCTCTTAAGATTATGTATGATGTATTGATATCTCTATCCTACACATGAATTATGAATTCTAACTTACTGCAGAAATCACAAACATACATTACTATGATCAATTCTAATTCCAAATTTCATCTCCCGAGTTCACATGGAATAACGAGTAATTGGTGATCAAGTAATAACATAATTAAAGCGCAAACTATAGCAAATAATCTGAAAATAGTCTCAATAAACTAATATGAAAGCATGTCAATTCTCAGTTACACAATAAGCTCCATTGTAGACTTAAACAGTAATTAGTTCATCATAGATAAATTAAACACCACCATCCACAAAGTTACTAGCATCCTGAATACAAAGAATAGATGAAAAAAGAGAATAAATTCTGAAAGTTTATAGCTACTCTTCTCCAATCTCGTCTTGCGTTCTTCAGGTCGTAGCCTCGCTTTAATTCTCCCAACGTGTCATCTCCCACAGATTAGGGTTTGTTAATGTCCAAGATTATTCCATGTCTGCCCCACGTTTTGCCTTATATACTCTCCTAATCGCGTTCCAAATACCCCTAGCACAATATCTGTAAAATCCCATTCAAACAAGGAAACTAAATCTTTCATATCGCGTACTTCGCCTAGGCGAACTTTTCCTCCTTGTAATCTGCACCCCGGCGCACATGCCCCTAGGCGAATATCCTTAGTGTTAATTCTGCACCCAGGCGAGATTCAGTACTTTTCTTCAGCTTTTCTCTTTATGCATTCATTCCTTTTTTCTTATCCTTCCGGCCAATCCCTGCACACAAACTAATGCAAATACGTAAAAAGGAACCTAAAAATACCCAAAGTAGCCATATCTTAGGTTTAAATGTTATCCAATTCGCAAGTATAAAACCCACTCATCAATAGATATCGGTTTTAACCATTCATTTTGCTGTGAATAGTTAATATTTGTAGTGCATTGACTAGATCTATATTGGATCTAGCCAGATTTACCTTTCAATCAGTTCAAAAGTTGCAAAACTTGAACCATTCAAGCTAGACTAGCTAGGATCTATATAGATCTAGTTTTTGTGAATATTTTGCAACCACGTGGCCCTAGATCTGTATCTAGAGGACGTTGGAAGCTTCGGCTACTCGCTTACAAGGATTTAACTGATGAATCCTTTGTTTCGTGATGTCTAGAGTAGATATGCAATTTATTTTGATATATTCATTATACAGGCTGTTTAAATGATATCATGTGAGCCTAGGAGCCACAGGATCGATGATTCAATCAATGGATCAAGATCCAATTCCTATAATGGACTTGTTTAAGTTCTACAGTCATCTTGCAAACTGTGACACCCCCAAATCCGGGTACTTCAATTCCACGGGATTTGGTGTTCACTGAACAAATATCATCTATCTATTTACCCATAATAAATGTAAACCATGCAATAGATAGAAATAAATCCTCCCCTTATGGGGTTACAACATCTGAGTAATAAATACAATCCCAGGTCATACTAACCTTAAACATCTGTGCGGAACATAAAAAAATAAATAAGTCTTACACAACTTTAACATAAGTCTGAAACATAAACACATAAAATAAACAAGTCTTCATCACTTGTTGACCTTGCCCTTGCCTTTGCTAGTAGAACGCTCGTCGGACCTTTCGTTCTTAACTGCAATGTTATTATTACGCAAGAGTGAGCACGATTGCCCACAAGTATAATAATATAACAACAATATAATAACATGCGAGTGGATCAAAGACATCTGAATAAGGAAACTCAACTTTTGACTCGAGGATAAATAACATGAATCAAAAGAACATCTGAGGGTCATAAGACCTCGAACTATGTCCTAGGTTGTAAAGTGTTAAACTTCAAACCTTTAACAGTCATAAGACTATGGACTCTACTTCTCCTACTTAGGGGGATCAGCCCTTAGTACCATACTGTGCACAATATCTCAACGCTAAAGCGTAAATAATCCCCTATACAGGATTGTTCATCTCAGTTTGACATCAGAGTCCGCACCAAAGGAAGTTTGGTTTGGATAGGTTCCATAATAGTTCTAGAATTTAGAACCAACTATAGACTAGTCAAATCAATAAGGGTTCGCTAGTCAAATAAGGTTCAGCAATAAACGATATTAAAATTGAATAATAACTTTGAATTTAGTAACTTGCTTGACATAAGAATAAGGAATAGAACGCTTATTCAATTTAAAGAGTTTAGATAAGGAACTTGCTTAATGATAATAAGTTAGGGATAGAATACTTGCTTAATCATAATAGAGTTAGGGTAAAGAAACTTGCTCAAAGAAAGTTTAGGGTTATAGAACTTGCAAAATATTAAACAAGTTTAAGGATAGGAAACTTTCCTCGTGCGTAAGCTATAATTACAATTCACGTTCCCCAATTAATCCTACATACCATTTAAAGTCACAATACCAATTAATTATAACAATACTAGCATCATGAGTATATTCTCTTTCATTTAACTCAACTCTAAATCTGATTATATCAACCATATACACAAACCTTAACTCTTAAACACATTATTAGACTTCACGAATAACGAGTTTAAGTACTCATTCAACTCATCAATTAATCACGTAAAATCTTCATTGGCATGTTACTAATCTATTTTAACATCTCATTATATGATTATTACATTTCCATGTTCATTAGATTAGGTTACAATTATATTTCCTAGACTTGAACAATTAGAATCTCATTTCTGGGCAAAATCTGCCAAGTGGCGCTGCAGCTTCACTATTTGAACTAAAAATGGCGATGCGGCTCCACTGGCGCTGCAGCTCGGACTTTAAGCTTAAGTATGGCGCTGCAGCTCCACTGGCACTACAGCCCCAATCTTAGGCTTAAAGCTGGCGCTGCAGCCCCACTCTTAGGCTTAAAGTTGGCGCTGCAACTCCACACGCCAGTTTTAGAATTTGCAGTTAGCAAATAACACAGAACAGAGCCAAAAATAGACCCAAAAACTTTGCTCAAACAATAAATTAATCATACCCATCAATTCTAGACTTTACAGAAGTATAGCCCAACACTTATAGCATGATTTTGACAACTTAAACAACTAAATTTAAACCCTATAAATTCCATGTTTTTGCTATTTTTTAAAGTTTCATCAATTTTCATGAAATCACACATTACAGATTCGTTATAACACCAAATCAGTCCGTTTAAGTTTCGTTCTTTTCGTTTTTACATGTTCAAACATATTAAATCATCAATTTACAATTTTACATGCAACTAAAGCATCAAATTTCATACATACAAGCCATATTCAAATATTTTTCACTATAACTCAAAACTTCCTTTTTAAACACAATCTAATGGATTAATTCAACCAAAATAGTTTATAAATATCATATAATGATTTATACATACTACCTAACATATATCAATCACTTTCTCATGTATTAGTCACAAAATTCATTTACAGAGAACTAAAACTAATTTTTCTATGAAAACTCAAGAACATGAGAAATAGAGATTATAACTTGGATTCTTACCCTTTGATTCTTGTTTAGATGATAGGAAACTCTTCTTTGATTCTCCAAACCTTCTTCAATCTCAATCTCTCTCAAATTTTTCTCTCTTTTTCTCTCTGTGTTCTCTAACTTGTTTTCAAAAAGACTGATAATACTAATATAATTATACGTATAGACTTAACTGACAGAACATGGGTAGTGGTTAAGTGCTTCATGGCCTTAACTGCTCCCATGTTTGGTTTGTCATTTAAAAAGCTCCTTTTCCATTTATTTTAATTAACTTACTATTATATAGTTAATTAATGTCACACCCAATTAATCAAATAATCCTATTTAAATAAAATTGCATAATTCCATAATAATTTACATAGTCACATAATTAAAATTCTTGTTTATTAATAATGTCAAATCATTAAATCTCTAATTAATTATTAATTTAATTAGAATAATATTATGCTTATTTAAATAATTTATTTAATCAAATAAGTTCAATTAAATATATACTTTAAATATAAAAATTCACCACATTAATTTAACTAATGTAACACATATAATTAAATTAATCTACCACAATTTCATCAATTAATTATTTAACTCAATAATTAAATCATCGAAAAATATTTATTTAATTCAATAAATATTCAAATTAAATTACAAAAATCTCGTTCGTTACATCTTTCCCCCTTAAAAGGATTCTGTCCCTAGAATCACGGTTCAATTAAATTTCGTCCAGTTATATTCTCCCCCCGTACAAAGATTCTGTCCCCAGAATCGCATACACATAAATTAAGTAAATAAATGTGGGTAATTCTTCATCATATTCTCTTCGAGTTCCCACGTAGCTTCTTCAGCATTGTGGTTCCTCTAAATTATCTTAACCGAAGGTATAACCTTGTTTCTGAGAACTTGCTCTTTCCAGTCAATAATTTGAACAAGAATTTCTTCATAGGATAAGTCTTTCTCAAAATGTAGGGGTTCATATTCAATTACATGTTTGTAATCGGGTTTGTAGGGTCGTAAAACTGAAATATGAAAGACGTTGTGGACATTCTCCAGCGCCGGAGGTAAGGCTACCTCATACGAAACTTCTCCAATCCTTCGCAGTACCTCAAAGGGTCCAATGAACCTCAGGCTCAATTTCCCCTTCTTACCGAATCTGATCTTTCCCTTCCAGGGAGAGACTTTCAAGAACACATAGCTACCCGATTCAAACTCAACGTACTTATGGTGTGGATCGGCGTATTTCTTCTGCCTATCTTGAGCGGCTACCAATCTTTTCCAGATCACTTTGACTATCTCTGTTGTCTGTTGTACCAGTTCTGGACCTAGTAATTGTCTCTCACCAACTTAATCCCAGTATAGCGGAGTTCTGCATTTTCTTCTGTACAACGCTTTGTAAGGCGGCATGCCAATACTAGCGTGGTAACTATTGTTGTAGCCGAATTTCACAAGTTGTAGGTGATCATCCGAATTTCCTTTGAAATCCATGATGTACGCTTTCAACATATCATCCAAGGTCTGGATTGTCCTTTCGCTCTGCCCGTCGGTCTGAGGGTGATAAGCCGTACTCATTCTCAACTGTACATTCCTGTAGTCGCTTCCAGAAGTTCGATGTGAAGCGCGGATCTCTGTCGAAAACAATTGACACCGAAACTCCGTGCCTCGATACAATCTCTTTCACATATAACCTTGCCAACTGATCTAAGTTGAATCTGATTTTGATAGGAAGGAAGTGTGCGGATTTTGTCAGTCGGTCAACGATAACCCATACTGCGTCGTAGCCTTTCTGAGTCGTCGGAAAGCCAACCACGAAATCCATCGTAATGTGTTCCCATTTCTATTCTGGGATTTCCAGGGGTTGTAGCAAACCACTCGGCCTCTGATGTTCTGCTTTTACTTTCTGATAGGTCAGGCACTTCGCAACATACTCAGCAACATCTCGTTTCAAATTCGGCCACCAGAAGTGCTGTTGAAGGTCCTAGTACATCTTGGTACTACCGGGGTGTATCGAATATCGTGAGCTATGAGACTCGCTCAAAATGTCCTCCATAATCTCTGGCACTGACGGTACCCAAACTCTATTCTCAAATCTCAGTAGTCCCTCATTGTCTATCTTGAATCTATGTTCGATTCCTTCAGATATCTTTTTCTTAACCTTCTCACATTCTTCATCCTGAAGTTGAGCTTCCTTAACTTTATCCAATAGGGTTGTACCAGTTTGCATCTGAAACAACTTCTCATCAGTCTCCATTGGATACTTCACTTCCAATTCCAGCTTTTCCATTGTTGAAATTAGGTCCTCCTGAGCAGTCAACATCATCAATTTCTCCCCACCCTTTCTGCTTAAGGCGTCGGCAACCACATTAGCCTTACCCGGATGGTATAAGATTTCACAGCCATAGTCCTTAATTAACTCTAGCCACCTTCTCTGGCGCATATTTAAGTCCTTCTGTGTAAAAATATATTTCAGAGTCTTGTGGTCTGTATATATTTCACACTTTTCCCCATAGAGATAGTGTCTCCAGATCTTCAAAGCAAATACCACTGCAGCTAATTCCAAGTCATGGGTTGGATACCCCTTCTCATAGTCTTTCAATTGTCGTGACGCATACGCAATGACCCTACCATTCTGCATAAGCACATAGCCAAGTCCTTTATGCGACGCATCACTATAAACCACAAAATTTCCTGTGTCGTCCGGAAGGGATAACACAGGTGCTGAACTCAACCTGCTCTTAAGCTCTTGGAAGCTTTCCTCACACTTCTCCGTCCAAACGAATTTCACCGATTTTCTAGTCAAATTCGTCAGCGGAGTTACGATCTTGGAAAAGTAATGAATGAATCTTCTATAATAACCCGCCAATCCAAGAAAACTCCTCACTTCCAACTGTGTTTTCGACAGATCCCAGTTCATCATAGCTTCGACTTTAGAGGGATCTACTGAAATTCCATCCTTGTTGATCACATGTCCATGAAATTGCACTCTTTCAATCCATAATTAACATTTCAAAAATTTGGCGTACAACTTCTCTCTTCTCAACGCCTCTAATGTTAACTTCAGATGTTCTACATGTTCTTCCTTGGTCTTCGAGTATTCCAAAATGTTGTCGATAAAGACCACCACAAATTTTTCCAAAAACGGCTTGAACACTCCATTCATTAAGCCCATGAATGCTGCAGGAGCATTCGTTAGACCAAATGACATTACCAGAAATTCGTAGTGACCATATCGAGTCCTAAATGCTGAATTCGGAACATCCTCTGGCCTCACCTTCAGCTGATGATAGCCACTCCTCAAGTCTATCTTTGAAAAGTTCCTTGCACCCTTCAATTGGTTAAACGGATCATCGATCCTCGGTAATGGATATCTATTCTTAATTGTGACCTTATTCAGTTCTCTGTAGTCGATGCAAAGCCACATCGTCCCCTCCTTCTTTTTCACAAATAACACCGGCGCTCCCCACGGCGATACGCTCAATTGGATGTACTTCTTATCTAATAACTCTTGTAGTTGTGCCATTAACTCTTTCATCTCTACCGGAGCCATCCAGTACGGTGCTTTCGATATTGGAGTCGTCCCTAGAGCCAAATCGATCACAAACTCAACCTCTCTGTCTGGCGGAAGTCCTGGCAGATCATCCAAAAATACGTCTAAGAAGTCCCTCGCGACTGGTATATCTTCTACTTTTGGGTTTTCTTTACGATTATCGACTATATAGGCTAAATATCCTACACAGCCTTGTCTTAACAACTTCCTGGCCTGCATCATCGTCAGACAACTCACTTGTCTAGGCGATTTGCTTCCATAAAACACAACCTTTGATGGGGTCATAAGGTTGATACACTTCTTCTGGCAATCAATTACAGCCCCATAATTGACTAGCCAATCCATTCCCAAAATAACATCGAATTCCCCAAGCCTAATCAGGATAAGATCTATGTTCATAATGTTACCCTTAATATCCACCCTACAGTTCTTGTGTACGTACTTAACAGGGATCACTTCTTTATTCGCAATTTCTATGTTCATGGGGTATTCTTACTCGTCCATAGGAAGTTCTAAGTTCTTAGCAAAGTCATCGGATATAAATGAACAAGTACCACCCGAATCAAATAGTACATAAGCATTAACTTTATTAATCGAAATGATACCTGACACCACATCGCGAGACTGTACAGCATCCTGCACTATCATGTTTAAGGTTCTGGCGGTTGGTTGATTGGTTGCGGTTGGTCCCGTGATAGTTAGAGCACTTCCACCGCTGTTTCCCTTGTTCCCTCCTGATCCTGCCTGTGACACCCCCAAATTCCAGGACCGCCACTTGGTCTCTCGAATTCGGTTCATCACGTGCTCATGGTAATACATCGCAATAATAATAACTAAATATCACACAATCACAGCGGAAAATCTATTCTAGAATAATTTACAATGATTTATTATAATTATTCCCCCAAGTCTCGCAACCTACAGTACTTAATAGATTACATAATAATATCAATTAACGACTTATTACATAATCTAACTTAAGCTTAAACATAATCAAATCCAGTCTTACTTTATCATCTTAATACAACATTAAAATATAAAAAAAAACATAAAAGAGACAAGCTAGTTGGTAGCCTTGCCCTTGCCCTTATCAATGCCCGAAGGTTCGCCCTGCTCTGCCTTAACTGAAATGTTTTAGGGAAAGCAAGAATGAGCACAAATTGTCCAGCAAGTAATATATAATAAGGGTAAGTGATATAATTCTTAATTCTCGAAAGGGTATAACAAGGTTTGATAGTTCAAGGATAACAAGAATATCAACAGTCTTCAATAATAGTCGCTATGGACAGAATAAAATCAATATGATTCAATAATAAGTCAATTCAAGATTTCAAATAACTGAATACTGAGCAGTCACTAAGGACTATGAACTTCTACTAGAATTGACAGTAATAAACTGAAAATCCAATAAAAACAGGTACAACAGGTGATCAGCCTAAAGTACCATCGTTATGCATAACAATCAATCATACTCAAGTGTGCACGTCGGTTCTCCGACAATTATATATTCCCTTCAAAGAAGGTTGTTCTTCTCAGTCAAATACAAGATCCCGCACCAATCAATTAGTTTGGGTCATTTTTCAATAACATAAGTCTAGCCGAATCAAATGGCATAGACACTTTCACAATATTCAAGAACAATACTAAGTTCAACATGAATAATAGCTTTAATGAAATAAGAGTTCAAGTATGCTAATTCAATTCAAACAATTAAGTAGGAAACTAGTTCGCAATATACAAAGATAGAATACGTGTATCCAAAGAGATAAGTTTTAGATACTCGCTTACGATATCCGTTGAATAAAGTAATGCAAGGGTTTAGGATGCTTGCCTTATGCGTAGTTTACTCACGTAAAGCTAGCCAACACTTTGGAATCCTATTTATAATGTATTACATGTATAGGATTTTCATTAGTTAACACATCCGTTACACAACTTATTACTCAATATACATACATGTTACTATCTTAGTCACATGTCATACTTATTCTCATATGACATGAAATCAGATTATATGTTATTACGAATCAAGTACATAGTTATAACATAAATGATATTATAGCAACTCATCATGTTCAAGTCGCTACGATCCTTTGACCCATGGGCTTCCATTATATAAGTTAAACATTATCTTGTTACTTAATCATCACCTATTTAGACATATCAGTAGGGTGTAAACCATTTCTAGCAATGTAGGCATCATATAAGCTATCTGTCCAAAAATCAGATTGTCAAACTGTATGGCTTCTGATTCCAGGCCGGCGCAGCTGCGCCATGGCTAAGCCTAGGGCCAGCGCAGCTGCGCAGCCTTCTGGCCAAGCCAAGGCTGAGCTGTGCCTTATGGTTTCTGTCCGGTCATGCAAGCCAACAACACCACATAGCATATAAACCTATTAAAAGATACTTTTATGTTTGTACAACCTTTTCTAGTTTTAAATATATATGATATGGATTCTAAGTCAATACTTTCAATAACTTAAAGCCATTCAAGGATACGAACTAATAAGGTCTAACAGGCTCGCTTTTTTTAAACACTTAAATTATTCACATAACTTGCATTAAACATGTTCATGAGTTTTCATATCACATATATGCAACTATCATTATCATTAGTTTGAAAACATGCTTTATTTACACAAATTTGATTTCACTACATGTAACATAGTAGGAAAACATGAATGATACCTTAGCAAGTCTACAAGTTCTATCAAACATGTTCATAAGTATCGAAATTCAAATCTCAATGTAACATGTCGACGTTCACGTTCAGCACTTATACTTTCATTAATAAAGTTTGCTAATACGCTCTAACACGTTCATGCTACATTATGAAATTTATATACGTAAGTTAATGTGTCCGACATGTATGTCAAGGCCATATAAACATACCCGAAAATCAGAATATATATATGATCTTTATATGTCAAGGTTTGCCTTTAAAAACTTATATTTTCGCTCGAAATGTTTACTGATCGAGGTTTAGCATGCTCACGTCATACTATGAAACACGTATACACAAGTCAACATTCATTTCATGTGTTTCTAGATGGTACTAACGTGTCTCGAAAGTCAGAATATTAACATGCGTCAGATATGTTTAACGTCCGTTTATAAACCTTATGTTCCCTTTGAAAACTTTAAGTGCGTTTCCAAACTACATGTTGTTTTGTTAACCATGAATGCTAATAAACTAAAACATGCTTATATTGCCTCATTATGTTTATATATATATATGTTACACAAGCTAGCATGCTGGTTTAAGCCATATCAATTACTTAACACACAACAGGATTTAAGCAGATTGCAGAAAACTGGAGCAGGGTGCCGGCGCAGCTGCGCCGCATCCCAGGCTTAAACCGGCGCAGCTGCGCCACTACTGGTTCGCACCAGACAGCAGGCAGCTACGACAGTTTCTAGCCCAACTCACAAAATGGCTTCATGAAAATAGTTTTTAAACAACTACGTTCCAGTTCAAACATGTATATAAGCCATATAGCAACTAAACAAACTTCCTTCAATCCAATTATAGTCCAATTTGGCATAATCAGAAATTGAAATTTTTGACAGAAAAATGAAAATGAAGAACATGAATCATGTAATTATACCTTTGCTATGAATTAAGCATGCTGCTATCTCACAATGCTATTATACTGATATATGTATATGCTCTCAACTTATCAACTCAAACAAAATCTCAGCAAGGTGAAATGAGAAGGAAGGAAGCCATATTTATAGAGAAAACAAAATACAGACAATGCAATTGCCTACCTTTTCAAACTAACAGAAATTTGAATTGCATGCTAGATAAGAGGAAGTTGGTAGATAGTTGTTGAAAGCCATCATTAGAGTCACTCCTCATATAATTATTGCTAGCTAAGCTTGGGAGAAGAATGGGGAGAATAGGCCTTAGCCTTTTTGCCATACACGTGAAGGAGAAGGAGAGTGACTATCATATTGGGACAAGGCCATATATCAGCATTCTAGAATTTGTATATATACACAACACTTATGCCAAAATATGTTACATGTATATATACTATATAATTAGGCCACAATTATAGTTATAATGTAATTCTAATGATACTAACATGGATTCACATAATGTAGTAAGTGTGAATTGTACACATATAATTCATGTACATTTTTATCATACTGGTATAATTTAATCGGATGTTATCACATTACATTATCTCATGTATTATTAAATTGTTCACCATATATTCATGATGTCTCACTTTATTAAAATTAATAGTTTACAATATGTTCATGATATATTATACAGTGTATACCCACATATTTATTATCACATAAGTATTATCATGCATTCATAACATATAGCTTTAACATAATCACATTATGCTTCATGTAATATATGGTTTCTATGTGTAATATATTCGCATTGCATTATATAACATAGTTTATGTATATACATGCATGGTCACACTTAAGTGTCTCTCTACACTATATAATATAGTTGTATTCCATATACTTTATATATTCAAGTATTGCACATTTGCACAAATCAATTAATATAATCTTATTATATTAATCACTCACTTATTTGTTTTATTATTCATAATGTCAAATAAATAAACTATTTATCTCGTTGATTAATTAACAATAATATTAATTAATTTATTCCTCATTGATTATTAATTATACCAAATTAATAATCATAGGATTAATTATCACATTAACAAATATAAATCTCAGCACAATTATAAACAAGTGGATTATTATTATTATATTTTTTGCAATAATAATAATCACATATTATTAATCAACCATAGTTAATATCCCACAACAATCAATTAATATTCTCTAATAACAATTAACAATTAATTAATTGTTCACTTAAAAATTCTTCGTCAATTAATATAATTATTAATATTTTCCATCACTGTGCCACACTAGGCTCTCAACGAGTTTATCGTAAACTCCACATTTTTCTCAATTGTCATAGATATTTAATTTAATATAATTGAATTAATCATTCTCATAACACAAAATCATTTATATTCAAATAAATTCTCATTTCCATTAATATATTTATTTAATAATATTAGGAAATTCTCGGGTATTACATCCTCCCCCCCCCCCTTATAAAAATTCCGTCCCGAAATTACTGCAAGGTTACACAAACAAATGGGGATAATCCCTCATTATCCTATCTTCTAATTCCCACGTTGCCTCCTCGACATCGTGGTTACGCCAAAGTACTTTTACAGACGAAATAATTTTATTTCTCAAAGTTTGCTCTTTCCTATCTAATATCTGGACAGGAATTTCTTCATACGCCAAGTTCTTCTCCACTTGAATGGGCTCGTAAGAAATCACGTGCTTGTAGTCTGGCCTTGTACGGTCGCAACACGGAAATGTGGAACACATTGTGGATGTGCTCCAACTCGGGTGGTAACGCAACTTTGTATGCCACTTCGAACACTCGCTTCTGTATTTTGAACGGTCCTATAAATCTTGGACTCAATTTTCCTTTCTTGCCGAAACGGATCTTTCCTTTCCATGGAGATACTTTCAAGAATACAAAACTGCCGACTTTGAAGTCTCGGTCCTGCCGATGCAAATATGCGTATTTCTTCTGGCGATCTTGAGCTGCTACTAATCTTGCTCTTATCACTGTCACCACGTCTGCGGTTTGTTGTACTACCTCTGGTCCGAGAATTCGTCGTTCTCCGACTTCGTCCCAACATAATGGCGTTCTGCACTTTCTTCCGTAAAGAGCTTCGTACGGTGGCATGCCGATACTCGCATGGTAGCTATTATTATATGTGAATTCTACTAAGGGTAGGTGGTCGTCCCAATTTCCTTTAAAATCCATCACGCAAGTCCTAAGCATATCCTCCAGCGTTTGTATTGTTCGCTCACTCTGTCCGTCTGTCTGAGGATGGTAAGCTGTACTCAACCTCAACTGCGTTCCCATTCTTTCTTGCAAACTCTTCCAAAAATTGGACGTGAAGCGCGGATCTCGATCAGAGACAATTGATACCGGCACTCCATGTCGTGAAACAATCTCTTTTACATACAGACTCGCTAATTGGTTCAAACTGTAGCGGATCTTGATTGGTAGAAAATGTGCAGTCTTGGTAAGTCGATCCACGATAACCCAAATGGCATCATAGCCTTTCTGCGTAACTGGAAGTTCTACCACGAAGTCCATCGTAATATGCTCCCATTTCCACTCTGGTATTTCCAACGGTTGTAGTAAACCACTCGGCCGCTGATGTTCTGCTTTAACGCGTTGGCAAGTCAAACATCTACTGACGCACTCTGCGACTTCCCGTTTTAAATTGGGCCACCAAAAATGTTGCCTTAGATCTCGGTACATCTTTGTGCCTCCCGGATGAACGGAATATGTCGTATTGTGTGCCTCGTGCAAAATCTCTTCCCTCAACTCGGTTACCGCTGGTACCCATACTCTTTCTTCAAATCTCAAGATACCATCTTTATCCATTCGAAATTTCTCTTCCTCATTTTCTGTGATCCTCTTTCGGATTTTCTCACACTCTTCATCCTTTTCCTTAGCTTCCTTTACTCTATCCAACAATGTCGGATGAGCTTCCATTACAAACAACTTCTCTCCAAGCTTCTCTGGTTCTTTCACTTCTATTTCCAATTTCTCCATCTCTCTTATCAATTCTTCCTGAGTCATCAAATTAAACAACTTCTCCCTTCCTTTCCTGCTCAGAGCGTCGGCAACCACATTCGCCTTTCCCGGGTGATAAAGAATATCGCAATCATAGTCTTTGATTAATTCTAACCATCTCCTCTGCCGCATGTTCAACTCCTTCTGTGTGAAGATATACTTCAGACTTTTATGGTCCGTGTATATCTCACATTTTTCTCCGTACAAATAATGCCTCCATATCTTTAACACAAAAACTACTGCCGCTAACTCTAAGTCGTGAGTAGGGTATCGTTTTTCGTAATCCTTTAATTGTCGTGATGCATATGCAATGACCTTGCCGTGCTGCATAAGCACACAGCCAAGTCCCTTGTGCGATGCATCACTATACACCACAAAATTTCCTGCATCATCTGGTAATGATAATATAGGTGCTTCGCTCAATCTCTTCTTCAACTCCTGAAAACTCTCTTCACATTTGTCGGTCCATACAAATTTCACCGTCTTTCTAGTCAAATTGGTCAACGGGGTTGCTATCTTAGAAAAATCTTAGATAAATCTCCGATAGTACCCAGCTAACCCTAAAAAGCTTCTCAACTCCGTCAGTGTTTTCGGTTGTTCCCAATTACTTACTGCTTCAACCTTCGCAGGGTCTACAGCAATTCCATTCTTATCCACCACGTGGCCTAAGAATTGAACCTTCTCCATCCGAAATTCGCACTTTGAAAATTTTGAATACATCTTCTCCTTCCTTAGTGCTTCCAAAACAATCTTCAGATGTTCGGCGTGTTCTTCCTCTGTCTTCGAGTAGATCAAAATGTCATCGATAAAAACCACTACAAATTTATCCAAGTATGGCTTGAAAACTCAGTTCATCAAGTCCATAAATGCTGCCGGAGCATTAGTCAATCCAAATGACATTACCAAAAACTCGTAGTGTCCATAACGGGTTCGAAACGCAGTCTTTGGTATGTCCTCATCCCGTACCTTCAGTTGATGATATCCTGTTCGTAGGTCGATCTTCGAGAAACACTTAGCTCCCTTCAGTTGATCAAACAAGTCGTATATCCTCGGTAGCGGATATCGGTTCTTGATCGTTACTCTGTTTAACTCTCGATAATCGATACAGAGCCTCATCGACCCGTCCTTCTTCTTAACGAATAGCACTGGTGCTCCCCAAGGAGAAACTTTCGGTCGAATGTAACCTTTATCCAACAACTCTTGCAATTGTATCATCAATTCCTTTATTTCTACTGGCGCCATACGATACGGAGCTTTCGAAATCGGTGCCGTTCCCGGTGCTAAGTCTATTATGAATTCGATTTCCCTGTCTGGAGGAAGACCAGGCAGATCGTCTGGAAATACATCTTGAAATTCATTCACTACGGATATATCCTTAATTTCTATTCCCTCTTTTCGAGTATCAACTATGTAAGCTAAATAACCTACACATCCTTTCCTTAACAATTTTTGGCCTGCATCATCGTAATGCAACACGATTGCTTAAGCGATGAGCTACCATAAAACACTACCTTAGACTTACTCGGAGTCTGAAGGTTCACAAATTTGTTCTGACAGTCAATTATCGCAGCATGGTTATACAACCAATCCATTCCTAGTATTACGTCAAATTCTCCCAATCTAATAGGAATCAAGTCTACGCTCAGTTCATGTTCTCTAATGTTTGCATGACAATCTCGATAAATGTATTCTACAGGGATCACTTCCATATTAGCAACTTCTATGACTAAAGGATTTTCTAATCGTTCTAGGGGTGTACTAAGTTTACTATCAAATTCTTCAGATACAAAAGAACAGGTGGCACCCGAATCAAATAATACATAAGCATTTATATCATTGATTGGGATTATACCTGACACCACGTCCTTCGCAGCCACGGCGTCTTGGACGGTCATGTTAAAGGTTCTGGCTGTTGGGCGGTTGGATTGTGCCGGTCCACCGATCATCAGCTTGTTGCCTCCTTGCTGATTACTACCCCCGCCACTTCCCTTCTTTGGGCAGTCCTTAATTCGGTGCTCCGTCGAGCCACACGCAAAGCATCCTTGTATCTTCTTTGGTTTCGGACAGTTGGGCGAGATGTGCCCTTCCTGTCCGCAGTTGTAGCAAGTGCCACATCCCTTCCAGCACTCGCCCTGATGATTCTTTCCACACTTCGGGCATCCTTCAGCCCTCTTCTTGAAACCTCCACGAAAATTCCCTGATTGATTATTGTTGTTTTTGTTGTTGTTGTTATTCTCCCACTTTCTCTTTCCCAAGTTTCTTCCTCCGCTACTGCTTTCTCCCATACAATTCTCTCCTCCAGCATTCTTTCCTTTCTTTTCTTTGTTATACAGACTTAAGGCCTCACTGCCACCTTCCGCAATGATTGCCTTCTCTAGTAATGTTGCAAAGGAATCAATTTGAAGAACTGATACCTTATTGAACAGCCACGGCTTCAACCCTTGTTCGAAATGTCTAGCCTTTCTCTCTTCATCACCAACTTGGTGCTCCGTAAATCATGCTAGTTCGTTAAACCTAGCCGCGTATTGCGCCACCGTCATCTCACCTTGTTTTAACTCTAATAATTTCACCTCCATCCGATTCTTCATACTCTTCGGGAAGTAATTCTCGAAGAACAGCGTCTTAAACTTGTCCCAAGCTATTATTCCTTCTCCAGCTCTTTGTTGATTAGCCTCCCACCAGTAGTTCGCTTCTCCCCTCATCATGTACGTGGCAAACACCGTCTTCTGATCTTTGCCTACGCTAGCTATAGTGAAAGCTTTTTCGATCTCTTTGATCCACGTTTGTGTGACGATTGGGTCGGTAGTTCCCTCGAACTCTAGGGGTCCTACACTCTTAAAGTCTTTGAAGGTCGTTACTGGCACAGTCTGAGGGTTCGGGCGAACGGGTTCATTGTTCCTTCCCCTTAAGGCTTCTCCTAACAAGTCTACCAGTTTCTGGATCGGGTCTACTTGTTCCCTCTCGTTGTTAACAGATTCTTCGGGTGCAGTCAATCTACGTCTGGGCGGCATTATTTGCATCACAAGTTTCCATTTTATTATTATTCAAGTATATTACTTAAGTATTTCTTCTAATACTAAAAGAATAAATCTATAACATGTTTTTGAAATAAACTTCATTTATATTCATATGCCAAATCGTTTCATTACATGATTTTCCTAGCATACTGCTATAAATGTTATCACATATATCCCCTAATATCACAAAAGATGGGGAATATATCAACCTACCACCATACTACCCCTCTAACAAAAGCTAACTCGGGGTTTACATCATCATCCCACTCTTACACAAAAGATCGGGATTGCATCATAGTATATACAATACATAAGGACACAACTAGTACTACCACTAGACTGACTAAGGAAATCTCATCCCATCATCCCGCGCTCCACTGCGCTCTTGTACTCCAACTGTGCTATATACGCAACCAGCTCTCGGCTCAAGGTATGTAGAGTCTGTCCCTGTTCTGTCGGGTAGTGGTACACACCATCAATCACCCTTTCAAAAGCTGAACGGAACACATACCCCATCTTGTTCATCTTTCTCTTCTTGCACCTGACCTCGTCCTCAAGGTCGTCAGCTCTCTCATTGGACGCTTCCCACTTCTCCTCGAAGTGTAACCTATCCATCACCTCCAACTCTAGCTGAGTACAGAGTGCCTCTTTCTCAGTCTTCTCACTCAGTTCCCTCTGCTCAACCTCTTCTAGCTTCTCTGCCAAATCTACATTCCTAGCCACTGACCTGTGAAACAGAGTCCCCATCTGGATCCCTGCCTCCCTACGGTAGGCAATCTCCACCTCTAACTCTTGCATAGCCAGCTTCCTCTGGTGGTCCTCGTCCCTCAGCTTCTGGAACTCAGACTCTCTCTCTTGGGCCTCTGTCTCCAGCTCCTGGACCCTGCAGTCTAACTCTAGGATCCGTTCCTCGTACTCTCCTAACATCTGCTCCTCTATAGTAGCCTCATCCGAGTCCTCTACTGGCTCATCCTCCATCGGCTCCTCCTTTGGATCAGACTCTATCTCAATCTCGTCCTCGTCGTCAGACTCGAATGGTGCAACAGCCTGCACTGGTGTAGCCTCTAGAGGTGCCTCGTATACTACGTGTATATCCCTGGGCTCCTCCTCTGCCACTCTACTAGGTACCCCTGTGTCTGTCATCCTACAATCACAAACACGAGACAAACAAACAGCAACTCCATTAGAATGTTAAATAAACATAAGTTCATTGTATAGAATGAGGTTACATTTCATAACAGACTAAGTCTCTCAAGGAAAACTCTACATGAGTTTTATCTCCTTCCTAACTTTTAAGTTTGCCTAAGTTATAGTCTAAGGACACTCATTCCTAAGGTTTATAACTACAGCTTTGATACCAACCTGTGACGCCCCCAAATTCCAGGACCGCCACTTGGTCTCTCGAATTCGGTTCATCACGTGCTCGTGGTAATACATCGCAATAATAATAACTAAATATCACACAATCACAGCGGAAAATCTATTCTAGAATAATTTACAATGATTTATTATAATTATTCCCCCAAGTCTCGCAACCTACAATACTTAATAGATTACATAATAATATCAATTAACGACTTATTACATAATCTAACTTAAGCTTAAACATAATCAAATCCAGTCTTACTTCATCATCTTAATACAACATTAAAATATAAAAAAAAACATAAAAGAGACAAGCTAGTTGGTAGCCTTGCCCTTGCCCTTATCAACGCCCGAAGGTTCGCCCTGCTCTGCCTTAACTGAAATGTTTTAGGGAAAGCAAGAATGAGCACAAATTGTCCAGCAAGTAATATATAATAAGGGTAAGTGATATAATTCTTAATTCTCGAAAGGGTATAACAAGGTTTGATAGTTCAAGGATAACAAGAATATCAACAGTCTTCAATAATAGTCGCTATGGACAGAATTATATCAATATGATTCAATAATAAGTCAATTCAAGATTTCAAATAACTGAATACTGAGCAGTCACTAAGGACTATGAACTTCTACTAGAATTGACAGTAATAAACTGAAAATCCAATAAAAACAGGTACAACAGGTGATCAGCCTAAAGTACCATCGTTATGCATAACAATCAATCATACTCAAGTGTGCACGTCGGTTCTCCGACAATTATATATTCCCTTCAAAGAAGGTTGTTCTTCTCAGTCAAATACAAGATCCCGCACCAATCAATTAGTTTGGGTCATTTTTCAATAACATAAGTCTAGCCGAATCAAATGGCATAGACACTTTCACAATATTCAAGAACAATACTAAGTTCAACATGAATAATAGCTTTAATGAAATAAGAGTTCAAGTATGCTAATTCAATTCAAACAATTAAGTAGGAAACTAGTTCGCAATATACAAAGATAGAATACTTGTATCCAAAGAGATAAGTTTTAGATACTCGCTTACGATATCCGTTGAATAAAGTAATGCAAGGGTTTAGGATACTTGCCTTATGCGTAGTTTACTCACGTAAAGCTAGCCAACACTTTGGAATCCTATTTATAATGTATTACATGTATAGGATTTTCATTAGTTAACACATCCGTTACACAACTTATTACTCAATATACATACATGTTACTATCTTAGTCACATGTCATACTTATTCTCATATGACATGAAATCAGATTATATGTTATTACGAATCAAGTACATAGTTATAACATAAATGATATTATAGCAACTCATCATGTTCAAGTAGCTATGATCCTTTGACCCATGGGCTTCCATTATATAAGTTAAACATTATCTTGTTACTTAATCATCACCTATGTACACATATCAGTAGGGTGTAAACCATTTCTAGCAATGTAGGCATCATATAAGCTATCTGTCCAAAAATCAGATTGTCAAACTGCATGGCTTCTGATTCCAGGCCGGCGCAGCTGCGCCATGGCTAAGCCTAGGGCCAGCGCAGCTGCGCAGCCTTCTAGCCAAGCCAAGGCTGAGCTGTGCCTTATGGTTTCTGTCCGGTCATGCAAGCCAACAACACCACATAGCATATAAACATATTAAAAGATACTTTTATGTTTGTACAACCTTTACTCTTTCAAATATATATGATATGGATTCTAAGTCAATACTTTCAATAACTTAAAGCCATTCAAGGATACGAACTAATAAGGTCTAACATGCTCGATTTTTTTAAACACTTAAATTATACACATAACTTGCATTAAACATGTTCATGAGTTTTCATATCACATATATGCAACTATCATTATCATTAGTTTGAAAACATGCTTTATTTACGCAAATTTGATTTCACTACATGTAACATAGTAGGAAAACATGAATGATACCTTAGCAAGTCTTCAAGTTCTATCAAACATGTTCATAAGTATCGAAATTCAAATCTCAATGTAACATGTCGACGTTCACGTTCAACACTTATACTTTCATTAATAAAGTTTGCTAATACGCTCTAACACGTTCATGCTACATTATGAAATTTATATACGTAAGTTAATGTGTCCGACATGTATGTCAAGGCCATATAAACATACCCGAAAATCAGAATATATATATGATCTTTATATGTCAAGGTTTGCCTTTAAAAACTTATATTTTCGCTCGAAATGTTTACTGATCGAGGTTTAGCATGCTCACGTCATACTATAAAACACGTATACACAAGTCAACATTCATTTCATGTGTTTCTAGATGGTACTAACGTGTCTCAAAAGTCAGAATATTAACATGCGTCATATATGTTTAACGTCCGTTTATAAACCTTATGTTCCCTTTGAAAACTATAAGTGCGTTTCCAAACTACATGTTGTTTTGTTAACCATGCATGCTAATATACTAAAGCATGCTTACATTGCCTCATTATGTTTATATATATATATATGTTACACAAGCTAGCATGCTGGTTTAAGCCATATCAATTACTTAACACACAACAGGATTTAAGCAGATTGCAGAAAACTGGAGCAGGGTGCCGGCGCAGCTGCGCCGCATCCCAGGCTTAAACCGGCGCAGCTGCGCCACTACTGGTTCGCACCAGACAGCAGGCAGCTACGACAGTTTCTAGCCCAACTCACAAAATGGCTTCATGAAAACAGTTTTTAAACAACTACGTTCCAGTTCAAACATGTATATAAGCCATATAGCAACTAAACAAACTTCCTTCAATCCAATTATAGTCCAATTTGGCATAATCAGAAATTGAAATTTTTGACAGAAAAATGAAAATGAAGAACATGAATCATGTAATTATACCTTTGCTATGAATTAAGCTTGTTGCTATCTCACAATGCTATTATACTGATATATGTATATGCTCTCAACTTATCAACTCAAACAAAATCTCAGCAAGGTGAAATGAGAAGGAAGGAAGCCATATTTATAGAGAAAACAAAATACAGACAATGCAATTGCCTACCTTTTCAAACTAACAGAAATTTGAATTGCATGCTAGATAAGAGGAAGTTGGTAGATAGTTGTTGAAAGCCATCATTAGAGCCACTCCTCATATAATTATTGCTAGCTAAGCTTGGGAGAAGAATGGGGAGAATAGGCCTTAGCCTTTTTGCCATACACGTGAAGGAGAAGGAGAGTGACTATCATATTGGGACAAGGCCATATATCAGCATTCTAGAATTTGTATATATGAACAACACTTATGCCAAAATATGTTACATGTATATATACTATATAATTAGGCCACAATTATAGTTACAATGTAATTCTAATGATACTAACATGGATTCACATAATGTAGTAAGTGTGAATTGTACACATATAATTCATGTACATTTTTATCATACTGGTATAATTTAATCGGATGTTATCACATTACATTATCTCATGTATTATTAAATTGTTCACCATATATTCATGATGTCTCACTTTATTAAAATTAATAGTTTACAATATGTTCATGATATATTATACAGTGTATACCCACATATTTATTGTCACATAAGTATTATCATGCATTCATAACATATAGTTTTAACATAATCACATTATGCTTCATGTAATATATGGTTTCTATGTGTAATATATTCGCATTGCATTATATAACATAGTTTATGTATATACATGCATGGTCACACTTAAGTGTCTCTCTACACTATATAATATAGTTGTATTCCATATACTTTATATATTCAAGTATTGCACATTTGCACATATCAATTAATATAATCTTATTATATTAATCACTCACTTATTTGTTTTGTTATTCATAATGTCAAATAAATAAACTATTTATCTCGTTGATTAATTAACAATAATATTAATTAATTTATTCCTCATTGATTATTAATTATACCAAATTAATAATCATAGGATTAATTATCACATTAACAAATATAAAT
This sequence comes from Panax stipuleanatus, assembly GCA_020205555.1. NCBI lineage: Eukaryota > Viridiplantae > Streptophyta > Magnoliopsida > Apiales > Araliaceae > Panax > Panax stipuleanatus. Next base: position 35,447,459 of record CM035126.1, on the reverse strand, counting down.
CTCAGCACAATTATAAACAAGTGGATTATTATTATTATATTTCTTGCAATAATAATAATCACATATTATTAATCAACCATAGTTAATATCCCACAACAATCAATTAATATTCTCTAATAACAATTAACAATTAATTAATTGTTCACTTAAAAATTCTTCGTCAATTAATATAATTATTAATATTTCCCATCACTGTGCCACACTAGGCTCTCAACGAGTTTATCGTAAACTCCACATTTTTCTCAATTGTCATAGATATTTAATTTAATATAATTGAATTAATCATTCTCATAACACAAAATTATTTATATTCAAATAAATTCTCATTTCTATTAATATATTTATTTAATAATATTAGAAAATTCTCGGGTATTACACTGCCCCTCCAGATCCCTTCTTGGGACAGTTCCTTGCCAGATGGTCCTTTGAGCCGCAAGTGAAGCAAGCGCCCTTCTTTGGGTTAGGGCATTTAGGTGCTATGTGGCCTTCCTGACCACAATTGTAGCATACTCGTTTTTCCTTCATACAGATTCCCAGGTGAGATTTCCCGCAAGTCGGACAAGCTTTGATCCACTTTTTCTGACCTCCTTGCTGATTCCCAATTGATGAGTTATCACTCCACCTCTTCTTCTGATTACTACTCCCTCCCGTGTTGCTACCACTAGCCTTGTTAATTCCTTCACCTTCACTCTTTTTCTTCTTCTGGTCCTGATTATACTTTGTAACTGCGTCACTCCCGCCTTCAGCGAGAATGGCCTTCTCCACCACCCCAGCAAAAGTGTTCAATTGGAACATTGACACTTTGCTATACAACCAGGGCTTCAGGCCCTGTTCAAACCTCCTTGCCTTCCTCTGATCGGTGTGCAGTTGATACATGGAAAACCTAGCTAACTCATTGAATTTCGCCGCATATTCTGGTACAAACATATTCCTCTGTTTCAGCTCTAGGAACTGGACCTCCATTTGATTCTGCGAGCTGGTCGAAAAGTACATCTCGAAGAACATCTCTTTGAACCTCTCCCAGGTAATCACACCTTCACCTCCCCAGACCTTATTCGCTTGCCACCAATAGCTGGCCTAGGATTTCAGCATGAACGTTGCATAGGCGGTTTTCTGGTCTTCTCTGACTCTGGAGACGTCGAAAACTTTCTCCATCTCCATCACCCAGGTTTGAGCTTCTATCGGGTTCATGGTGCCTTTAAACTCTGGCGGTCCCACCGCCTTGAAGTCCTTGAACGTTGTGTTCGGTGGAGCTTGAGGTTGGTTGTTAAGCGCTCCAGCAAGTAAGTTCGCCAACTGCTGAACGGGGTTAGCATTGGCGTCGTTATTGTTGTTCGTTGACCCTTCTTGGGCCTGTTAACAGTTAGGTCATCTCCTTGGCGGCATTTTTCTATTAAGAAATACGCTTATTAGATCTTTATTCAATTCTCTAAATATCTAAGGCTTAACTTAAACATTTAGACACAATCAGTCAACACATTATCTCAAATAAACTCTGATATTTTATTAAATCAAAAGTTTTAACATAACACGATAGCATCGCTGCTATTTACATCAACTATCCCGAGACAAAGAATCTACAGGATTTAAAACATAAAATATTCCTCTGTCTATAAACACATTGGAATTTACATTATTAACTACCAGATAGGTTTCACAAAATTAAATGTTCCTATCACTGCCCATTAAGGCAACGAACAGCTTTGCCAGGCTCTTCTTCCATAATTTGAGACATCGTCCTGCGATCTAGCATGTATGACGGTAGTCCTTTGAACTGAATTGGGCACTTCATAACCCGATCCTGGGCCTCATTAATTGCATACTGAAGCGTAGAGTACGTCTTCTCAAGCTTGGCCTTCTTTGCCCGACAGTTATCTTCTGCGAGATCTGTTCGTCGTGATTCCCTTACCCAGGCCTCCTCTGCTATGGCCAGCCTTGCTGATTTCTCTTTTAGTTCATTCTTCAATTCCTCTATTTCCTCTAAATTTTGCTCGGTTTGGCCTTTCTCGTGAGCCAAATCCCACTCTACATTTCCCAACCGTGTGTGAAGAGCCTCAACCTCTCCATCCCTCATCTCGATGGTAGACTGTTGAGTAACCGACCTCTCCCTCAGCTTCTGAACAGTCTCCCTCAGCTCTTGAATAGTATCACGTAACTCTATGTTACGGTCATACATCTCAGCACTGATAGAGCTCGGTGGGAACTTTTCAGGGTCTTCCTCCTCCTCTTCGGCTGCCTCAGCCTGAACCTCAATCTCCTCAGGGTCTTCCTCAAAGTCCTCTGAATTAGACACCGGCACATACTCTTGACCAATGACTGTGATCAAGGGTGATGGCTCTCGTCGGACTAACTGCTCCCAAACTACGTGGATATCTCGGGGCTTCTCCTCTCTAGCCTCTAGGGGTACAAGGTCCCTGGACTGACTAGGTTCTCCAGCATCCGTCATCCTGACAAATAAAATTTTAAGTCTTAGTTATTACGTGATGCTAATCGGTACTCAAGTATATAAGTATAAGCACATAGCACATAAGATAAGTTATTATCTTTCTTAACATGATAAGAGTTATCATTACTATATTCTCAATCTCTAAAAGGCTATTATCCTAAGGTTTTCCCCCACCTAAGGTTCATAACCTACGGCTTCGATACCAACCTGTGACACCCCCAAATCCGGGTAATTCAATTCCACGGGATTTGGTATTCACTGAACAAATATCATTTATCTATCTACCCATAATAAATGCAAACCATGAAATAGATAGAAATAAATCCTCCCCTGATGGGGTTACAACATTTGAGTAATAAATACAATCCCAGGTCATACTAACCTTAAACATCTGTGCGGAACATAAACAAATAAATAAGTCTTACACAACTTTAACATAAGTCTGAAATATAAACACATAAAATAAACAAGTCTTCATCACTTGTTGACCTTGCCCTTGCCTTTGCTAGTAGAAGGCTCGTCGGACCTTTCGTTCTTAACTACAATGTTATTATTACGCAAGAGTGAGCACGATTGCCCACAAGTATAATAATATGACAACAATATAATAACATGCGAGTGAATCAAAGGCATCTGAATAAAGAAACTCAACTTTTGACTCAAGGATAAATAACAGGAATCAAAAGAACATCTGAGGGTCATAAGACCTCAAACTATGTCCTAGGTTGTAAAGTGTTAAAATTCAAACCTTTAACAGTCATAAGACTATGGACTTTAGATCTCCTACTTAGGGGGATCAGCCCTTAGTACCATACTGTGCACAATATCTTAACGCTAAAGCGTAAATAATCCCCTATACAGGGTTGTTCATCTCAGTTTGATATCAGAGTCCGCACCAAAGGAAGTTTGGTTTGGATCAGGTTCAATAATAGTTCTAGAATTTAGAACGTTCATCAACTATGGACTAGTCGAATTAAGAATTCGCTAGTCTTACAAGGTTCAGGAATAAACGATATTCAAATTGAATAATAACTTTGAATTTAGTAACTTGCTTGACATGAGAATAAGGAATAGAACGCTTATTCAATTTAAAGAGTTTAGATAATGAACTTGCTTAATGATAATGAGTTAGGGATAGAATACTTGCTTAATCATAATAGAGTTAGGGTAAAGAAACTTGCTCAAAGAATGTTCAGGGTTAGAGAACTTGCAAAATATTAAACAAGTTTAAAGATAGGAAACTTGCCTTATTCGTAAGCTATAATTACAATTCACATTCCCCAATTAATCCTACATACCTTTTAAAGTCACAATACCAATTAATTATAACAATACTAGCATCATGAGTATAATCTCTTTCATTTAACTCAACTCTAAATCTGATTATAACAACTATATACACAAACTTTAACTCTTAAACACATTATTAGACTTCACGAATAACGAGTTTAAGTACTCATTCAACTCATCAATTAATCACGTAAAACCTTCATTGATATGTTACTAATCTATTTTAACATCTCATTATATGATTATTACATTTCCATGTTCATTAGATTAGGTTACAATTATATTTCCTGGACTTGAACAATTAAAATCTCATTTCTGGGCAAAATCTGCCAAGTGGCGCTGCAGCTTCACCATTTGAACTAAAAATGGTGTTGCAGCTCCACTGGCGCTACAGCTCGGACTTTAAGCTTAAGTATGGCGCTGCAGCTCCACTGGCGCTGCAGTCCCAATCTTAGGCTTAAAGCTGGCGCTGCAGCTCCACTGGCGCTGCAGCTCCACTGGCGCTGCAGCCCCACTCTTAGGCTTAAAGCTGGCGCTGCAGCTCCACACGCCAGAATCTGCAGTTCGCGAATAACATAGAACAGAGCCAAAAATAGACCCAAAAACTTTGCTCAAACAATAAATTAATCATACCCATCAATTCTAGACTTTACAGAAGTATAACCCAACACTTATAGCATGATTTTGACAACTTAAACAACTAAATTTAAACCCATAAATTCCATGTTTTTGCTATTTTTCAAAGTTTCATCAATTTTCATGAAATCACACATTACAGATTCGTTATAACACCAAATCAGTCCGTTTAAGTTTCGTTCTTTTCATTTTTACATGTACAAACATATTAAATCATTAATTTACAATTTTACATGCAACTAAGGCATCAAATTTCATACATACAAGCCATGTTCAAATATTTTTCACTGTAACTCAAAACTTCCTTTTTAAACACAATCCAATGGATTAATTCAACCAAAATAGTTTACAAACATCATATAATGATTTATACATACTACCTAACATATATCAATCACTTTCTCATGTATTAGTCACAAAATTCATTTACAGAGAACTGAAACTAATTTTTCTATGAAAACTCAAGAACATGAGAAATAGAGATTATAACTTAGATTCTTACCCTTTGATTCTTGTTTAGATGATAGGAAACTCTTCTTTGATTCTCCAAACTTTCCTTAATCTCAATCTCTCTCAAATTTTTCTCTCTTTTTCTCTCTGTGTTCTCTAACTTGTTTTCAAAAAGACTGATAATACTAATATAATTATACGTATAGACTTAACTAGCAGAACATAGGTAGTGGTTAAGTGCTTCATGGCCTTAACTGCTCCCATGTTCTTAAGGCCATGTTTGGTTTGTCACTTAAAAAGCTCATTTTCCATTTATTTTAATTAATGTAGTATTATATAGTTAATTAATGTCACACCCAATTAATCAAATAATCCTATTTAAATAAAATTGCATAATTCCACAGTAATTTACATAGTCACATAATTAAAATTCTTGTTTATTAATTATGTCAAATCATTAAATCTCTAATTAATTAGTAATTTAATTAGAATAACATTATACTTATTTAAAGAATTTGTTTAATCAAATAAGCTCAATTAAATACATACTTTGAATATAAAAATTCACCACATTAATTTAACTAATGTAACACATATAATTAAATTAATCTACCATAATTTCATCAATTAATTATTTAACTCAATAATTAAATCATCAAAAAATATTTATTTAATTCAATAAATATTCAAATAAAATTATAAAAATCTTTTTCGTCACACAAACCATTGTATATGTAAACCTAGGGCCTTAAAACGGTTATCTGGATTTAAGGCCCTCAAAATAGTGAAAACATGTATGTGGTGCTCGGACTCACTTAGATGGCTTTCATGCCAACAAGGAGCCCGAAACTTGTAGATAGTTTCATTTATTGTCGAAGATGCTTCGCATCTTAATAAAATCAAATCAAGTCAAATACGGAATAAAATTGCAAGTATCAAAGGGCTTCAATTCCTTTGCAAGCGTACGGGTCTGAAAATAGCTTTTTAAAACTTTACTTCTATATGCTTGTTTAAAACTGAACTTTTCAATAAATCAAACCTTTCGTATATAGGTCCAACGAGGCACAACACTATTTTCAAATAAAGCACTTTAATCACATTTATCTGCATCACATACACACACAAACACACATAGACTTCACATGCATAGGGAATGAAAAGACGTGGTAACATTATTTCATGGAAGTCGAAGGGTGCCTAACACCTTCCCCTTGCTTAAACAAGCCCTCGAACCCTCTGCATCTTGGTTTCTAAACCAATAAAACAGAGTCACATATTGGGACATATTGCAAAAATCTTTCAAAACCCCGGATGAGTGGATACATCCATTTAAACTTATATCAACTAGCAACTCTGTCTAAATTGACCCAATCATTAAAATCAATCTTTTCTAATCGTCGACATTGTATGTCGGTCTTTTCTAAAATCTTACCCTTTAAGAAAGATAAAATCAACATAGCGAAATCTAAAGGGTAGAGAGCGCGAAGGAATTTTCCCGGCATCGACAATGACTCCATCATCTGTCATTTTACACCAGGTTCAATGATACATTGATGACTATTTAAAATACCTTTTGATATTTTTCAAATTATTTTTGTCTTAGCTGAAACAATTAGCATAGACATATGGATAATTTACCTTTTAAAACCCATTGATTCAATAATCTGACCTAATAGATTTTAAAAATACTTTTATCAGCACAATGTCAATAAATTTTGAAGTCTAGCATAACTAGAAGATTTGGAATACCTATGTTTCCTCCATCAACTCCAATTTTTCTCCAATGCTCCATTGCTTAATAATTTTATATATTTCTAACATCCTTAAAGCTTACTAAACTTAAAATTCTCAATTCTCAATCCACAACTTTTTTATACTCTAATATAGTTCATCAAACATACCACACGTTATGAGTTCATGAACTTGTCATAATAATACGAGTTTAGGAAAATGTCCTAGCAATATGTAATCCAAGAACAAATCAGGGGACTGTCTATGCACTTAGGGGTTCAAAAATATACCATACGATTATGAGTCACAAACTTACCATAAGCATGAGTTTTAAGAACTCGCACCTAACCCTAGTATTCTCTATTTATCAAACATAAATATGAGAAAAGAATCATCTTCTTGCCATAGGTATATTGATTGCGCGACATCAATACTTTAATGATTATCGATGTGATAAACTAAGTGGTCGTTAAACCAAGCACAAAACCCCTGCCCATACAAAGGCTTGTACAACTCATCTATCACGTGAGTCCTCAATTGAAATCCCACATAATCCTAGCTTTCTCTTTACTCAATATAAATTTTCTTTAATCCGTATCTCATCATTTATAACTCCTTTCGAGTTTATCATTGTACTATCTTATAGTACCTTTTTTGTACTGTAATTCTCCTATAAAATTTTAATCATTCGATCAATCATCTATCCTTCTATGACCTGATCAGATCACGTCGTGATCGTTTCTTATAATCGTGTTATATTATAATTCTTTCCTATCTTATGATCGTTTTGTTTTACGATCTTCTTATATTTCCCTTTAATCATGTTATATTATGATTTTCTTTATACTTTTAGTCTTATAGACTTTGTCTATTCATCATTATTTGTCATCTTTATTATCAGAGTCGAGTAACTCCGGATTCTTATCTTTATAACTCTTTGAGATTCTTCTTTGCATCTTATTTCTTTTTAGAATCTTAATAATGAATTTTCCAAATTCATCTCTTAAAACTTAAACTCTATTTGAGTTTATTTCTTATCATCCTTATTCTCATCTCTACGGTTATAGCCTAAGGTACTCCTACCTAAGGTTTATAACTTATCAGCTTGGCTACCAACATGTAGTGCCCCCAAATCTGTGTCACTAGAACCTCGGACCTGGTGCGTCACAGTACATCATCTTCATATATATTATATAACTAATGCGGAATATATAAACATACATTATTTATTACACAATGGTTCTATAACATTTCCCCAAAGGTCTATCAACCTTAACTTAATACACACGTTTAATAACTCAAAAGGTTTACATAATCAACCCCATATAAGATAACAAAATAGTTAACGCATATTAATCTACTCTTGAACATTTCCCTTGTCTTTGACCTTGTTTGAGCACTCGGGCTTAACTGAAATAATGTCATGATATAGTAAAAGTGAGCAACTACTTTACTCAGCAAGTTTAAATAGAAAAAAGATATATCATGATTGGAGAAAGAAACTAGCTTCTAAATTTTTCAACAATATATAACAATTGTGAAAGAATGAGAATAAAATTTCAATAATTGAATAACTGAATCAATAATGCTGAGTGGCCAAGAATGACCATGAACAAATACTTTTGGTAATTAAGGTGATCAGCCTTTCATACATGATGAACATATGTAACTTGCACTAAGTGCAAATAACAATAATCATAGATGTGAAATAATTATCAATAATTAATCCACTAGCATGCTTGAAATATAATAACTCGAGTTTGAGTTAGGAAATTTGCCAACTCCAATGATTACCGCTAAGCAATCTAATTTAATATCTTATAAAAGACATATCATTAATAAGATTGATATCTCAATTATCATAACACATCATACCTCATAATACTACTACTCTTAAAATAAATTATGTAACATTTAGCCACATAATCAAACATTAGATAATCCCTTAACTTATCAGTAATATTATCGTCCTTTGATAATATTTTAATTACTTCAGCATCATCTTAAAACTTTCTTCTAATATTATTAATCACTTAATAATATTTTATTCAGTTCTTAATATTATTAATTATTTAATAATATTTTATTCACTTTCTAATATTATTAACCATTTAATAATATTTTATTCAGTTTCTAATATTATTAACCATTTCACTTTCTAATATTATAATCACTTAATAATATCTTATTTACTTACAAAAATTATTAATCATTTAATAAAATTCTAATCACACTCTAACATTATTAATCATTTAATAATATTCAAATTATTTATTAATATTATTAATCATTTAACAATATCCTAATCATTTATAAATATTATTAATCCTTTAATAATATTTTAATCACTTATTAATATTATTAATTATTTAATAATATTTTATTCACTTACTAATATTATTAATCATTTAATAATATTTTTATCACTTATTAATATTATCAATTATTTAATAATACCTTAATCATTTACTAATATTATTAATCATTTAATAATATCATAATAATTTATAAATATTATTAATTATTTAGTAATATTTTATTCACTTAATAATATTATTAATAATTTAACAATATTTTACAAACTTAATAATATTATTAATCATTTAATAATACTTTAATCTAATATTATTAATCATTTAATAATATTTTAATATTTTAAAAATATTATTAATTATTTAATAATATTTTATTTATTTACTAATTTTATTAATATTTTAATAATATTTTATTTATTTATTAACTTATAAATAATTTAATTTAATTGTTTATCTCTTAGTATTTAATTTATAAACACAATATCATGCTTTTCATATAACATTTTATTTAAAATAACCAAAATACCCTTATAAAGTTTTAATACATCATATAATGATCATTAATCAATAAAATCACATTAACCAATTTTATAACTTAACTTTTTCAATCATTTTTAACTTAATCATAGGCATGAAAAATACCAAACCAACTTATTATTTTCCTATCTTCTGGAAAATATCATTATATAATATTTTATTTATAAAATAATTTTCTTACAAATTTCCAAGTACATTTCCTGTTTTTAAATAGGCTAAAACAATCCAAAACTCCAACATTTATTAAAAAATTCCCTTTTATCCAAATATTCTGCAATTTATACGGTAGTCTCCTATTATCATATAATGACTCCTGTAAAAATTTCACATTTTTTTGGGCTATACAAACTGAGTTATTACAGTTTACTTTTAAAATCGTATTTTCTTGTAAAAATCATAACTCAACTTCAGGATATACAAAAATTCTCATCTTTGGACAAGACCTATTTAACTTGTTATACTATCATACCGCAAAAATCTAGAATTTTTAGAGGTTCTAAAGTGTCCGAAACAGCCTTTACCAAAACTGTCCAGGGTTTTCTCCAAATTTTTGTCGGCAGGACTGTTTTGGGAAAAATTACACCGCGATTTGCTCGTTTAACATTTTTGAGTGCTACTATTTGGGTTTAACAGATAACTAATGGATGTAACACACCTCTTTGACGGATCTCAAAAATAATTTTTAGATTTAAAATGGTGAAAGTCCAAAGTTGACTAAAAATTAGGATTTTTGGCCTTAAAAATTGTTTTTCATCATCTTCTTTGTTCAAGCTTAACAACATATAAAATGGCTATATCTAAGCATGAAACATCATAAAACATGTAGATCTAGTGTCATATGGTCTAAAAACATAAACTCACCATTAGATCTAAAACAACCATAAGAGTATACATATATCTAAAATAGGTTTTAGGTTAACGAGTCTTTTGAACCTCTTGGATTCGTAAACCCTAGCACTTAAACACATTCTAGGTTGTAGAATTGACATTTAAACACATAACAAGGAATAAATTACATATAATCTCATTTTATTCAATATAATAAAATAAAGCTTATTTACATTCTAGTACGATTTTCTTGGTTGTTACATTCTTCACCCCTTATAAGGATTATGTCCCTAGAATCTCGATACAAGTTAATCAAATAGATGGGGATAATTTTTTTTCATTCTTTTTTCGAGTTCCCACATTGCTTCTTCAACATTGTGTTTCCTCCAAATTACCTTTACTAAAGGTATTAATTTGCTTCTTAAGATTTGCTCTTTCCTATCGATAATTTGAATTGAATTTTTTTTCATATGTTAAGTCTTTCTCAACCTGAATAGTTTCATACTCTATTACATGCTTATAATATGGCTTATAAGGTCGTAATACTGACACGTGAAACACATTATGAATATACTTCAACTCTGGATGTAATAATATTTGATGATTGCATAATATTCAATGACTATGATTCCTTTGTGTTTAGTTTTATTGCATGTTTCATGTGTTGGGTTTGTACGAAATCGTGACGCAATCAAATTGCAAAAATTAGCGGAAGCATGGTATATCAGAGTTTAAAAAAAATTCTACAAAACCATTACCCGGATCATCCTTTATGCAAATTATTAATTTAAAACGATAAATAAGAAGTTATGGAATCATACCCTTGTAGAACGAAGCTTCCACAGGTACTAGTTCAACTCCTTGTTCTTCGTGATCTCCTTGAATTTCCGGATTAGATTCTTTCCTTTGATCAACGTTAGCCACCCAAGTGTTTGGCCTCTAGAGGTGATCCACCAAGGAAGATGAATTATCAAGAAGGAGGGTGGTTGGCTTAGTTTTCTATCCTCTATAGAAAAGGAGTACTCTCCAACAATTGGAATTGCATTATCTAATATCTATTATAAGACTCCTCTTATATAGATATTAGTCAACCCTTCTAATCCTATTAGACATGGGATTTCTTTTAATTAATTAAACTCCTTTAATTAATTTAGGCTTCCCACCACATGGGAACAATTAATTAAATTTATTTAATTAATTTATCTCCTAATCTTATTAGGAATAAATGAGAGTACTAATATTAAATTAATTACTAAACTCCTTTAGAAATTAAAATAATAATAATTATAATAATATTAATAAGACTCCTCTTATTAATTTATATTTAATATTTCCAAAATATTAAATAATAAATATTAAGCTATTTAATTTATTCTATCACCATAGATTAAATTAATTTCACTTAATGCATTATTACGATTATGCCATTACCTTTTTAAATAATTATTCTTCCTTTTATGGTGTGACCCTTTAGGTTCTCCATAATAAACCGGTTGTGAATAAATCAATTAGAACAATTCTAATCTTATTTAAATAAATAAATTAAACTAATAATCTATTTAAATAAATAATATTTATTCTACAATAGGGATAAGCCTCCCTAGCGATCAACGACTTTCCAGATAATATAGATTTCAACATTAATCATAAAAGAACCTGTGAGTAAATAGTTACCATACAATTCAATCCTTCCACCATACAATGTCCCAATTAAATATAAGACATGAATTTACTGTCAAGTCTTATTTTATTTAATTATATGTATTTCGATTATAGAATGCACAACTCCAAATAATGTAAATTAGAAACTGTAAGAACCCAGATTTTTGAGAATTATTAAATAAGAATTAAATAAATAAAATTCTTATTAAATGATATATGGTGGGATATTATTACATATGTGAGTAAGAACTATGCAATATGTGATGTTTATGTTAATAAATATATGAGAAGTATATATTTATTACTTATAAATAAATTGTAGGAGCAATTTATTAAAGGAAAAAATTAGTTAAGTATACAAATAATATGGTATACTTTATAAAGGATATTAAAATAAATTCTATTATGGAATTATTTAAATAAAGAGAGAATATTAATGATATATGTAAATAAATTGATATAAACAATTTATAATGTGAAAGAATATATTTATTATTTATTTTTCTTATGTGATGTGGGTGCATTACATGGATTATTTGCAAGGTGATAAATATATATAGTTATTTTGTATATATTTATTATGTGAAGAAATAAAATCATGATGAACAATTTGACAAAGAATTACAGGATGTGGTTTAAGTGTATAATATTATGTATACTTTATCCAATAATATGAGAATAAATTCTTATGTGAAATTATTTTAATAATGGATGGATATTATATTTATTATAATATCTTAAGAAAATAAATAAATTCTTAAATGAATTTATGTTAATGAGGAAAGATGTTATATTAAGTAGGCAAATAATAGTATTTGCATGGAAAATTATGTGATGCATATTTATTTTGCATTTATAAAATAAATATGTAATTAAATCATATTAGGTTATGTGTTTATTTTGGGAATATATAATTTATATACTACAAATGGGTAATATTTTATATATGTTCCAAGAGTTGAAACATTTAATTATTGGGTGAGTTAGTAACTTAATATTTAAAAATCTAGTTACTAGCTATTAGGTAGTTTAAATTATTCAATACAAGCATTATTTGGTTTAGTGGGTAATTAAATGATTGAGCTAAAAGGATAATTCCTATTTTACCCATCTACTATTCAAAGCTTTGTGCCCAAGCCTATTTTCCCTTCATGTTGCCGTGTGTGTGTGAGAGGGGAAAGAGGAGTAAAATCTACACCATCTCTAAACTTAGGCACCAAGGATATTTGACTTAGAAAATTACAAAAGTCTTCTCCTTCCTTCTCTCCCTAACCGTAGCCTCCCTCTCCCAAATTTCTTGGAAATTAAATTTTTCAAAGTATGGTATAGTGAAGAATTGTGTGCCTGAGGGAGCCTTAGCTAAATTGGATTCAAGAATTAAGTAAAGTTGAAGATAGCAAGACTTGGATTTATGAAAGAAACAGAGCATAAGGTATAAATTTATGCTCAATTTCGATTTTAATTGAAGCTATAGAATATATAATTTTCCTATTGCTAAACTTGAGATTTTTAGAAGTTTTGTAGCTTATGAGATAATTTTTAATGGGATTCCGTTATAAGGAATCAAGTTTTAATTTATGTATGGTTACATATCATGGGAATTGATTTTGAAGTTGAAGAACAAAATTTAAATTTTGTTAGTAAGCGTAAGTTTACTAAAAAAAATCATTTTAGTTGCTTTTATGCTTGAATTATTAATGGAATGATGAGTTTTAGAGACTTGGTGGCTAGGTATGGGTTGTGGGATGTATAAGAATGGATTTGTGGCAAAAATCGCTAACAAATCGATAAGAAATCGAGTCGAACGAATAACGCACGTTATATGTTCGATAAATGGCCTTAAAGAACCAACGCGGCTAAAAACTTAAAATTTAACGAAGCCGACACTTGGAACAAGTCTTATTATGTTAATAGAGATTTATTTGTAAAGAAAGTTGGGTTAGAACGGAGCGAGGCGAGTTTTGAACGTTAATTGCAAAGTTGAAAAACTAGTGCGAACAGCCTTTTTGGACGCATTATTTGAACAGCTTAAAATACCCAAATATCAGTGGTGATATTTTTTAAAAATACTTTGATATGCCAAGTATAACATATCCAAAAATCAGATTAATCCGATAAACGAGCAGCGCGTACGAAAATCGCGAAGTGGCTGCGTTGATAAGAAGTCGAGCAGATTTCAGCACGCCGCCGTGCGCGGCAGCGCCCGCTCGCGCGCGCCCGCGCGCGCCCGTCGGCGGCAGCGCGGCGTTGGGCAGAAAATGTGTTCTGACATCATTTTTAAGCGTGATTTTGATGAGTTTTCATGATCCATTTTCAAAGTTTAAAATTTTTCTAAAATACTATGACATGTGGTTTATAACATGCCCGAAAAATTTCTGTTATACGACTTATGATTTGAAAATTAAAAATGAGCGAACATGCATGTCAGAACTTATAATTTGGGCGACGCCGAGCGTCGACGCGCCGAGCAATTTTGACGTTCGACGTTTCGAATCGCGTTCCGGCGAAATAATAAGTCATAATAAATCTAATAAAGTCTTACGGGACAAGATTTGTCTATAAATGATATTTTATGCCGAGAAACTTTCTTTCGGGCATAAATAATGCAATAAAAATATGTAATAAATATAAAGTTACATATTTAAGCGAAATAAAAACCAAGGTTGCCTATAAAATTATTTTGTGGTGCAACGAAGAGTGAGAGACCTGTAAAAATTTGTATTAATCATAAAAATATTATTTTGAGGTTTTCGGAGTTCAAAATGAGATTTTTGAACTAAAATTTATATAGCGGTATATATGTATATTTAATATATATATATACATATCTAGTAAAAATGTGAAACAAAAAGCGTGGAACCGTTAAAAATAATATAATGGTCCTAAGAGTAATGAAACGAATGTTTTCGGAATTCGGAACGAAGATTTTGAATAAAGAATTTCCTAACAAATATATATTTAATTTAAATATATATAGTGAAAATGCGAATATTCGTAAAACGAGAAATGAAGCAAATGTGCGGACATGATAAAATGTTTTTAAATGAGTTAATGATCTGAGTTAACTCATGAGTGGACAAAAAGTTATAAAAATTATTTAAATCAAGAAAAAATATAGTAAATTGAATTTTTACTATAAAAGATATATAATATCTGTTTAAAACCTGAATTCACAAATAAAGGTAAAAGATATTCCTAACGTGGAATATAAATGATTTAAGCTTCGGTATGTAATATATTTACATATGACAATGTGAGGGACCTTTATTTAGCATAAAAAGGTTAAAAAAAAGAGAAAAGAATTAAGTTTTTAAATAAACTACTATTCTTTTTGAGTTAGAATAAATAATATTAGTTTGTGTAAACTAATAATTATTATTAATAAATATACATGCATGTTTTGTTACATAAATGGTTACCTAATATGTGTGTATATGTAAACACGATTGTGTAGGAATTGTGGAGGAACTAAAGTTAAATTTTAGCGGTAATCTCCAATCAAGGCAAGTTTTTCAGTTCTGTTATGTTTGTGGATTGTATGTGATTATATGGTGAGTTGTATACCATGTTTATTAAATTGTTAAAGTCAAAATATGACTAAGTCAATTGGGTTATGGAACTCAATTGCTATATGTGATCTGTGATAGCATGTGCTGTATGAGAATGTAAGACGTAAAAAGGCATGTATAAATGTATTGCATGAAATTATAGAACTGTGATATGTCTAGTAGAAGATTTATTGATGCATGTAGAATATGCATAGTAAAGAAAGTATGTTGCATATAGAGTTGTGTGTTATGTGAAACATGATAGACTGTTAAATTTGCTGGGCCGTCGAGCTCAATCTTGCAAACATAAATATTTTACAGGTTAATGATGTTATGCAATATTACTTGCTATTCGGATGAAGAAGATTGATGGATGTGCGAAATGGATACATTTTCTTACCTTAGAAATGGTAGAAACCTATGTTTGATAGTTTTGATATATGTAATCAACAACTATGTATAGTTTAAAATATTCAATAAAGAATATTCGTGTTAGATGTATTGCAATGAATATTTTATTTAAATAAAGGAATATAGTGACATTACTATATAAGAAAGAATTAATATTGAGTTATATATATTAATATAACTTTGATAAGAGAAATCATTAAATAAATATGATTTCATTATAAAAAAGAATTGTAAAGGTTGAGATTCAGGGAACGAATGAATGGAATAAAAGAAAAAAAATTTATTCTGCATTTTTAGCTATTTTAACATTAAATAATGTTTTAAAAGCTAGAACAATATAATATTAACGCACAAGATCGGGAAAAGAAATAGACCCGATTTTGGGGTCGTTACAGTTGGTATCAAAGCTGTAGGTTATAAACCTTAGGTAGGATTACCTTAGGCTATAACTGCAGAGATGAGTATGATGAATAAATTCAAATAGAGTTTAAGTGATAAGAAAATGATAAATAAGATTCAAAGAAGAATCATGAAGAATTATAAGATAAGAATTCGGAGTTACCTGACTCCAATAATAAAGATGAAAAGTGTAAAATCATAATATAATATGATTAAAGGAAAAGAAGATCGTAAAATTAAACGATCATAATATGAGAAAGAATCGTAATATAACACGATTATAAGATAAGATCACAACGTGATCTGATTAAGTCAAAAAAGGATAGATAACCAATTAAATGATTGAAAATTTATAGCAGAATGGCTATATGGAAATGATACTATGAAATAGTACAAGAATAAAACTCGAAAAGAGTTATGAATGATGAAATACAAATTAAATAAAATTTGTATTGAGCTAAGAACAAGATAAGATTTAATGAGATTAGGTGAGATTTCAACTGAGGACTCATGTGGTAGCTGAGTTGTACAATCCTTTGTATGGGCGGGGGTTTTGTGCTTGCACTTAGTTTATCACATTGATAATTATTGAAATGTTGGTATTGCGCTATTGATATACCTATGACGAGAAGGTGATTCTTTTCTCATAATTATATTTGATAGTTAGAGAATATAATATTAGGTATGAGTTCTTAAAACTCACACTTATGGTAAGTTCATGACTCATAATCGTATGGTGGAACCCCTCAGCGAATGGACGACTTTGGTCTGACTAGGATAAGTTCCTAAACCCATATGATTGTAGTAAGTTCCTGAACTTATAACGTGTGGTATGTTTGATGAACTATCTCAGGGTATATGGTTAGTTTAATATAGTGGGAGTTAATGGTGTTAGAGATGAACAGAATTGTATGGTGAAGTTTTTGGAAATAGTTAAAGTGGATGAAGAAGGAATGAATATTCTCAAATCTACTAGCTATGCTAGATTTCAAAATTTATTGGAATCGTGCTGACAATCGTACTATTGTATTTTTGAAAAATATATTGGGTCAAATTGTTGAATCAATAAGTTTTAAAAAAGTTCGGTGGTTTCTTATGTCTATGCTAATTGTTTTAGCTAGACAAATGATTTGGAAAATATCAAAAGAATTTTATTAATCCATCATTAATATGATGTATATATGACAAATGATGACATTCTCAACGGGCTGTTAAAAACAGTGCGGTACTATGCGTCATAAAATAATTTTCAATACTTTAGTAAATAAAGAAGTGTCAAAAGCCATTTGAATTGGCTAGACACAGAATCATATATTTCTTTTATATTAAGATTTTGAACTGTCCAACTAAATTGATTGAGTATGGACTCCAGATTGAGTAAGAACTTCCATATAATGGAATTATTTTATATTGCGTCCTGGGGACGGCAAAGAGGAACTGAAATAATTGTTCCGCATAGATAGTGTTGATCGACACAGAATCCAAAATGGAAAATTCTGTTTGCGCTTTATAGCGGTGACGATGAACGTAAATGTCGTTCAAATTTATATTGCGTCCTGGGGACGGTGACGATGAACACAAATGTTGTTCAAATTGTGCCAAATGGCAGGGACGAGGAATGCAAATGACGTTCTAATATGGATCAACACAGGACATAACAGGCTAACCACCTATATGTCCGTAAGATATGTCGGTTTACAGATAAAATGTCTGTTGAAACCTTTTCAGAAATAAGTTTATGGTCTTTATGACTTTATTATGAAACAGAAAGTTTTTTTAAGCGAATCTTTTGGATTCATGAATTATTCATATTGCTTCACAATTATCGATCAATTGTGGAGAATTTCTATTTTCCGGAGGTTGGGTATAGAAAGAATGAAATTTCTTAAGAGGAAGTAAGTCGCGGAATACGAAAATGGTTTATGAATCCATGAAGAAGGAAAAAGACAGAGTTATGAGGAAAAAAAATTCAAATAATGAAAATTGATAAGAAAGTCACGTGAAAATTTGAAACGTGAAAGAATGAAAAAATAAGTCTGAGAATTATAGGGCTTTTATAAGAATATGAAGAATGTAAGGGTTCAGAAATACCCTTAGAAAAAAAAGAAAAACATTGAGAAGTAAATAATACTCGTAACATAATCGAGTTTAAACAGTAGTTAAGAATTGGAACCTATAAGAATGGACTAAGGAAAGGAATGAGATAGGTGATATAAGACCTAAAGAAATGTACGTTGAAATAATTCAACGATAAGGTAATGAGAAAGAATGAGATCTGAACCAATTAAGAAGGATTCGGTATTGTGATTCCGGGGACGGAATCCTTATAAGGGGGGAAGAGTGTAAGAACCCAGATTTTTGAGAATTATTAAATAAGAATTAAATAAATAAAATTCTTATTAAATGATATATGGTGGGATATTATTACATATGTGAGTAAGAACTATGCAATATGTGATGTTTATGTTAATAAATATATGAGAAGTATATATTTATTACTTATAAATAAATTGTAGGAGCAATTTATTAAAGGAAAAAATTAGTTAAGTATACAAATAATATGGTATACTTTATAAAGGATATTAAAATAAATTCTATTATGGAATTATTTAAATAAAGAGAGAATATTAATGATATATGTAAATAAATTGATATAAACAATTTATAATGTGAAAGAATATATTTATTATTTATTTTTCTTATGTGATGTGGGTGCATTACATGGACTATTTGCAAGGTGATAAATATATATAGTTATTTTGTATATATTTATTATGTGAAGAAATAAAATCATGATGAACAATTTGACAAAGAATTACAGGATGTGGTTTAAGTGTATAATATTATGTATACTTTATCCAATAATATGAGAATAAATTCTTATGTGAAATTATTTTAATAATGGATGGATATTATATTTATTATAATATCTTAAGAAAATAAATAAATTCTTAAATGAATTTATGTTAATGAGGAAAGATGTTATATTAAGTAGGCAAATAATAGTATTTGCATGGAAAATTATGTGATGCATATTTATTTTGCATTTATAAAATAAATATGTAATTAAAGCATATTAGGTTATGTGTTTATTTTGGGAATATATAATTTATATACTACAAATGGGTAATATTTTATATATGTTCCAAGAGTTGAAACATTTAATTATTGGGTGAGTTAGTAACTTAATATTTAAAAATCTAGTTACTAGCTATTAGGTAGTTTAAATTATTCAATACAAGCATTATTTGGTTTAGTGGGTAATTAAATAATTGAGCTAAAAGGATAATTCCTATTTTACCCATCTACTATTCAAAGCTTTGTGCCCAAGCCTATTTTCCCTTCATGTTGCCGTGTGTGTGTGAGAGGGGAAAGAGGAGTAAAATCTACACCATCTCTAAACTTAGGCACCAAGGATATTTGACTTAGAAAATTACAAAAGTCTTCTCCTTCCTTCTCTCCCTAACCGTAGCCTCCCTCTCCCAAATTTCTTGGAAATTAAATTTTTCAAAGTATGGTATAGTGAAGAATTGTGTGCCTGAGGGAGCCTTAGCTAAATTGGATTCAAGAATTAAGTAAAGTTGAAGATAGCAAGACTTGGATTTATGAAAGAAACAGAGCATAAGGTATAAATTTATGCTCAATTTCGATTTTAATTGAAGCTATAGAATATATAATTTTCTATTGCTAAACTTGAGATTTTTAGAAGTTTTGTAGCTTATGAGATAATTTTTAATGGGATTCCGTTATAAGGAATCAAGTTTTAATTTATGTATGGTTACATATCATGGGAATTGATTTTGAAGTTGAAGAACAAAATTTAAATTTTGTTAGTAAGCATAAGTTTACTAAAAAAAAATCATTTTAGTTGCTTTTATGCTTGAATTATTAATGGAATGATGAGTTTTAGAGACTTGGTGGCTAGGTATGGGTTGTGGGATGTATAAGAATGGATTTGTGGCAAAAATCGCTAACAAATCGATAAGAAATCGAGTCGAACGAATAACGCACGTTATATGTTCGATAAATGGCCTTAAAGAACCAACGCGGCTAAAAACTTAAAATTTAACGAAGCCGACACTTGGAACAAGTCTTATTATGTTAATAGAGATTTATTTGTAAAGAAAGTTGGGTTAGAACGGAGCGAGGCGAGTTTTGAACGTTAATTGCAAAGTTGAAAAACTAGTGCGAACAGCCTTTTTGGACGCATTATTTGAACAGCTTAAAATACCCAAATATCAGTGGTGATATTTTTTAAAAATACTTTGATATGCCAAGTATAACATATCCAAAAATCAGATTAATCCGATAAACGAGCAGCGCGTACGAAAATCGCGAAGTGGCTGCGTTGATAAGAAGTCGAGCAGATTTCAGCACGCCGCCGTGCGCGGCAGCGCCCGCTCGCGCGCGCCCGCGCGCGCCCGTCGGCGGCAGCGCGGCGTTGGGCAGAAAATGTGTTCAGACATCATTTTTAAGCGTGATTTTGATGAGTTTTCATGATCCATTTTCAAAGTTTAAAATTTTTCTAAAATACTATGACATGTGGTCTATAACATGCCCGAAAAATTTCTGTTATACGACTTATGATTTGAAAATTAAAAATGAGCGAACATGCATGTCAGAACTTATAATTTGGGCGACGCCGAGCGTCGACGCGCCGAGCAATTTTGACGTTCGACGTTTCGAATCGCGTTCCAGCGAAATAATAAGTCATAATAAATCTAATAAAGTCTTACGGGACAAGATTTGTCTATAAATGATATTTTATGCCGAGAAACTTTCTTTCGGGCATAAATAATGCAATAAAAATATGTAATAAATATAAAGTTACATATTTAAGCGAAATAAAAACCAAGGTTGCCTATAAAATTATTTTGTGGTGCAACGAAGAGTGAGAGACCTGTAAAAATTTGTATTAATCATAAAAATATTATTTTGAGGTTTTCGGAGTTCAAAATGAGATTTTTGAACTAAAATTTATATAGCGGTATATATATGTATATTTAATATATATATATATACATATCTAGTAAAAATGTGAAACAAAAAGCGTGGAACCGTTAAAAATAATATAATGGTCCTAAGAGTAATGAAACGAATGTTTTCGGAATTCGGAACGAAGATTTTGAATAAAGAATTTCCTAACAAATATATATTTAATTTAAATATATATAGTGAAAATGCGAATATTCGTAAAACGAGAAATGAAGCAAATGTGCGGACATGATAAAATATTTTTAAATGAGTTAATGATCTGAGTTAACTCATGAGTGGACAAAAAGTTATAAAAATTATTTAAATCAAGAAAAAATATAGTAAATTGAATTTTTACTATAAAAGATATATAATATCTGTTTAAAACCTGAATTTACAAATAAAGGTAAAAGATATTCCTAACGTGGAATATAAATGATTTAAGCTTCGGTATGTAATATATTTACATATGACAATGTGAGGGACCTTTATTTAGCATAAAAAGGTTAAAAAAAAGAGAAAAGAATTAAGTTTTTAAATAAACTACTATTCTTTTTGAGTTAGAATAAATAATATTAGTTTGTGTAAACTAATAATTATTATTAATAAATATACATGCATGTTTTGTTACATAAATGGTTACCTAATATGTGTGTATATGTAAACACGATTGTGTAGGAATTGTGGAGGAACTAAAGTTAAATTTTAGCGGTAATCTCCAATCAAGGCAAGTTTTTCAGTTCTGTTATGTTTGTGGATTGTATGTGATTATATGGTGAGTTGTATACCATATTTATTAAATTGTTAAAGTCAAAATATGACTAAGTCAATTGGGTTATGGAACTCAATTGCTATATGTGATCTGTGATAGCATGTGTTGTATGAGAATGTAAGACGTAAAAAGGCATGTATAAATGTATTGCATGAAATTATAGAACTGTGATATGTCTAGTAGAAGATTTATTGATGCATGTAGAATATGCATAGTAAAGAAAGTATGTTGCATATAGAGTTGTGTGTTATGTGAAACATGATAGACTGTTAAATTTGCTGGGCCGTCGAGCTCAATCTTGCAAACATAAATATTTTGCAGGTTAATGATGTTATGCAATATTACTTGCTATTCAGATGAAGAAGATTGATGGATGTGCGAAATGGATACATTTTCTTACCTTAGAAATGGTAGAAACCTATGTTTGATAGTTTTGATATATGTAATCAACAACTATGTATAGTTTAAAATATTCGATAAAGAATATTCGTGTTAGATGTATTGTAATGAATATTTTATTTAAATAAAGGAATATAGTGACATTACTATATAAGAAAGAATTAATATTGAGTTATATATATTAATATAACTTTGATAAGAGAAATCATTAAATAAATATGATTTCATTATAAAAAAGAATTGTAAAGGTTGAGATTCAGGGAACGAATAAATGGAATAAAAGAAAAAAAATTTATTCTGCATTTTTAGCTATTTTAACATTAAATAATGTTTTAAAAGCTAGAACAATATAATATTAACGCACAAGATCGGGAAAAGAAATAGACCCGATTTTGGGGTCGTTACAGAAACTCCTTTCTAATTTCATTTTACCTTGGCCAAGGATTCCTGGGTTGTCATTTAACGAATCACATAGGACATATCTCCTCCTTTACTAGAGGTGGTAGATTCTTTATTGATCATTCATTGTCTCCATATGTAACTCATTATACCCAAGCATACCCTTTTATATACCCTAAAGGGCTTTAAGGAATAAGTCAAAGTATAATTCATTACATACAAGATACTATGATGATCTCAAGTCCAAGGATCACTTGTACTACTATCACATTAGGAATTCCTATTGACAGGCGAGTAAAACTCCATTAGGTATTCCATAGCGAGTCACGTTCAGTGAACTTATTCTCCAATAAGCACCTACATACTTGCTTTAGTGTCTCCACACAAATGATTATGAGATCAATCATCCTCATCCAATGAGCAAGCAACATATGTACTAATCTATCCGGATTTACTAATCCCCTTTTTAGTAATCCCATGATTAGGAATTATTTTAGTTTTAGAGCTTTCTAAGAATTTAGATCTCATTGGCATGATCATCATCATGATTCTAAAAGCATTGCTTAAAACTATGGGTTATTTACATATTATAAAAACAGCACCATGTAGATAATTAAATGCCTTTAATAAATGAATATTTTTATTAATAAATAAATAAGATTGCCTCCAAAGTATATGCTTTATCATCATACATGATTGGCTTGTATGCATACTACTTTCAATCTCCCACTTGCACTAAAGCCAATCGCCATGGTATCTCATACCCAACTTCTCTAAGTGACGATCAAACTGCTGTTGTGTTAAAGCTTTAGTTAATGGATCTGCAATGTTGTCTTGAGAGTCTACACTCTCCTCTTTCAATGATTTCTTTAATCAAAGTGCTGCAACACATGTTTAGATTCAAGATGAGACTTAGGAACTATTCCTAGTTTTGTAATGAACTTTTTATCTAAAACATCAACTTGCAGCTTCACTTACAGTTATATACTTTGTCTTTGTCAATAAACCAACAACCTTTTATTGTTTGGAACCTTTTCAATTCACTGCACCATCTTTCAAGGTAAACACATACCCTGAAACAGATTTACTGTCATCTTGGTCTGTTTGAAAACTTGAGTCTGTGAATCCCTTGAGTTTTAATTCAGACCCACCGTAGACAAGAAAAATATCTTTAGTCCTTCTCAAGTACTTTAGGATATTCTTCACTGCCTTCCAGTGCTCTTCTCCAGGGTTTGACTGGTATCTGCTCATTACACTATGTGCATGAGCAACATCAAGTCTAGTACATATCATACCGTACATGATAGATCCTATTGTAGAAGCATAAGGGATCTTACTCATACGGTCTCTCTCCTCAGGTGTCTTTGGGGCCTGTTTCTTGGAGAGATGTATTCCATGGCTCATCGGCATGAGACCTCTTTTGGAATCTTCCATGCTAAACCTCTTTAGCATTGCATCAATGTACGTTCCTTGGGATAAACCAAGCATCCTTTTAGATCTATCTCTATAGATCTTTATCCGCAAAATATAGGATGCTTCTCCCAAGTCCTTCATGGAGAAGTGTTTAGATAACTAGATTTTAATCAATTGTAGCATAGGAATGTCATTCCCTATCAGTAATATATCATCAACATATAATACAAGGAATGAAACTGCGCTCCCACTAACCTTCTTGTTCACACATGGTTCATCGTCGTTTTTGACAAAATCAAACTCTTTGATTGTCTCATCAAAACGAATGTTCCATCTACGAGAAGTTTGCTTCAATCCATAAATGGATCGTTGCAGCTTACAGACTTGATTTGTTCCAACCTTTGAAACAAATCCCTCTGGCTGTGTCATATGCACATCCTCCTCAAGTTTACCATTGAGGAAGGCCGTTTTCACGTCCATCTGCCAGATCTCATAGTCGTTATAAGCTGCAATCGCAAGCAAAATTCGAATGAACTTGAGCATAGCTACTGGTGAGAAGGTTTCATCATAGTCAACTCCTTGTCTTTGTTTGAAACCTTTTGCAACCAGTCGGGCCTTATAGGTCTCTACCTTGCCGTCCGCTCCAGTCTTTCTTTTAAAGACCCATTTACACCCAATAGGCTTAATGCCTTCAGGTGGTGAAATCAAAGTCCATACTTTATTTTCATACATGGAGTCCATTTCGGATTTCATATCTTCAAGCCATTTCCCTGAGTCTTTATTACTCATAGCCTGTTCGTAATTCAATGGATCATCATCATTCATGATGTGTACCTCATCGTCATCCTCTATAACAAATCTATATCTCTCAGGTATCTTCGGTACTCTTCCAGATTTACGAACAGGGTGTGGTATAGTAGGTTCTTCTACTTTGTCAGGTACCTGACTTTGATCCGTGGTAATTTGTGGGTCTTGAACTTCTTCAAGATATATCTTACTCCCACTGACCCCTTCATGGATAAACTCCTTTTCCAAGAAGGCAGCATGTTTTGCAACAAACACCTTTTTATCAATTGGATGATAGAAATAATACCCTAAAGTTTCTTTAGGGTATCCCACAAATCTACACTTATCGAATTTAGTCTGTAGCTTATCATTTTCAAATTTTTTGACATAAGCTGGGCAACCCCAAGTCTTAACATGCTTAAGATTTGGTTTCTTCCCCTTCCACATCTCATATGGAGTCTTTGGGGCGGATTTGGTAGGTACCTTGTTAAGTAGGTATGCAGCCGTTTCTAGGGCATATCCCCAGAAAAAAATTGGAAGGTCGGTAAAACTCATCATGGATCGAACCATGTCCAACAGTGTTCGATTTCTCCTTTCAGATACTCCATTTAACTGTAGTGTACCTGGAGGAGTCCATTGTGAGATTATACCATTTTCTTTGAGACAATTGAGAAACTCACCGCTTAAGTATTCTCCACCTCGATCTGATCGAAGTATCTTTATACTCTTGCCCGTTTGTTTCTCTACTTCACTTCTGAACTCTTTGAACTTTTCAAATGATTCTGACTTGTATTTCATTAAATACACATATCCAAATCTTGAGTGATCATCAGTGAAAGTAATAAAATAAGAATACCCACCCCGTGCACTTGTTGTCATAGGTCCACAAACGTCTGTGTGAATCAATGCCAACAACTCTGTAACTCTTTCTCCTTTTCCACTAAAAGGAGATTTAGTCATTTTACCCATGAGACAAGATTCACAAGTTGGATATGATTCATAATCAGATAACTCAAGGAGCCCATCTTTATGCAACTTGGATAATCTTGTTTCATTGATATGACCGAGTCTACAGTGCCACATGTAGGTATAATTAATATCATCTCTTTTCCTTTTCTTAGTTTGTTCAATTTGAAAAATATTTTCTTGTAAGTCAAGTGTATAAAGTCCATTTCGTAAATTTCCAACACCATATAAAACATCGTCTTTATAAATAGAGCAACTATTGTTCTTTATAACAACGTTAAATCCTTCCATATCCAATACAGAAATTGAAATAATGTTTTGAATAATATTCGGAACATAATAACAATTATTAAGATAAATGGACTTGCCCGAAGACATTGCTAAATAATAAGTTCCTACAGCTAATGCAGCAACCTTTGCTCCATTCCCCACTCGTAGGATCACCTCATCATTGTTCAGCTTTCTACTTCTGACCAGTCCCTTCACATTATTACATATGTGAGAACCACATCCGGTATCCAATACCCAAGTAGAATTTTGACTTTCTGAAAAATTAATTTCAATCATGAACAAACCTTGATTGGAAGTCGAAGCTTCTCCAAGCTTCTTCTTTGCCAGAAACTTCTTACAGTTCTTCTTCCAATGACCCGGCTCGTTGCAATGGAAGCACATTCCTTTGCTAGCTGGATCAGATTTCTTTTGTTCCTTTATGTTCACTTTGCCCTTGGTCATCCGAGATCGGAAGAGCTCCTTAGATATCTCATATCTAGCAGTCCTACTTTGTTCACCATACAACTCCTTGAGGTGAATCAACATAGTAGGAGCATCCATGTTTTCGTGCTGACGCTGAAGCTCGTTATTCATGGATGCGAGCATGATGCATTGAGCCACAGATGCATCATCTTGCCACTTTACAATGGTGGCAATCTCTTCCTCAGAGGCTGTTTCTGGAACAGTTCCAGGGACAGGTGAGTTTAGGACATAAGAAATCTTTTCAGCAGTGAGAACTATTCTCAGATTTCTTAGCCAGTCCGTATAATTCGGCCCGGTAAGCTTATTAGCATCAAGTATGCTTCGCAATGAAATTAGTGATTTTGACATTTTTAAAATTTTGCATGTGAAAAACAACATTTTAGCAAACATTCATTTTATTAATTTTGCATACCAAAATAAATTTAGGTCTTTATTTTAAATTGGTATCTCCCACTATTTTTATCAAACTATATTACCCTCACTTATATAGTTCGGCAACATCTAATTAAAGATTTGCTAGTGAGAATAAGGATCCCATTTCAAATGTATATAACCTTGTGGATAGCACAACAAGCGATATACAAATAAATAGGTAGACAACTCTTGTCAATTACATCACTATATAACTCCTTTTATTTTGCCTCTTAAATCATAATGGTCAAGTGTGTGCACATCCGAACTAAAACGATTTAAGTTAAGTCCAGCCTAGCACTTCTATAAATTCAAAAAAGAAAAATGTTCGTCCTTGTGGATAGCACAACAAGACTAGATCGTTCAATTTTCTTGATAAGCATCAAATGTGATTAATTAACATCTTAAATATGCAATACTCGCCTTGTGAATAGCACAACAAGCTCATATTAAATATTTAATACTCTATTAATTTATCATGCTAGAAGGCGACGTTCGATATTCCAAATATCATTTGAACGCTTCGGACTTAATATTATTTCTTTGAGGGATTTGTTATAATTTGTCTCATCTTGTTTAGCGTGCATGCACATATATATATAAAATACGCGTCATTTTATTAAACATGCGAAGCATGTTTGCATAAAATATAATATATATAATATTTAGCATGCAATATAGAATATTATATTCTACCCGGATTGATTATGGACTTTTATTCTAGTTTGGTTCACTTGAGCCACCAAGTGAACCAAAAGGTTAAACCTAGGAGTGCAAGAATTTAAATTTAAATATAACTGTGACGCCCCCAAATCCACGTTCCTTCGAAACCTCGGATTCGGTGCAGTCACGATACTATTATCGCCAAATTATTATATCTTTTATTTATTACTAAAAGAATACAACTTGCTTTATTACAATTTAGAATATAAATTCTATTCATATCCAAGATCTCGTCTTTATATCATATTCGATGCTACTAAAATGCGGAATAATTTAAACTTTTTCAATCCTACTTGAATAAAATCTTTTATTGATTTCATAACTTTGATACCGATTACAAATCTCTGAATCAACTTTTTAATATGATTCATTCTATTTGAGTTATCGTATAACGTTAACAACTCAACTCGATATCCTCTATGTATTAACTAATACATTCTTACAATACAACAAGTATTAAACAGTGTAAGCAACTATCGAGTACATCATCTAGAATCTAAACATGGTCCAGACAATAATCTAAGTAATATTCTTCAATGCGATACTATCTATCTTTATCAATCAAGAAGCACGAAATCTTTATCGTAAGTCCTTAACCTGCAAAAGTGGTTATTTGCAAGAGTGAGCTCGACAGCTCAGCAATTCTAACAGTTTTCATGCATCACATAGCATACAACATTATACTCAGTTCATGCATTTATAAACAATTTATATTTACTACGCATGTTACTTTTCACATAACAAGTATATCATCAAAGATCAACTTTCAATCTCATTTATATCTCATATACAATTCATATATAAGTTCACATTATCACAGCATAATATAATTCAACTAACAGTTATTGAATTCATATATCAAATAGGAACTGAAAGACTTGCCTGATTCGTAGTTTAACAACTACGACTTAACTGCTTAAAGCTATCTGCACTTCGTGTATTCCTACACAGTTATATAATCATGGATTTACATCCATCAGTCATACATTTCATATGCTCTTAATAGAATAACAATTCGTATATCGTTTTCTAATCTTGGTTTCGTTTCACTGTATCTTAGGATAACCACGATGTTACAACATCATACCTTCATACTTATTCTATAGAAACCATTCTATTTCGGTCCTTAGGGTCCTTAAGGAAAATAACTTAGGACCAGACAGTTAACAAACTGTTCTTGGCAGTCTGCAACACGGCGCGGCCGCGTGGCAATTAAGCTTGGGAGTGGCGCGGCCGCTGCGACTCCCTGCCAGAACCAGATCTTTGATTTCATAAACTTAGTTTGGTCCTAACATATCATGCATTCTGATATATATTATACACACACATTAAGTAGGCATGCTCGTGCTTATACTACACATGTATACTTAATCACATAGTCTATGCTTTTGAAATTCATTTTCTCGAATATGCGTGCATAGGTGAAATCCATGTTTCATCACATGATGCTTATGTCAACATGTCTATAGGCATAATGAATCCTAATATACATGCTCGTATGATCATAATATAACTCACTCCGTGTTTGATGCTATCATCTTACACATTCTAAACTTTTCATAAAAATCGCTTTAAGTCAACAAAGGTAACTAAGTATATGCAAAGTACCTTGTAGTCATGATTCTCACGTATTAGAACACATACATAAGCCACTTTTACATGCTCAAATGATCAGAACGTGGACATCCTATATATACGTCCAAAAACTCCAAGTTTGTCTTTTGAAATCATTTTAAATTTAAACAATGTGTTCTAGTGTATGCTCAATACCTTCAACTCACATATCATGCATATCTAAACCATATAATCATGCTTAAAAAGTCAGAATATAAACATGACTTATATACGCCAAAATTCATTTATAAAACCTTAAGTTTTCATTAAAAACTCCACTACAACAAGGTATAATTGTTTACTATTAGCCAAGGTAATTAATCAGCAACTACCTTCATACCCATTGATACACATAACCAAGACACTTACACATGTCTCAAAAGTCCGACTCAAAGAACGCAAACTTCGTCAAGTCTCATTTTCAAAACTCTACGTTTTCTTTTCAGAAATCATGTTAAACCATCTAATACAACTTACTACGTGCATGACAACCTTAGTACACATGTCAGACCCCTTTCTGAAATTATTAGAGTCTAACTAGTATGCTTAACCAACTAGAAAACACAAAATCACCAACATTTTCTGCAGAGGGCGCGGCCGCGCCCCATTTGTACTAGGGAGACGCGCGGCCGCGCGTCCCCGTTTCCAGACCAGAAACTTTTCTGCTTCGGTAGTCTCTTAGCCCAACTCAAAAATTTCTTCAATAATTCGAATTTAAACATGCTAGAAATCAACTACATTGTATTTACAACATGTATACAACTTAACTAACGTGCTAGCATCTTTTCACATGACCAATTACTACTATTTCATGCTATTGCTATGAATTGAATTCCAAAGTAGTTTAGAGATTATACCCCTTGAGCTTCAACTTGGGTAGAGCTTCCCATGAATTTCAGAATTCGCTCCCTCAATACTCATCAACACACTCACTATATGAAACTTATCAAGAGTTTAGCAACTTGAGTTTGTGAGGGGGAGCTTCCAATTTATAGAGAATTGGTTAACCATGCCAAAGCTTTGCACCATGAATTAAACTAATGGAAGAAGAGAAGAATTGTTGGGCAATAGATAGTTAGTAAATCCCATCATGAAGCCCACTCCCCCCATAATCATCACACTCATTGCTAGCTAGGAAGTTGAGAGATGAAGGAGATAGGCTAGCCTTAGCCATTCACGTGAAAGAGAAGTTGGGCACTCATTGTGAGACAAATAATCTAACTCATCAATAGCAATTAGCAAATGTAATTCCACACTTGGTTACACACCTCTATATATAATATATACACTTAGGTTATATAATTTATGTATACATTTCATCCCATATGGCTTAGGTTATAGGTACATATATACAAACCTACAAATATGTACACTCACACCTAATTAGGTATACTCATATTTTGAATATACACTACTATATATAATCATGTACCTCATGTACATAGGTTAAGTTAATATTCTAATTGGACTAAATATAATATGGTTAGGTACTATCATCCCACCATTTTCCTATAAAATTATTATCACAAATATACTCAAATATTATAATGATAATTAATATCAACCATTCATTTTCTTCTAATACTTCCAATTAAATTCCCTTGATTTAACTTCATTATTTATGCCACACAAGGCATAATTATGTGAACTTAGTACTTAATAGTCCACAAGTTTATAATAATATAATCTCCTAAAATAATATTATACTCAATGTTACATCTTATAATATGTTCATAAAGTAATACCATTACATTACTAATTTACATGTTCTCTATTATAATCAATCTATTACCCTCCTATGGGTAATACCCAATGGTCAAAGAGGAGTTGGTGGCTAACTCCACCAACTACTACTATTCATGGTCCTTCCTCATCATTACACCTTATAACATGCTCATGGTGTAATTACATTTCTTATTATATGCTTTCTTAGCAACAATGTAGTTATTGAATTAACAAACTCTACACACCAATGTATTGCATCTATTCATTATCAAGCTATTATTCTCCTATGGTTATTACCCAAAGGGCAAAAGGGAAGTTGGTGGCTAACTCCCACCAACTACCACTATTCATGTACCCTAACCACTTGATTGACCATTAATTGTTCTCACATGGACTAATTTGCAAGCTTATATCTAATAACTTAATGTTATTACCATATGATATGATAGGGTCACACATACACCCAATCATATAATCCATGTACATTTGACAATACCGAATATATTTTAATTGAGTAGTGTCACACTCCATTATTGTAACTTTACTATTACACTTAATCATATAGTTTCCTATATTATATAGTTTTCTTGAAGTGTCACACTTCATTCCATATTATATAGATGTAGCTACTATATAACTTATAATTACACATCATTGCACATAGGAATCTATTCACATAATAATAATAATTAATTCCATTAATTATTCATTCATTAATTTATTTAATGAATGTTTATTCCACCACTTTGCCACACTAGGCATATCTCACAAGCTTACCTTAAGCTTATTATCACTCCCATCACACTTTAATATTCTTTTAATATAACGTTTGTGTGACACATGCACTTTAATGCTAAATTATTTAGCTACCTTGAACAATTATATGTATAACCTTTACACTAGAATAATTAATATTTACTCTATTAATTATTATAAAATCTACGATAAAATAATAACTTAAGTTATTTAATATATTTAAATAACTTAGTTTTCTTTCATTAATAAACTTTCTTGAAAATACATTAGGAATTATGTATTTTGCCATAACATAAAATATTATGTTTTCTCCAAATAAAGATATTCATTGTTAGAAAATAATTTACTTATTGTCTCAAGATATTATTCTTAATATAATATCTACTAAAATAATTACATGTATGGCACATGTACATACATTATATATAGAAAATAGGTAATAAGTTTATTTTCTATTATAATAATTTATTTTCATCAATTTAATTACATATAGCAAATACGTTTTAATATATTTACCATATTAATTAATCACACTTATTACATCATACCAAAAACATATAGGGTAATATTATTATTCAAAAATAATATTTTCTCCTTTATTAAAATAATTCAATATTAGAATTTATTTTAATGTCCTTTATATTAATTATTTCTCTTTCTTTTCTATAAATTGTTCCCAAAACAATTTCTTCAAATATTTATTTAAAGATATAATGATTTCCATTTCTCTTTAATAACGTATATATATTTATTAACGTTATTTGTACATTAGACTTTCTCACATATTACCACTCTAAGTAATATATATAAAAAGTATCAACTATAATTACATATTCAACACACATATTAATTCACTCATTTACTTAAGTAAATTAAACATTGTACTATATCATCATAGTTAGTTAAGGTTCAATACTGACATTATATTATTCCATAATATAACTCCCAACTTAAATTAACTAATATTTATTCTTATTAGTTAATTCCTTAACTAACTCATGCTTCACTATCCAAACCTATTCACGGATAGCTTAAGTGCTATTAATAACCTATATTATAAACATACTAGTTATTAATACACATACTCAAGAATATGGTGATTATACATTAAGGATATTTAATGTCACCAACTTACTATGATAAAATAATTCTATAAATTATTTAATATCGATAGGAATTTATCCACTTCCTTTACCTCAATTGAATCGTCTCTACGATAAGTAACAAATATATATTAATAATATATTCATTAATCACAAAAACACATATTACATAGTCCATATTACCCTATGTAATATAATACCACATACCTCATATCACATATATATCTTTTTATTCGAACCCATCTCACGGTTTAAGAATTTTATTTATTAAATCCTTATTTAATAATTTCTGAAAATCCGGGTTCTTACAATAACTATTACATTTAAACCCGGGATCCATACAAACAGGTCTTCACGCGCTCCTTGCTCCTTGGTCTCCAATTTCTTCAAGATAATTCTAACTATTTCTATTACATTAAACTATTTAATTTAAATAGAAACCTTGATCAACAGTCAAGGGGAAGTACATAGGAGGGAGATAGAATTTTACATCAAGAAAAAAAAATTAGAGAAGACGAGGTACACAGACCCCATTTAATAAAATCCATTCATTCAAGCATTCAACTAAAATAAAATCCAATCACATTGGTCAAATAGTCCATAA
This sequence comes from Panax stipuleanatus, assembly GCA_020205555.1. Classification (NCBI taxonomy): domain Eukaryota; kingdom Viridiplantae; phylum Streptophyta; class Magnoliopsida; order Apiales; family Araliaceae; genus Panax; species Panax stipuleanatus. The sequence continues at coordinate 35,413,808 of CM035126.1, read as the reverse complement.
TCAATCCCCATTTATTATCATACATATCACCATATATATCAATAAATAAATATTCATCTCATGAATTAAAACATTCCATATATATATATATGAGTATCATTTAATGGGCAATTTTAAATTGCATGAAATCCAATTTCAAGATTAAAATAAACTCTTTATTTTAATTATAAAATTATTTAGAATATAATATATAAATATATCATATATATATATATATATAATATAAATTCACTTTTATTTTTTAAAAAGAAGTCACCTTCTTTTATTAAAAGAGTCCTGCAGGTTTATTAAAAGAGTCCTTTCCTGATGGGTCATCTTCTTTTTGGAGTAAGAAAGAGACAGCACATTTTCCTTGCAGAATTCAAGATTAGCACCCCAAAAAAAAATTGTGATTCGTCCCAAAAAAAAAACGTCATTTTTTTTTCTTAAAAAAATAATTTTATACCCAATAAATTATTTTTAAATACATACCCATATGTATATGAAATCAAAAATGAATTGATAATTGCATAAAGGTTTGGCTTTGATACCACTGTTGGGTTTGTACGAAATCGTGACGCAATCAAATTGCAAAAATTAGCGGAAGTATGGTATATTAGAGTTTAAAAAAATTTCTACAAAACCATTACCCGGATCATCCTTTATGCAAATTATTAATTTAAAACGATAAATAAGAAGTTATGGAATCATACCCTTGTAGAACGAAGCTTCCACATGTACTAGTTCAACTCCTTGTTCTTCGTGATCTCCTTGAATTTTCGGATTAGATTCCTTCCTTTGATCAACGTTAGCCACCCAAGTGTTTGGCCTCTAGAGGTGATCTACCAAGGAAGGTGAATTATCAAGAAGGAGGGTGGTTGGCTTAGTTTTCTATCCTCTATAGAAAAGGAGTACTCTCCAACAATTGGAATTGCATCATCTAATATCTATTATAAGACTCCTCTTATATAGATATTAGTCAACCCTTCTAATCCTATTAGACATGGGATTTCTTTTAATTAATTAAACTCCTTTAATTAATTTAGGCTTCCCACCACATGGGAATAATTAATTAAATTCATTTAATTAATTTGTCTCCTAATCTTATTAGGAATAAATGAGAGTACTAATATTAAATTAATTACTAAACTCCTTTAAAAATTAAAATAATTATAATAATAATAATATTAATAAGACTCCTCTTATTAATTTATATTTAATATTTCCAAAATATTAAATAATAAATATTAAGCTATTTAATTTATTCTATCACCATAGATTAAATTAATTTCACTTAATGCATTATTACGATTATGCCATTACCTTCTTAAATAATTATTCTTCCTTTTATGGTGTGACCCTTTAGGTTCTCCATATTAAACCGGTTGTGAATAAATCAATTAGAACAATTCTAATCTTATTTAAATAAATAAATTAAACTAATAATCTATTTAAATAAATAATATTTATTCTACAATAGGGATAAGCCTCCCTAGCGATCAACGACTTTCCAGATAATATAGATTTCAACATTAATCATAAAAGAACCTGTGAGTAAATATTTACCATACAATTCAATCCTTCCACCATACAATGTCCCAATTAAATATAAGACATGAATTTACTGTCAAGTCTTATTTTATTTAATTATATGTATTTCGATTATAAAATGCACAACTCCAAATAATGTAAATTAGAAACTCCTTTATAATTTCATTTTACCTTGGCCAAGGATTCCTGGGTTGTCATTTAACGAATCACATAGGACATATCTCCTCCTTTACTAGAGGTGGTAGATTCTTTATTGATCATTCATTGTCTCCATATGTAACTCATTATACCCAAGCATACCCTTTTATATACCCTAAAGGGCTTTAAGGAATAAGTCAAAGTATAATTCATTACATACAAGATACTATGATGATCTCAAGTCCAAGGATCACTTGTACTACTATCACATTAGGAATTCCTATTGACAGGCGAGTAAAACTCCATTAGGTATTCCATAGCGAGTCACGTTCAGTGAACTTATTCTCCAATAAGCACCTACATACTTGCTTTAGTGTCTCCACACAAATGATTATGAGATCAATCATCCTCATCCAATGAGCAAGCAACATATGTACTAATCTATCCGGATTTATTAATCCCCTTTTTAGTAATCCCATGATTAGGAATTATTTTAGTTTTAGAGCTTTCTAAGAATTTAGATCTCATTGGCATGATCATCATCATGATTCTAAAAGCATTGCTTAAAACTATGGGTTATTTACATATTATAAAAACAGCACCATGTAGATAATTAAATGCCTTTAATAAATGAATATTTTTATTAATAAATAAATAAGATTGCCTCCAAAGTATATGCTTTATCATCATACATGATTGGCTTGTATGCATACTACTTTCATCATGTGTATATGAGCTTATTAAGGTGTTTAATGATTACAGGAGTAATTGGAGCTGAAACGAGGAGAAAGGGAAGATTGCAAGGTTTTTAATGCTAAGTTGGATGCATGTTCTAGGCTTAGAACTTGGATTTTATTGTAGAGCTATTCCTTACCTTTCTGGAACATCTTGAATCGTCTCAATCGAAGTTCATATGAAAAAGTTATGAGCTTTTTATCAAACGAACGTTGAACATCAAAGTTTGGAGTTGAAATTTACATAATAGTCACTTGGAGCCCAATTTCGAACTTGATCCAACCAGAATCTATCAATTCTCAAAGAATGAAAGTTGTAGATCTCTTCAAGAGCTTCGATTTTATAGGTAGCAGGCTCCGTAACTCCTCCCGGATCAAACGTTATGGCCATTCTACCAAAGGATGTCATAGAAGGAAATGGAAATTCGCCCCAACGAATTTGAGCGGGAAAATTGGGAAATTTTGAATTTTTGAAAAGTTTCTAAAAGCAGATTGTGGCAGACTTCTACATGGAATAGGATTAATAATTCTACTAGATTTAGGATTTCTTTATACTAAGATTTTCTTTACAAATTAGATTTTATTTCTTTGTGGAAACTAGTTGTGATTTGTAATTCCTTTTAGGATTTGGATTTTTAGTTCTCATAGGATTTAGGGACTTGTCCAGAACTATAAATAGAGGATGATAGTCAGGATTTTAACAAATTCATTCAAGGATTCAATTATTCAATCATCTACCAGCTATCATACCTCATTGAAGTACAGACAAGGAAGCATGTTAGGCTAGTTTACTTTATTCAGTTCTAAAGGGAGGTGGAACCTTGTTACAAGTAATTGATTAATTAAGTATTATTATTTATTCCTTCTTGTATAAAACTTCTTCTGATAATCTATTTTCATTTATTTCATGCTAATTGATCTATTTGATTTGATATGGCCAATGAGTTAGTTTGATCATTATCATATGCTAGATTAGGATTGGTATTACGTGTAGTTGATATCACTCTTCATCATAAGTAGCAAATTAGTGATACCAATTGTGGACAAGCTTTTGTGTATTGCTAAGATTATCATAAAATAAGTTAAACAAATCAAGCTTATGTGTTTGTTGCTTGGATTAGCCTAATTCTCTATTTCTTAATGCTTCTGTCATATTAAATCTAGAGAGCTTGTTTTAGGTTATATGATAGTTAGAATTTTGTGAAGAGCTTCTTTCATACAGTGATAATCTAAGGAGAATTTTGGATAGCAGACCTTATTGTTATCTAGGGGTAATAGTTTCATTGAAGGTTAAATAATAACAACTTGATTTATTGATTGCTGTAACTTGGTGAAACTAAACTGTAGAACTAAACTTGTCACATATTTGGTTAAGCTCATCACTTTAATTTTGTTTTCTTTAGTTCAAAATAATTTCAAACCCCCCCCCCCCCCATCTTTATTTTCTGTTAAAAATAGTAGAATAAATCTTAAACAAACTTGCTCTCTATGAGATCGATCCTTGCTTATTACTGTGCTAATTATTTGAATTTGTGAAGTGAAAGTGAGTTAATTTTGGAGTGTCAACGACAGCTCCCAAATTTTGACACAGTTGCCAGGGAGAAATTGTGCGTTTTATTTTTATTATATTATTTTTTTTTGTTTTATGACTCGATCTTCTCAGGCTGCTACATTAGATTTTGACCCAGAGATTGAGAAAACTGCAAGGATGCTAAGGAAGTAAAATCTTAAAGTTCAACAGTCTTCTGCAGATACCAACGTGGTTTTTGTACCATCACCAGACCTCAACATAGCTTTGGAGTTACTTTCCAACAAATCCTTCACCGAATCAGATGAAAAAGATAAGATGGCGGAGCCAAACAACAATCAGACATTGAAACAATTGGCTACTCCTAATCTCACTCACCAACCACTGTGCACTGAATATCCTATTTTAAATGCTCATTCAAACTTAAAATCGGACTAATTCATCTTTTGCCTACTTTCCGTGATCTTACAAGTGAAGATCCATACAAGCATTTAAAGGAGTTCCATGTGGTGTGCTCTACCATTAAACCACATGAAATTACAGAGGAACAAGTCAAGCTACGAGCATTCCCATTCTCCCTAGCAGATTTGGCAAAGGATTGGATGTATTATCTTCCCTCTAGATCCATACACTCATGGAGTGACATGAAGGGGTTGTTCTTATAGAAGTGTTTTCCTACTTCAAGAGTGGCCAACATAAGGAAGGAGATATGCGGGATCCGACAGTTTAATGGAGAAACACTGGACGAATATTGGGAAAGGTTCAAGAAGCTATGCTCTAGCTGTCCACCCCACAAAATCGATGAGCAACACTTGATTCAGTACTTCTACGAGGGACTAATACCAATGGAAAGAAGTATGATCGATGCGGCTAGTGGAGGTGCATTAGTAGATAAGACACTGGAGGCTGCAAGAAATCTGATTGAAAACATGGCTGCTAACTCACAACAATACGGAACAAGGAATGATCATGGTTCAAAAAGGGTAAGTGAGGTAAGCACAAGTGAATTGGTGCAACAGCTTTCTAACTTAACTGCTATGGTGCAATAATTAATTACAGTAAATTTCTCGGTTGCAAAGGTTTGTAGCATATGCTTAATGGCATGACATATTACAGATTCATACCCAACATTACAACAGGATGAGACCACCCAACAAGCTAATGCCATGGGAAACCACCAAGCACAACCACAGAGAAAGAATGAACCCTGCTCCAATACTTACAATCCAAGATGGAGGGATGATCCCAATTTGAGTTACGGAGGTACTAGACCACCGGTGCAAGGTTTTTACCCAAATAAACAGCAAGGTTTTCAGCCCACTCAACCACAGTACCAACCCAAACCAGCAGCCCTGACCACTTCTGGAACATCTCTTGAAGAGATGCTCAAAGGCATTCATAACTCAGACACAGTCTTCCATCCACAGTTTGGAGAATCAAATGAGTTAACTTGCTACAACTGTGGGAATATTGGAATATCAAGGTTCCGGGAAGCTACCATCTCAAAATGTCATCAATCCAAGGGAGAATGCAAGTGCCATAATTTTGCGGAGTGGCAAACAAATGGATACACCTACAGCCACTACGGAGTTTGAGAAAGAGCAAGTCAAAGAGAAAACAGAGATATCTCAGGTAAAACCTAACCCTCCTTGTCATTATAGGAATATTCCTCTACCCTTTCCTCCCAGAAATTATAAAACATCAAAAAAAATTAAACAAGAAAAAGAAATTCTGGAAACTTTTAGGAAAGTAGAAGTGAACATCCCTCTCCTTAATGCAATCAAACAAGTGCCAAGGAATGCAAAGTTTTTAAAAGAATTGTGCACTAATAAAAGAAAATTGCAAAATAATGAAAGAGTTATAGTTGGTGAATATTTATCCATTGTTCTTCAAGAAAAAATGTCCCCTAAATGTAAAGACTCAGGCATATTCACAATCCCATGCAAAATAGGAAACACCCGATTTAAAAAGGCCATGCTAGATCTAGGAGCTTCAATTAATGTTTTGCATTTTTGTGTTTATTCTTCTTTAAATCTAGGTCCTTTGAAAAATACTGGTGTATTTATTCAATTGGCAGATCGTACTAACACTTATCCCCAAGGGATAATTGAAGATGTCTTAGTGCAGGTGAACTAACTAATAGTTCCTGTAGATTTTTACATTGTGAACATGGAGGATGATTATAGACACTCGAAATTTTGCTTTCTTTGGACTAACCTTTCATGAGGGTAAAAGCGTAATTTTACTTCGGAGATAACCCCGATGTAGGGCAAAGGCATTTGTGACGCCCCCGAATCCGGGTACCTTATTACCGCGGAATCCGGTGCAGTCACGATACTACTAGTCAAATATTTATATCTTTTATTCATAACTTAATGAATATAACTTCGCTTTATTATAATTTAGAATGTAAATTCTTTTCATTATCAGGATCTTGTATAATGACCCCAAACTTTTATAAGTTCCAATCTTGGTCATTTACCATTCCTGTCTTTACATCATTTTAGATGTTATAAAAATGCGGAATAATTTAAACTTTTCTATATCCTTTGAATAAAATCTTTTTATTGATTTCATAACTTTGAATCAATTACATATCCTTGAATTTACTTATGTTATGATTCACTCTATTCGAATTATTGTATAAACTTTTACATCTCAATTTGATATCCTCTATGTATTAACTAATACATCTTTACAACTTAACATGTATTAAACATCGTAAACTACTATCATGTACATCTCCTAGAACCTAAACATGGTTCAAGGGCATATATTTAAATAAATAAATCAATCTCCTTCGATACTATTGAACTCTATCAATCAAGTAGCACGTAATTTTTACCGTGAGTCCTTAACCTGCAAAAATGGTTATTTGCAAGAGTGAGCTCGACAGCTCAGCAATTCTAACAGTTTTCATGCATCACATAGCATATAATAACATACTCAGTTCATGAATTCATAATCAATTAATATTTACTACGCATGTTACTTCTCACATAACAGGCATAGAGATTTACTTCACAAGCATATCATCAAAGATCAACTTTCAAATTTCATACATATCTCATATGCATTTCATATATATACATCAACATTCTCATAGCATAATATAGCTCAACTAATAGTTATCAAATTCATATATCAAATAGGAACTTAAAGACTTGCCTGATTCGTAGTTTATTAACTGCGACTTAACTGCATAGAGCTATCTGCACTTCTTGTATTCCTATACAGTTATATAATCATGGATTTATATCCATCAGTCATACATTTCATACGTTCTTAATATAAGAATAGTTTGTATAACGTTTCCTAACTTGGTTTCATTTCACTTTAACTTAGGATAACCATGAGACTAGCTCATTCTACTTTCATGTTTATCTAAACAATCTTGTTTCATATCTTGTAATCCTTAAGGAAAATATATAACCGTAACTTAAGACCATGTAGTTAACAAACTGCTCTTGGCAACTATGCAGAACGACGCTACTGCACTGTATATAAGCTTGGGAGTGGCGCGACCGCGCTACTCCCTGCCAGAACCAGACTTGAGATTTTTATTGCACAGTTTAGTCCTAACATACTATGCATTGTGATACATACTATAAACATACATCAAGTAGGTTCTGATATTTCTTCAAGTTCACAATTCAAACCATTTAGTTTTGAAGTACATAGCTCTATGTTGAATTATTTAAATCAACAAGGCTCAACATCTTATTTCAACAAAGGGTCACTGACATAATTCTTTAAATCATATATTGCTACTAATAAGCCTTTAATACGCATGCTCACATGTATCTATCTTAATTACATAGCATAGTTCTTTACTTAAAAACTTAGTTTAAACCATGTTTGAAAGGTCTAATTCATGCTTAGCTAGATGATGAACATATTCATCATGTCTAGAGGCATTAGGCGTCCTAGTGTACATTCTTTGAAAAGTCATAATACACTTCACACAAGGTTCAAGACTATTAGTTCTTAACTTCCAAGTTTTCCTCCAAATCATCCTAAACCAAGCTATAACAATCTAGTATATGCAAGGTAACTTTAAAACGACATTTACATATAGTTAATCAAAATCTCTCTTTTGAAGACTTACTTCAAAACATGCTCGAATAGGTTATATCATGCTTAACAACCTTCTATATGCAATATATATTGAAACCACATTCCTAATCCCTTTTCTCACATGACTAGGTCACATACTCATGTTAGAAGTGCCAAAACTTGAAAGATACTAAGTTCGTCAAGTTTTGTTTTCAAAACCTCATGTTTTCTTTTAGAAAAATCATGTATATCAACTACTACCATTCACTATATGCATGACAACTTTAGTTCACATGTCAGACCCTTTTTCATACTTATTGAAGTCTAACTAGCATGTTCAACAAACCAGAAAACACAAAATTCATTTTCCATTTCTGTAGAACGGTGCGGCCGCGCTGCATTTGTACTAGGGAGTGGCGTGGCCACGCCACTCCGGTTCCAGGCAAGAGAACTTCTGCTATTGCAGAGCTTCACAACCAACTCTATCATACTTCATGAAACATGCTACAAATCAACTACAATGCCTCTATAACATGTATAGAGACTCTACTTAACATGTTAACATCATCTTACATACTAATTTATGAAATTTTTATGAATTTATCAACTGAAAACTAAGAATTCAAAGTAAGAGTTATACCTCTTGGAGCTTTGAATTACTAAGTTTGCTTCTCAATCTCAGAACTCTCACTCTCTCAATACTGATCAACCCACTCTCTATATTAACTTACCAAACATTCAAGCAACTTCAATTTGTGAATATAAAGCTTCAATTTATAGAGGAATCATGAACCAAATTTGGTTCTTGCACATTGAATCAAACCAATGGGAGAAGGAAGTAAATGTTGGGCAAGAAGGATTTGGTGGAAGGTCATTATTCAAGCCACTCCCCCCACCATCATTGCACTCTTTCTAGCCATTATCAACCTCTTGCTAGCCTTCTTAATTTTCACCAATATAGGAAGCTAGGCCAATGGCCTCTATACGGTTGGAACACAAATGAGACAAGTGATATGGGCCAAGCTCTTTTAAAACTCAGTATTTGTCCATTTGGCTCATTAACTCAATCCTAATGTCTTAATTAATGTTACTGCATTATGTTAAGTTATAGGTATATATGTACACCCACATATAACAAGCATACCAATACATATAATAATGTACCTCATGTACATTGATTAATCCAAATAATATTTTAATTGGAGTAGATATAAAATAGTTGGGTATTCTCAACCCATAATTTCCATAAAATTTATTATCTCGAATATACCCATTTATTATAATGATAATTAATATCAATTATATATTTTCTTTTAATACTTCCAATTAAATCTCCTTGATTTAACTTCACTATTTATGCCACACAAGGCATAATTATGTGAACTTAGTAATTAATTGTCCACAAGCTTATAATAATATAATCTCATAAAATAATAGTTTTCTTAACATTACATCATATGTTCTCATAACTTATATACTAGCACATTCATATGCTAACACTAATTAATGGTCTCTATTCATGGCCAATCTATTACCCTCCTATGGATAATACCCAAAGGGCAAAGAGTGAAGTTGGTGGCTAACTCCACCAACTACTACTTTTCATGGTCCTTCTTCATCATTTCTCCCACATGGCTCTTAGTTTACAAAATTCGCCATGGCACAAAATTTTCAGCATTTGGGCATAGAATAAAGGTCATGGAAGGGGGTTTATTGCACCATGTCACATATTAAATTCCCACCTTGTACACAAAGTTAGCATACAAGTTTTTATACACCCATATATAATTAAATACCTCCCTTATACATCCATATACCTATACGTATATGTATAAATGTGTCCATCAACTTATATTACACATTATATAATCCATGTACATTCGACAATACCGAATATGTTTTAATTGAGTAGTGTCACACCAGATTACTATAAGCTTTATTATTTCACTTATACTTAATCATTGAAATAATTATTATCAATAATTATTAATTTAGTTTAATTTAATATCATTAATAAAGTACACATAATGTACCACACATAACACATTGTCACATATGTCCCTTTTATGTAACTCATGTGACTCCTTTCACTTTACCATATAGTTTTCTATATTATAGAGTTACCTTGAAGTGTCACACTTCATTTCATATTATATAGATGTAGCTACTATATAACATATAATTACATATCATTGCACATAGCAATTAATTCACATAATAAAACTAATTAATCCATTTAATTATTCATTCATTAAATTATTTAATGAATGCCTATTCCACCACTTTGTCACACTAGGCATATCCCACAAGCTTACATAAAGCTTATTCTCATTCTCATCACTTATTCATTTCCCATCACATTACTACTTATAAAATTTACGGAAATATAATAACTTAAGTTATTTAGTACATTAAAATAACTTAGTTTTCTTTTATAAATTTAACCCTCTTGAAAATACATTATTATTATAAAAATTATGTATTTCCCCATAACATGACATAAAATATTTTTATTACATTTTCTCCAAATATAGGCATTAATCATAATAAAATAGTTTACTCATTTTCTCAAGATAATATTTTAATATAATATCAATGTCTCATTAGAATAATTACATTTACGGCACATGTACACATTATATATAGAAAATAAGTTTATTTCCTATTATGATAAATTGTTCTTATCAATTCATTTACATATAGCAAATATGTTTTAATATATTTACCATATTAGTTAATCACTCATATTACCTCATACAAAGCTATATAAGGTAATATCATTATATAAAGTAATATTCTTCCTTTATTAAAATAATTCATTGCTAGAATTTATTTTAATATCCTTTATTCATAATTGTTCCTCTTCCCTTTCTATAAATTGTCCCAAAATAATTCCTTTAATATTCACCTCTTGCTGAATATCAAATTAATCTATAATTCTCTAATCAATCTTTATTTAAGATATATTGGTTTTCTTCTTCCTTTAACAACGCATATATATTTTATTAACGTTATTTGCACATTAGACTTTCTAACATATTACCATGCTAAGTAATATATATAAAAAGTGCTAACTATAATTACATACTCCACACATATATTAACTCACCACTTGCTTGAGTGAATCATCTTAGTTAATTAAGGCTTTAATATTCAAATTATATTATTCCATAATATAACTTTCTTTTTAATTTAACCAATATTTATTTTCGTTAGTTAATTCCCATAATTAACTAATTCATGCTTTGTTATCTCAATTCATCCATGGACAGCTTAAGCACTAGTTATTGTGACACCCTTAAATCCGGGTACTTCGTTTCCACATAATTTAGTGTTCACTTTCTAACTATAACAAACATCTACCCAATATATCTCAAAAGAAATTACAATCTTTATATAAAATCTCCCTTAAAACAAGAGTTACAACCTTTTTAAAATAATCCCGGGTTACTCTAACCCTGACATGAAAATAATAAAATGCGGAAATAAAAACATAACATTCAAGTCTTATTACAATCATTCTCAATTAAATAAAAACAAGTCTTCACTTGCTTTGCTTTCCCTTGTCCTTACTCGTAAACGGAGCATCAACGTTATCAACCTTAACTGCAATTGTTATTTAATGCAAGAGTGAGCAAACAACAGCTCACTGGAGTTTAACATTAATAAATACATGAAAGTATATCTTTAAAAAGATCTGAATACTTAGCTTACTTCAACAATAAAGAATTGAATAATAATTCTCTATCAAAATTAAAATTCGAATATAGAATTTAATTGAGGGTCATAAGACCTTTGAACTCTTGTCCTAGGTTATAAATATTTCTATTTAAACCTTTAACAATCAATAAGACTATGGACCTTAACTCGTACTTAGGGGGATCAACCCTTTGTACCATGTATTGTGCACAAACATTTTAACGCTATGTGTAGTAACCTCCCCTAATAATTAGGGTTGTTCAACTCAGTAATTTGAATTCAAGTCCATACCAAAGAAAGTTTGGTTTGGATAAGCTTACAAGGGTAATTTAGAATTCACGTTCATCAACTAAGGATTAGTTGAATCGACTTTCAATAATTCATAAATAAAAGAATTATGAATTAACATATGCTTTAGAAGTAAACTTAAAGCATTTAAAATAATAAACTGGATCTTACTTGAACAAGAAGTTAAGATCATTTCAATTAAATAAACAATTGTCCAATACAGAAATGGAAAGAACATTCTCAGCAATGAATATATGAACTCAAAAAATTGTATAGAATTAACAAGTTTAGGGTTAGAAGACTTGCCTTACGCGCAAGCTACTTAACTCAACCACGTACTTTAACACTTCCTACATACATACATATTCAATCACAATAACCTAAATCAGTTAACACATAACTAACTCACATAAGTGGTTAACCCTCATGGTTAACTCAATCTAATTAAATAAATAATAATAATCAACTATCACATAGTTAATTACATCACATCCGTAGTCACATAATTAAATTAATTATGTATTTAGCTAAATTATAATTAAACAATTATAATTTAAACACTTAATCTAATTATAATTACTCAATTATAATTACCTCTTAAATTATCACCAATTCATAATTAATAGTTAATTAAACTATATTATGCATTATAATTACACAAATTATAATTAATCATGCAATTATAAAATATAATCTATAATTAAGCATGCATTTATTAAATTACAATTACATAAATTATAATTTAAATTAACATCTAATAAATCAACCTTTATTCCTTATAATTTAACCAAATTAACATTTAATCATAATTATAATTATTCAAATTATAATTAAGTAATTCATATTCCAACTAAACAATTAAAATTCACAATTTAAATACTATATACAATTTGTCAAATTTATATTAACGAAATGCTATAGCAACTGGATGCATACACATTATCATGGAACAATTAAACTAAGGCTTAAAATAACTGTACAATCAATCAACTAGAACTCACCGCCTCTGCACTGGGCACGGCGCAGCTGCGCCACCCTTTGCCTTGACACCAGCGCAGCTGCGCAGGTGTCAAACCTGGGAAACTCAGCAGGCGCAGCTGCGCCACCTCTACCTTTGTTGCCGATGCAGGTCCGCCGGAATGCGAACAGAGGCAAATAGCCATGGCACCCTACTTCACTGTTCATCCCCCACATGCCAACAATCGGCAACACACAGCAACACAGACAACGTAAAGCATACATATGCAGTAATACTCATGCTATATATATGATACTAATCACAGAATTTGTTTAACGAAAATCAAAGGTTTTAAAAACTCAATTTTGACATTTTTATAAAACTCATATTTTTCCCCAAAATAATTTATTGTAAAAAAATTTCTCCACCAATTAAACTTATAACACATGCATTATATTCATGATTGAAGATAGCATCATAAACAATTCTAAACATGCATATTACTACATAAAATTTTCATAAATTTTCATTCTAAAACTCAACCAAAACATATGAACTCTCAAGAACATCAATTTTCCATTAAAACATATTTTACAACCATTTGATTTCTGAAAATCCTTTATAGCATACAATCACCAATAATAACACATGAACACAATACATAAATATTAAATTTATGGTTACACAACTTCCATGAAAACTCAACTTTTGATAGAGAATAAAATACAAGGAACATATAGATTGAGTTCTACAATTGTAAGAGTAAAATTATAGATTATAACCTTTTTGCTAATCGTTAGTGAAGAAGATGATGATGCTTGCTTAAGCACTTCCTTCTCTTCTTCTTCTTTCTTCTCTAACTCTTCCTCTGTTCTTTCTTTTCTCTCTTACACTGATATTCTCTCTAACGTAGTTTAGACTAATGTATCATGTAAACGTATACTAATAGATATAGGATATACATATAATATATAACTGACAATTAACTCCCCTAATAAACATTCATCAGTTACAGAATTTTAAAAATCAAAAGCCACTAGGGCTTGTTTGGCAAGAGTACTTTATAAAAATAGATTTTAGTATTAAGACATTGTTTGGTAAAACAGGTTTAAAAACAAATGTAAGGGCCTTGTTTGGTTAAAATCATTAAAAACCCTTTTCTTTATTTTAATAAATCATTTTAACACATACTTTAATGCCACATTTTAATTAATTAAATATTTAACATTCTTATTTAATCAATTAAAATCTAACATCAATTAATCACATAAAATTACCACATAATTATAATTACTCGCTAATTATAATCCATGTAACACTTAACACATAATTCATCTAATTTAATTCTCTCAATTAAATTAGAACTATACCATAAAATTAATATACATCAATTAAATAAATATTAAACATTCATTTAATTAATATATAACACTTAATTAAATCACTTCCATAAATCACATAATTTATTTATTTCACTCTATAAATAAATCATATAAAATATTTATTTAAATCAATAAATATTTAAAATTAAATATAAAATCTCAATCGTTACAGTTATAACCCATATTACATCATACTAGTCGCTAGTGTGTGTATATATATATATATATATATATATATATATACATACATACATATATATTCAAGGAAAAAGGTGATTATTCCTTAAAGATATTTAATGTCACCAGCTTACTATGATAAAATTATTTAATATCAATAGATAAATCTTATCCATCTCCTTTACTAATTTACCTCTATAATTGATAACAAATATATAATAATAATATATTTATTAAACACAAAAATCACATATTACATAGTTCATATTCTCTTATGTAACACAATACCACATACTTCCTAATGTATATATATTCTTATTTGAACCCATCTCATGCCTTAAGAATTTTATTTATTAAATACTTATTTTAATAATTTCTAAAAATTCGGGTTCTTACAGCATTTGTTCACCTTGGAGACAACCCCGTGGAGAAATCAAAGTGCCAACGATGCCCAGACACGACGCGGACTGAACGAGGATCACAAAGATGAGAAAATGGCCATAAGAAGTCACCTGCAACAATCATTGAACTGCGTGCTATCAAGACGAGCCGATTGATTACACTCGAGAATCGAAAGATACCTACTGCATCATCTTCTCGGAATTCGATTTTGTCAACTCGACCTCATTTCGCAGCCTTTCGCAAGGACTTTTTGGAATTTTTGGGTACGGAGCTCAACTTTCACCAAACAGAGACCTAAGTCACGTATTTCAAGGCAACTGGATACGTGGGACACAGCCTCAGGTGTACTTGCTCCAGTCGCAGGTACATGTGTGGTTTCCTTAGGAGCCCTATATCAGCAGCCAGCAACTTATAAACAAAAAAAAAGAAGAAGAGAAGTTAGAGAGAGAAGGAGTTCTAGAGAGATAAAGGCTCGGATCTTCATATCTTTCATCATATTTTACTTGTTTGTTCTTCTATATCATACATATTAAGTGTCTAGAGTGATATAAGTTGATCCCAAGCCAAAAGAAGTTTGTTCCCGCGTCACCCAAGGTGAAAAATGCTCATTTAGCCACTTCTTTGTAAATATTGTTCAATATACTAGATTTGTGTAATATATTGCTTGAATCTAGCTAGATCTTGTTATTTTATACATATATTGTGGTGTAAGTGGTAGATCTATAGATCCCATCGGTTATTTATTGCATATTTAGTTGTAAATCAAGTCTAAAGGCTAGATATACCTAGATCTAGGCTGGATCTAGCTTTTTGAGTGGTTATTAAGCTTGAAGCTTTAACCCGTATTCTAGATCAGTTTAGATCCATGGTAGATCTACGTATTTATTGCTTTTGGTCAGTCCTAGTTACCCCGTATATCCTTAGATCTATATCTAGAGGTGGGGGGGGGGGGTCTGAAATGGCTTGAAATAGTGATTTCAACCAATAGAATCACCTAATATCAAGTCTCGGACGTTGTACATACATATTTAAGTATAATAATGTGAGCCTAGGAATCCCAGTGTTGAGATCCAATGATCGTATCTTGACTTGATTCTCACGATGGACGTTTCATTTTTAATGTAATGTTTAAATAATGCGAAATCATTGTACATGTAATGTTTGGATCTTAGAAACGAATTTGAGGGGTTAGTCTCGAGAAGTCGGATTCAAGATCCCGTGATAGTGAAAACTTTGATTGTGGGTGCTCGGATTCATCGAGATGGCTTATATGCTCGATGATGATCTGACCTTTTTTGCGCTTTCTAGTATCCATTTTCACCGAAAACGATTTTCAAATCAAAATAGAAAAGAGCTTCCATAATAATCATAAAGCAATTTGGGAATAGACATTTAGATAATAAATGGAAGAATCAAAAGACATCGATTCCTATTTGACGAAGGATTTGAAAACATCATCGATATATATTGTGTTCTATAAATGAAATTTTATATAAATCAAATCCTTTGTGTATAGTGTTAAAGAGGTACATCACTACTTTCATAATAATTACATAGACTTAAGAATTAATAATGGAAGTATCAAAGGTCCTCGATTACTATTCAGGCAAAGGATTTGAAACCTTATGCTTTTCCCAAAATATCATATGAAATGTATATTTTGTCTAAAAATGAATTTTTTGCTAAATCAAACCCTTCGTACATAGGTGCAAAAGAGGAACAACACTCTTTTCAGATAACTGACAATGAGGCTTAAAATAAACTTTCAAATAAAACACACACTCACTCACTCACACACACACACACTTTATGCATAGGAAATCAATAAGATGTGGTACTCGTGTTTTCACGAAAGTCGGGGGGTGCCTAACACCTTCCCCTCGCTTAAGCTAGCCCCTAAATTCTAAGAATCTCGATTTCAGACCAATCCTATGGAGTCACATATTGGACCATATTGCAAAAACCTTCAAAATTTGAATGAGTTGGTACATCCATTTAAATCATACCAACTGGCGACTCTGTCTCATTCGGTCCAATCATCAAAATTAATTAATAAAATCAAACTTTATAAAATAAGTCGACTAATGTCGTTCTTTTCCTTACATTTTCACCTTCAGATGAATCAATCGACACATCGAAAGATAAAGGCTAGACAGAAGGAAAACAAGGAAAAAAATAATCAAAAGAAAGAACCAAAAAATAAAATGATTTTAGTTTTTTCCCAGCGTCGACAGGTGGCGACTCCGATGGGGACTATAGAGGGCTTAAGCCGCATTCAATCTATTTGATTTCCATTATGCATGTTCATTTATGTGTGAATGATCTTTTTGTGTGATAAATGTCTCTAATCTTTAAGTGCTTTATATTAGTGTCTCGCACAATATATTAGTTCCTCGCACAATGTCATCATATTGCATCCGGTGAGGATGATGAATGTATGAATGAATGTTGTGTGGTACCTCCATTAGGAGGCAAACTCGTCGGTTGTTTGTTACTAGACTCTAAAGAGTGTTCTCTTGTGAGGCATAGGAAAGGCACCACTTAGATCCGCTCCAATTAAAAGATGAATGTCTTCATCAAGAAAATTACGAAGATCTGGGAACGAATTTCAAAAAACCCGTAAGAGTAACATAAGATAGGTCAGCCTCTGATAAACCAAACGAGCAGGATGTCTCTTCATGCACTTTTACTTTCAGAATTTACAAATGCCATCCATCTTAAACTAT
This sequence comes from Panax stipuleanatus, assembly GCA_020205555.1. Lineage (NCBI taxonomy): Eukaryota > Viridiplantae > Streptophyta > Magnoliopsida > Apiales > Araliaceae > Panax > Panax stipuleanatus. The sequence goes on along the minus strand of CM035126.1, from coordinate 35,396,190 downwards.
CATTTGTACAACCTTCTTATCCTATCATCAAGTCGACTAACCCCATGTTTTGCAGGAAAAGACTAAAAAACCCATAAACTGATGCATAACATATCATGCATCTATATCATCTGCCAATATCTAGACTAAACTAGATACCGGTTTTGTGCAAATTGGTCCTAGAACCTAATTCCGAGCCAAAAAGTCGCGTCCACCAGTAGTCCAAATGGCTGAAGGAAGTTCATCAGAACCTATTCCTGTATCTAGAGATGAATTCGAGGGGTTAAAGAAGTAGATTGCCGAGATGACTACCCTGTTAAGAGAATAGTGTAAAGTATCTCAAGAGCCCAAACTGAAAACTCATACTAAACCCTCTGTACAAGGAGATATGAAAATACAGAAAAATGACAGTGATACCCAGATGTCCACACCCATCTCTCCCCTCGATGTCGGAGCAGCCAAAGAGGCCCTGGTCCAAAAGATGACAAAGGCAATAGTAGACCTTCGAGAAGACAGAGAAAATAGATATATCATTTTTACTTTCAGAATTTACAAATGCCATCCATCTTAAACTATCATTTGTACATCCTTCTTATCCTATCATCAAGTCGACTAACCCCTTGTTTTGCAGGAAAAGACTAAAAAACCCATAAACTGATGCATAACATATCATGCATCTATATCATCTGCCAATATCTAGACTAAACTAGATACCGGTTTTTGTGCAAATTGGTCCTAGAACCTGATTCCGAGCCAAAAAGTCGCGTCCACCAGCAGTCCAAATGGCTGAAGGAAGTTCATCAGAACCTATTCCTGTATCTAGAGATGAATTCGAGGGGTTAAAGAAGTAGATTGCCGAGATGACTACCCTGTTAAGAGAATAGTGTAAAGTATCTCAAGAGCCCAAACTGAAAACTCATACTAAACCCTCTGTACAAGGAGATATAAAAATACAGAAAAATGACAGTGATACCCAGATGTCCACACCCATCTCTCCCCTCGATGTCGGAGCAGCCAAAGAGGCCCTGGTCCAAAAGATGACAAAGGCAATAGTAGACCTTCGAGAAGACAGAGAAAATAGATATATCAGGAAGAAAGTCAGATAAATGAAGGACACTATCCGATCTATGATAGGGACAGGATCCCACAGGAGCGTGAATTATTTAGATCTATGTATTTTCCCAAAAGAGAGATACCTGGATAATTTCAAGTCCCAAAATTTGAGAAGTACAATGGATTGGGCGATCCCTACACCCATTTGAAAGTCTACATAGGTGAGCTTGGATCTTATGCTGAGGATGAGAGCCTCTGAATGCAGCTATTCTAGAAAAGCCTTATCGGTGAAGCTCGAACTTGGTACGCCTAGATTGACAACTCTAAAGTACAAGGTGTTGAAGATTTTGCCCATTTATCCTCAACCAGTATAGCTTCCGATCTAAGATGGCACCTGACCGTTACCAAGTGACCAAAGTCAAGAAACTGGGCCATGAATTGTTCAGGGAGTATGCACAAAGATGGAGGCGAATGGCCGCCCAAGTTAGCCCCCCAATGGATGAAATTGAGATGGTGATAACTTTTATTGACATCCAAGAAGCACCATATTATGGGAGAGTCGTGGAAGGAATAGGAAAACCCTTTTCTAAAATGATAAAGCATAGGGAAATGGCAGAACTGGGTGTGAAATCCAGCAAAATCAAGGACCTTACAGCCTTAGAGGAAATGGCAGAGCATATACAATCGGGAAATTACTCGAGTGCTTTTAAGAGGGTATCTAAAAGGAAAGAGGAGGATGACTCTTTAATATTATAAGGGCAATCAACGAGCAAGAGCAATAGCCCACCTATACAAAAGCAAGATAATTATTTTGCATTCTAGTCATTTACAAACGCCCGAAATCCTACAGTACCGAGGGTCGGGGAGAGCATACAAAGAAGGTTATTCACTCCATTAGGTGATTTATTGGAGAAATATTGGCATTGCTGGTTGCTCAGAAGAAGATTACTGAGCTTGCTCCACCTGCCGATCCTAAAAGAAGGCAGTATGATCCCAGTAAGAAATGTGCCTATCATTCTAGAGAACTAAGGCATGACAATCAGAACTGTTGGACCTTAAAGCACAAGATTTATAATATGATTGCCAATGGGGAGATTGTGGAAAAAGCGCCAGAGCAGCTCAATGTTAATAACAATCCCTTACCTCAGTATGATGAAGAGGGAGTAAATATGATCAGCGTATAAAGTCGGAAGTACCGCAAGTATTTGAGGGAATAGGGAGAAGCTCCCGCCATGACTGATCCTTCCATATGGGGTTACCCTGAAGGAAAGTATACGATGGAGCAGAGCTTGACCTCAATCAAGGTGCAACTGGATCAATTAGCAAAGCTAGTTATATACCAACATTAGTTGACTCGCCAGTTGGTCGATTAAGTCCTGCGAGGGTAGATCAACATTCCACCTCTTAAATTAGTCTCATTTCCAAAGACAGATCAGACTAATCTCCAATCACATAGCTAATGGACGGAGAAAATAACAAGGGAGGCTAGATTTCACTCTCGGTGGGAATTTATAGCTAAATGAAAATTTTTCCCACTAGGGCAGTCTAGGGAAGAAATCCTGCGAATGTTGATTGACGAGGGAAAGATCACGGAGTTCTCACCACCCCCAGATCCTCGATTAAAATATTTTAACCACAGTAAAACCTACTTATAACATTCAGATGCCCTTGGACATGCCACTGAGGAATGTTGTGCCCTATCCATCTAATTCAAAATTTGATTAAATTAGGAGAGCTGGAGATGATAAGGGATGCTGAGATTTTCCTTGATGAAGAGATAATATATCATCGAAGGGTGTGAGGTTCAGAAAAAATAGTGGCAGTTATCACTAGCATAGAAGAAACTTCCACCCTGCCTCTCACCATCCGAGGATTGTCCAATAGGGAAGACCAAACTCCATTAGAAATACATGCTCCAATGCCAATGATGTTTACCCCTCAGCTGCAAGTCTTTGTTTTTAATATGAAAAAGGTTCCTTGGAACTATGGAGAGGATATAAGGTCGGAGATCGAATGTACTGCAATCCTACCAAAGGATAACCCATTGTACCTCCCAAGGCGGGTAATGAAGCCAATAGCTAAAACCATGGGAAAGGTGTCATCGGAGAATATTGTAGATATCCTTAACAATATAGGACACAATGAGGCACGAGTGGTAAAGCAGCTGAAGGAGGCACCACCCCAAACCTCCATACTTGACTTGGTGTTAGCCTCCGAGGACCACCGTCAAATTCTAATCCAAGTGTTGGAGGAAGCTCACTTGCCCAAAAACATCGATACTGCGAAATTCCAGGGTCTGATTATCCATGTACTAGAGAGCAACATGATATCTTTCACCGATGATGATATGCCAGCAGAAGGAACTGGACATCGCAGACCACTGCATATTGCTGTCATATCATCCGGGTATGTGATAGGAGGCGTACTCATCGATGGGGGCTCATCCCTGAATATCTGCCCTTTGGATACCCTATAGAGGATGAATATCAATCCGAACTGGATTCGAGATAGCCATGTGGTAATCCGATCTTATGATAGATCACGAAGGGATCTAGTGGGGGAAATTGAACTTCCCATGGAGTTCGGTCCATTTATTTTCAACATATCCTTCCAAATATCGAATATCACTATTGGGTATAATCTATTAATGGGGCGACCATAGATTCATATGGTGGAGTCGTTCTATCCACTCTTCACCAGTAATTGAAATATATCATCAACGGTAACTTGGTCATCGTTAGTGCCGAACATGAATATCCAATGCATAATCTGGAAGATATGCCTGTGATCGGTCTAAACCCGGATGTTGAACCTGCAAGTTTTTAAGCCTTTGAAGTGAGCACACCCCAATACCAATCTTTGGGCTCACCAGCATTGAAACCTCAGATATCACCCGAAGTGATGGCAGTTGGTCAAGAGATGCTTCCCAAAAGAAATCGACTAAGCCAAGGGTTAGGGCGTATTGGTCAGGGGATCAGGACTCCCATTCATATACCGACGCAATTAGGCATGACTGGACTGGGCAATCTCGGTGGTTTCAAACACCATAATCCTCACAAGCATATGCCTATCCACATGATGATTCCCCTCAAACCGAACCTCACTGAAGCATAATTCAAAGAGCCATTGAGGAAAATCCCCACTAATATCTCAAACCATCTGATACCCAACGTCAATCAGAGCAGAAACAAGGAACCATCGAAGAAGATCCCCATCAGTGTCTCGAATCTCTTGATACCCCAGGTTCATCAGAGTGGAGATGAGAAATCTTATGAGGAGGGACCTCTTGAAGACGAAGTTATGGAGACTAGAGAGTCCAAAAATAAGAAGTTTATATAGAGATCCAGCTGCAATTTTTGTGTAATTTTAGCCTCGCCAAAGGTGCTCCTAAGGATTCACCAGGAAAGGGTCCAATAGAGGATCATCCCGATGTCCCGGTCATTAAATGGAAGAGTGCTGACATCCCAAAAAAGGATCCTAGGTCTAGTTCATAATCAGTCATGGTCATCCTCAGAGACAGTAGTGACTACGACGACACCTCCATCTCAGCCATCCCTAAAGATCTGACTACCAGTAATTGAACGATCTCTCCTCAGATCGTCCGAAAAGGGTAAAAATAGAAAGTGATCTGTTAGCGGGGAGACTATCCTTTATATTTTAGTCTATTTTATTATATCTGAAACTTGTTATTGCCTTTTGTCATATTAACTATTGAACCCTTTTGTAATTGACAACTATTTTATATATATTAAGCAATCAAGTTTTCTTCTCAGGTTTCAAAATTTGAGTATTTCTAGCCCTGTCCTTGACTTGTCAAATTCGAGTAGTGACTACGATTTTGATATAGAATTGGACTTTGACTTAATGGGGATTGAGCAAGAAGCGGTAGACAATGATGAGGTGCCTAAGGAAATTAAAGGGATGGCTCAAAGTTAGACCCAAACCTAACCTTGAGTAGACCACCACCATAAACATTGGAAGTCCTGACCACCCTAAAGAGCTATAGATTGGAACCAACTTTCCCTCTAGCCAAGAAAACGACTTAATTAACCTCCTAACCTAGTTCTAGGATGTTTTTGCCTGGTCTCATGAAGACATGATAGGTTTGTCAACAGACGTAGTCGTCCATCGGTTACCAGTTAAGGAGGTATTTAAACCAGTTAAGCAGAAGCTAAGATGGTTGAAACCATAATAGAGCCTGAAGGTCAAAGAAGAAATTATCAAACAGTTCAATGCAGGTATCATTATGATATCAACCTATCCGGAATGGTTATTTTATGTGGTCTTCGTGCCGAAGAAGTGCGAGTCTGTGTAGATTATCGAGATCTCAACAATGCCAGCCTTAAAGATGACTTCCTAGTACCATTCATCCAAGTGTTGATAGATAACATGACGCAGTACGAGATGTACTCCTTTATCGATTGCTTCGCCGGATACCACCAGATTATGGCTGCCGAAGAAGATTAGGAAAAGACCAACTTCATCACCCCCTAGGTCACTTTCTGCTATAGAAGATTGGTTGTTGGCCTCACTAATGCTGGTGCTATATATCTGAGAGCCATGATGGTGTTATTCCATGATATGATGCATAAAGAGATAGAAGTATATATGGATGAAATCATCGTAAAGTCCAAGGAGGCAGATGACCATTGTACCCATCTTCGAAAGCTGTTCGAGCGACTTCGTAAATATAATTTGAAGCTGAACCCAGCAAAGTGTGCCTTTGGCGTAAAATCTAGTAAACCCCTGGGATTCCTTGTAAGAAATCAAGGTATCGAATTGGACCTAGCTAAGATACAAGCCATTATTGAGATGCCTGAGCCGAGAACCGAGAAAGAAATTAGAGGTTTCCTTGGAAAGAAAAACTTTATCAGCCGATTCATCTCGCAACTGACAGCCACATGTGAACCCATTTTCATGTTGTTGAGAAATAACTCCTCCGGGAAATGGAACAAAGACTGTTAAAAGGCTTTTCACATCATCCAGAAGACGTTAATTGAAGCACCCATTCTGGTACCCCCAAGGGAGGGAGTCCCGTTGTTCATAACCATATCAGTTAACTCCAACACCATGGGTTATTTACTGGGGTAGAAGTATGATATGGGCAAAGAAAGAGACATTTATTACCTCAACAAGTGATTCAGTAGTGGAGAGCAGAAATACATGCTACTAGAAAGGACCTATTGCGCATTGGCTTGGGCCCCTATGAGGTTACAGCATTACCTGCATGGCCATACCACCGATCTCATATCCCGCATAGATCCTTTGACAGTATATTTTCAGCAAACCGATATTGAATTGTCTATTATCCAAATGGCAGCTAATCCTTTAGCAGTTCGATATTGTTTATATGACCCGAAAGTCCATTAAGGGACAGGGAATCACAGACCATCTATCGGTAGCACCGACAGGAGGTTATGAGCCTCTTGAGACATACTTCCCTGACGATGAGGTGATGGCAATCCAGTAAGCCCATAAGGAAGACATTGGACAATTCTAGAAGTTATACTTTGATAGAGCCACCAACGCAGAAAGAGCCGGGGTAGGGGTAATTCTTTTATTAATCAATAGGGAGTAGTACCCCGTGTCAATTAAGTTATGATTCAACAACTTCAACAACATGGCAGAATATGAAGGATGCCTCTTGGGGTTAAAATTGGCTCAATCCATGGGTGTCAAAAGATTGGCAGTATTCGAATAGTCGGAGCTAGTCATCTGGTAATCCACAGGAGCCTACAGTACCAAGGAATTACATCTATTGCCATACCACCGTTATATTGTCAAGATGGCAGAAGAGTTTGAAGATATTGCCTTTATGCATATCCCTCGAAATAGGAATGACTTCGCTAATGCATTGGCCACATTAGCCTCATTGATCAATATGTCGTCAAGAAAAGGATTGCTTGTTATCACCCTCACGGCGCGAGATGCACCAGCTTATGGGAATAGCGTTGGGGAAATATCAAATGAATTATCCCCTAGAGGACTACCTTGGTATCAATATAATAAAGAATATTTACGAGATGGGTCTATCTCCGAGGAAATGACCCAAGCTGAAAAGAAGCGAATACAGAGGACAGAAATGAAGTTCTACCTAAGCGGAGATGCCCTCTATAAGAGATATCCAGGCGTAGGCCATCTAATATTCCTTGACAAGGATCAAGTTCAAAGACTCATAGATGAAGTACACGGTGGAGTTTGTGGAGCATATATGAGTGGGCCCCTGCTTGCCAAGAAGATATTAAGGACGGGTCATTATTGGATGTCCCTCAAAGCTAATTGTGATGATCACGTTAGGCGCTGCTATCAATGTCAAATCCATGCTAACGTGATCCATGCACCTCCTAACCAGCTCTATTGCATAACATCACCATGGCCATTTTCCATGTGGGGAATGGATGTGATCGGACCCGTTGAGCCTAAAGCCAGTAACGATCACAGATTCATCTTCACCATGATTGAATACTTTACCAAGTGGGTGGAAGCAGCCACTTTTCCCAAAGTTACCAAGGAGGTCATTGTTGGTTTCATCAGAAACAACGTCATCTGTCGATACGGACAACCTGAGGTTATCGTGTTAGACAACGCCAAGAATCTAAATATTGAGATGATGAGGGAATTGTGCAATAAGTTCAATATCAAGCACCTAAACTCCGTTATATATCTCCCAAATATGAATGGCGTGGTGGAAGCTACCAAGAAGAATATCAAGAAGATAATGATGAAGATGTCGGCAAACCACCGCAGATGGCCAGATTTGTTGCCTTTAACCTTGCTCGCCTACCGAACGTCGAGTCAAACCTTGACTGGGGAGTCACCCTACTCATTGGTCTATGGCATGGAGGTGGTACTCCACGTAGAAGTTGAACTAGAATCTCTAAAAGTAATTCTATACTCCCAGATAGAGGAGGGCCAATGGATACAGGATCGATACAATTAGCTGTCCTTTATAGATGAAAAGAGAGCCGCAGCTATCTTTCACGGTCAACTATACCAGCAGTGAATGTCCCGACCCTATAACAATAAAGTAAGACCCCGGGCATTCAAAGACCATGATTTGGTACTAAAGAAGATCATTCCAGGCCAGGATGCAGCCAGAGGAAAGTTTTGCCTGAATTTGGATGGACCTTTCGTTGTCAAGGCAATCTTGTCAGGCGGAGCCATAAGGTTGGAAGAGACAGACGGTGAAGAACTCCCGCAATTGATCAATTCCGATTCTGTGAAATGGTATTATGTCTGAGACCCCTTTTCACTTTAACTTGTTAAAAAAAAGAAGAAAAAAAGAAAAAATATTAAGTCAAGTTTTCAGGCCAAGCCTGAACTACGAAAGACCTGATCTCCCCTCATCCACGGGAGTACGTAGGCATCTATTTATGGTGCAGTCTAACCCTCAAAAAATATACAAATCAAACCCCTCTTACCTTATATCAAACCCAAACCTTAAACCAATCAAAAAAACCAAAAACAGCCAGACAAAGTCGACTGCCCATACTGAAAAAATATTTCGGTATCTCGGCATAGCTCTATCCGATTTTGCACAAGGATAATAAGAGCCGCTCTATATCAAAATAATAAATTATGAAGCGAAAACGACAATCATCATACAGGTCTAGACATACTCAAACGAGGGAAGTGGACTAAACTTGTTGCTTTTTATATATACAACTGTTTAGAATAAAAAATATGTTCTAACATGCGACAAAAGATAATAACATAGTATGTGTAGGAAAATAAAATAGGACTACAAATCTTTGCTCAGGAGAGACAACATCTCCAAGTACCCAGCTATCTCTATTGTCACAGGACCAGCCCTAATTACCTGATTCAGTCTATCAATCCGTCTCAGCAGCTCTACCGTTGACCTAAAAATACCCGCCTGACTCTAGAAGACCTCTCGAGCATTATCAGTGAGCTCATCTGCCAAAGATCGGACTGTGTCTCTATCGGCTATAGCCTCATCTCAAGTAATAATGGTGACATCTCTCTCAGCAATGGCTGCATCCCTACCTATCACAGTGGTCAACATCAGGGCCCGAGCCCGATCCCGCTCAAAACTTAAGAGATGCACATAACGATCCAACTCCTCCCTAGAGGATGAAGCAAAACTTCGAGCTATTCTAACTAAAGCCGCTAACAAACCTGCAAATAAATCCTCTTAAGTAGGAGATACGAGGTCCTCCATCGACTCCTCATCATCAGTCGATCAATCCCCTACCGCGGCCTGATCGGCTACAACCGAAGCCAGATCTGACTCTAACAAAGTTAAATACTCTGCCAATAGGCCCGGATGACTGTCTCTAAACTCTGCAATCCGCTGATGGAACCAAAACCCATAAACCCGAGCCAAATCTGCCTCGGTGGTTGAGCAAATGGGAAATTGATAATCCTCAGTCTCCTCGGATGCATGAACATCCTAATGCTGATCAATCTGACCCATCATCGCCAGAGGATGATATGTGCTCACACCCCTCAAACCAGCTAATGGAAGGAAGTCTAGATCAGCCACATGAGTGATGAAACTCAAGAAGGAGCAATAGCCAGAATTCATGATAATCTCAAATGGCTCCTCCATGACATCCAGAAATACGGTCCAAGACGTTACATCCACATATGAAGATGGACAGAAAGAGTAGGTCAAAGACATACCATGGCCAAAACAAAATCCATGACGACGGAGCCTATCAATAGGTCTCAAGTAAGTCATGAACTAGATGTACAAAAGGACGGATCTACCACAGAACTCCTGATCACCAACAGTCCGGCAGAAGGATACCAATATGATAGTCTCCGCTAAGATAAGGGGAATGATGGTAAAGTCATCTTTAAGAGCCCTGGCGACCATCGACATCCCTACGTCCATATGATCGGCATAAAAGGGCATGTACTAGTAAGATAAGATGCACATAATCAAGGCATCTACCCATGCAGTCTGTCATCAATCCTCAAAAATAGCAAAATCTACCTGATGGACAATGAAGCTGTTAGCAGAAACGAAATGGTCTATCATGAAGTCAATCGAGATGATGTGGCTACCACCAACCTCGGCTAAGACAATGGCCCTCTTTAAACTGGTAACAGTCATGAACTGACGGTGCATATGTCCCATTGCCACTCTGGCACAGGGCCCATCAATCGACAAACCAAAAATGTGACCGTACTCCTCCAAAGTGGGAGTCAACTCATCAGACCCAAACCTGAAGACATGGCGCTCTACAATCCAGTGGGTGAGCATCCCGTCAACAATTCCCTCTAGAACCTGGAAGGATAAAAGAGATAGGGAGTGGCCTAGTATGACACCAACTGCAATGCGATTAGAATTCGATAGACTGTCATGCCAAACCCTCAAATTAGTAGCTATCCGACTAAGCGGAACCAAGCGAGCAACGGAAGAAGTCATATGTAAAAACTATGTCAAAAGGTCCATACAGGGGTCAATCTCTATCCAAGCATTTCAATATATAGCATGCATCGTAATGAGCGATAATATAGTTGATGAAATAAATAAATGAAAAAAAGATAACATCATATATATTAAAATGAAATACATTCAGTTTTATATATACATCAATGTCATACCTATGATACATGTGAAAACAAAAAATAAAAAGTACAGGATAATGGGGCACATACACCCCGTGACTAACAAAGGGCCTATGGAAGGATCACAATGTCATCCACAAAGGTCATAGTGTCTTCAAACTGAACAACCTGAGCCAAGTTATTCTAAGAAGGTATATCCTGCATATCTAGGCGGTTGTTGGTAGATATAACGATCAAATAAACACATGCAAGTATACGCGGTCCACAAGTAATATATGATAAGTTGAGTGTCGAACCCACGAGCTAATAGTTACCAAGTACCGACTTTATTTTGCTTAAATCTTATTTAAATAATTAAATAGAAAAAAGTTAATTAATCTAATTAATTCTAATTATCAAAGCAAGTAAATGGATAATAATAGGTATACAAGGTGCTACAAGCTAAGATCATAACTTTCCCCACTACGCAAGCATTCTGTCAAACACTTGGCGTGCAAAGCTTCATTAAATACCCTAACACTCCCTTTGGTCTTAGTGGTTACGATGGATTGTCAACTAAGAATTCATCAGTGCTCATACGCCTCTTCCAAGGTACATATAAACATATCATCTTTAAGTCTATCCAAAAGGAAATAGAATAGAAAAGAGCATCTTAGCTAAATAATCTGACATATTCGTATGCGAATTAACCATAGACAAGGACTTCAAGCCCAGATTCTCAATTAGGTCACACATGGTACACATGTATATTCCTATCCTATACACAAATTACGAAGTCTAATGATGTAGACAAGTTATAATCACATGCCAAATATTCAAGGTATAAATCTATAATTCATTTCCCAATTTCTCATAAATTACCAATTTAATTACCAATCCCTTAGTAATTATCATTCAGCAAAAATATATTAGACCAATCCATATGGTGCCAACCAAAGAGATAAGAAAATTAATTCAAATTAACAATGGGTTCCATTATAATGTTAGAACAAAAGTCTAGTTCATAGATTGTGAATTAAACATAAGTAGTAACATATACAACATTTATAGATTACAAAATCAAAGGAAAAAACTAGAGAAGATTAAACTCTGTCAAAGAATTCTTCAATCTCCAAGAACTCCATTCAATTCATGTTATCCATTCCTTATTCCTAAGTCACTCTTGAGCTCCATGAAATCTCAATCATAACCCTAATCTATCTTGTTTCCCAAAAGTTATGTACAAACATTGTAGAGAAATGCTAAGTTCTAAGCTCTAGGAGTGATCTCCATATCAGATATATGATAAAAGGAGGCTCAGGTCCTATATATATATATATTTCCTTCCTTTAATTTAGGTCATTTCCTCTTATGTCTGCCTGAGAATAGGAGGTGACATTGCGGCGCCAAGATATAGCCTTGAACAGGCGTTGCAGCGCTTGGTCAAGGATATTGGTCAATAAGTGGCACTGCGGCACTAGTTTTGTAAAGAAATTGGGTCGCTGCGGTGCTGAATTGGTTGAGTTGGCTTCGAAGGGGCTTTGCGATGCCAGAATAACACTAAGGTGCTAGAAAAGTGACCTTTTTCCCCTAAAAGTTGGAAATGACCTGAAAACCCCTGCAAAACATTTTTTAAGAAAAATAATAACAAAATACTATAAAAGCAACATTAAATATAATGGATATTTAACTTCTTAAGGCTAGAAGTATTCGATTCGTGGGTATAAATCCCACTCATCAAATACCCCCAAACTTAAGCTTTTGATTGTCCCTAAGAAAACGATATCTTATCAGAAATATCAAAAGTAAATATAACTATGAGTCGCACACCAAACTACTATATACCTGCATTGCGGCCTCAAGGCTAAGAATAACCATTTCAAAGAAGAAGCAAAGTCATAAATAAGGCTTCGATCAAATTTCTAGCTTAAATTGCTACGGATCCAAATTTGTGTCTGTGTGACTACCAACTATTCTAACCAATTATAGTTCATACACATAAACAATTGCAAAAAGGAAAATGCTAACTCTATACGCTTAAGCTACATCAAGAATTCAGAACAAGACAACAAATGCAAGAACAGACCATCACGCATTAGCATGAGAATGACTAAATTTGACTTGTGCAAAATTCGTCTACCTTAAGCTGAGTTACCCATGTAACGAGATTTTGATCAATGACTCCCAAGCCAGACGGCTTTAGGGCACAAGGCATAGAACACCCCAAAGGATCTATTAACTTAAGCAACACAAGCCACGTATGAAAATTTAAGCCAAACTAGAGATTTATTTATTATATATTAACTAATATAACCTCAAGCATGACCATGCAATGTCTAATTACATTAGACTATTTAGAGTTACCCGTGTAACAAGCTTTTGATCAATGACTCCCAAGCCAGATGAATTTAGGCCACTAGGTGTAGAACACCCCTAAGGATCTATTAACTCGAGTAACGAAAGCCACGTAATCAAACTTAGTCAACTAAGGTTATCCATATATTCTTTTTCTTTTTCTTTATTTTTTTCTATTTTTTTATATACTCCATCTATGTATGCCATTAGACCAAGAAAGCATCCGAACTTGCATAAGATTCTAAATCTTACTATCATTGACTCACTTAAGTTCATAAGAGCTAACGAAAAAAAATTCCATACAAAATTACCAATTAAGTTTATTAGAAGTATGACTAGCTATAAAAGTTGGCATGTGCTCAATAGGCTAGACAGGATCAACAATAATCTGACCTAAAAATTAATCTAAGAATCTCATTCATAAGTGTTTGACCTCTTTGACAAAGCAATACCACAAGTATATCATTGGCCACAATCAAAAATTTACTACATATAACCCAAACCAATCATATAAACAGTTCAAGATAAGGTTAATCAAAAGCTATAGTATGGCCCAACTAGAAAGATTTAAATATATAAACCCTTGTAATAATAAAAGCTCAAAATAGGGTCTAAAACAAACATGGCACAAAAAAATAGATATGCAACCATTCATAACTAATAAAGCCATAACATGGATAGAAATAAGCAGTCATATATAATCTAAGCATCAAAAACCAATAATCCATGACTATAATTAATACAATATTGTGCAACCCAAAATACTAATAAAGCAGTAATAATAATGTACTAATGGCATCCTAACAACATCATGACATAATCAAGAAACGCAGGCTAATAAGAAAAGCTGATAACACCCCAAAACTTGAAATAGGTAATGCCCTCATTGGCTAGCATGTAGATATTAATACGAGAGGGCTGCCCTGAGGGTGAGATCACTTGGTGTCATCGCCATCGCCGTCGTCGCCCTCATCTGTAGTAGGTGAAGGTGGTGGATATGGTGGAATGACAGGAGGCTCCGGGAACTAGAATCTTAGCCAATGGTCCTTGTGAAGAAGAGCCTAACGCTGGCGGCTGAGTAGATGTCCCGTCCTCTAAAGAAGGAGGTGGAGATCAAGTAGAAGGGAGGTACCGCTCATCACGTGGATGAGAATCTACACCATCCCACATACCAAAATGCGAAATAATGGCATGATCTATGTCTGCCATGGGTAGCTGATGCACCTCATCCCCTCGCCACGGCGCATTCGTCCGTCTACATAGTCTGGTTATTAGTGATGGATGTGGGAGTCCCCCTAGATGTAGTGCCCTTGATTGCCTTCAGAATGGACTCTTGAATGCAGACGCCAATGTCAACGTCGAGACCGATGACAATAGCAAAGAGTAGGACCGCTTGCTCCTTGGTGACATCGCTGTGGTGGCGAGTTGGCATGATATTGGCACAGATAAAACTGTACCATGCCTTGCCATAGAAACTGAGGGTATGGTGAAGAAAGCTCGTCTTCTTCCCAGTGGATTCATTTGTCTTCCATGTCATGCTAGGCTTGCAAAGCCGCTTAATGATGTCATCCAAGTCATAACTGCTAATCCCATTCGTCAGGTATTCATTTCGAGACCAATTTTCCAGGTAATCAGAGCATGAATGGTTAGGCATGTCAAAAAGGGGTTTGAGAGTTACACTATCATATGCTATTACCTGGCCTCGAATCTGAGCCACTGCTGGACCTTCAGAACTGGCATTGGCATAGAATTCTAGGACTAAAGAGAAATTTACAGATCCTGGCTTCTTGGTGAAGTGCACCCATTTTTGGCCAATGACTATGGTCATCATTTCCCCATTTATTTTTGAGTCTGGCCTCAAACCCCTCTCAGGCACTAAAATTTTCTTGGCAAAAATTTGATTGTATCTTGCAAAAGCCTCCTCGCTGACAAATTTTGTTTGGTCCCATTGCGGTGCCGCTGACGAGGAGTCGCCAATGCTAAGTCTTTGATGCTTAGGAGGCATTTTCAAATTTTCAGCAATTACTGTGCATAAATGTCCAAATGCAATTCAAAACCAAGCCAAACTATAAACCAATCCCAGCTGAATTCCACTTCCAACTAGAATTTGCCCATCTGAATTCCAACAATGAAAAATCGCAATCCAATGTCAAGCTAAGTCAAAGTAAAACAAATTCCAAGCTTTTCCCACAACGAATACCTAATACCAAGCCTATCTGAGCCTAAGAGAGCCAAAACTAATGCCAAAACTCACTGAGGCATACTGTCGAGAACCTGGAGTGCACATCCCTAAATTGAATTTGCTAGAGTTTGTTTTAGCTGGATCAAACCCAAAAATTTCTCCAAGAGATGCCAAACAATCCAAATAGCAACCCAATGTAATTTATATAAAACGTAATAAAATCTCAAGTAAAAAATTCCATCAAAATTCTGAATTCCTTCAATAGGAGTTGAAAACCCACTTACCTGACAAGTGGAGACCCTAGGCTAAACTTTGAGGAAATCTGGCAAACCCTACCTGTGATACTTGCGAGAAATCCTTGAATTTGGAACAGATTGGAGACGCGAATTGGCTAATGATGAGAATTTGGTCGGTTGATTGGCGATGAGGGAGGAGTCTTGGCTGAAATAAGGAGCTCTTATGCTGTGAATGTCGAGCTGATGCCGTATTTAAAAATCTAAAATTTGCTACTGGAGCTGTGACGCCAGTTTTCCTACGTTATGAGGAGCTGCGGCGCTTGCTTTTAACACTAGATTTTAGTTGAGGCTGTAGGGATTTCGGCACATAAACACAGCAAAAATTAAAATTTTTGAAACCCTAAAACAGGATCCATGTGAAAATATATTAACTCAGAGGTTTAGATTTATTTTATTGATTATCCAAGCTTGAATGGAGATGATCAAAATTATGGAACAACTTCGAATCTTTAACGCAATCCAAAGGAACTGCGTCTCTACGGTATCCACACGAACGCCCCGCGAATCGTCACACGATCTGCAATGAAGAGAACTGCGGCACTAGCCGCCAAGGATATGGACTTTCTCGCATTTTTCTCTCTAGTCTCTCTCAAAGAGCGGCTAAGGTTTGGGTTTATAATGAATACCCTAAAACAACTGATATATCATATATATAGCAGTTAAAGGAATTAACCAAAACCTAATCCAATTAGAAAAATAATATCTGAATTTATATATATTATATATTAATTAAGTCTTACTTAATTAATATACATATATATACAAATTATCCTATTAATTTAAATTCGTAATTTAAATACTATCAATCATATTGACATATTTAAATCCTTACAATTTAAATTAATTCTCTTTTAATTACGTTATAAGTGTGTGACCCTATAGGTTATTATTATGTTGGCAATAATTTTAAAATCATATTATAAAATTATAAACAGTGAGCGACATCTAGTAATGCATCACTACTATCCAAATAATAATAAGATCGGTGATTCGATGCAACCTTTTCGTGACCAATGTTTCAATGTAATTTAATCCTTTTAACCTTGACATCCTAGATTAAACTCGAGTCATAGAATGTGTCATACTCTTCATAATTTAATCTGAGTTTTCTTGATCAGTGAGTAGACTATATGAAACAAATCACTATTTGAGCATGGCCATGCATTTCATAGTCCTACTCAATCAAGAGGCCTATGGATATCACCCCTAATATATAGGAGGGTTAGATTCCATCTAGATCACTCATATTCCTCACACGATTTATGATGTACCCAATAATCACCTTTATTGTCCACCCTATAAAAGGTGACCTTTGATGATATCAAAGTACATAAATTCCCGTGTAGTAATATAGTGATTTCAGGTTGGAGGATCATTACATCATTGTCACTGTGAGAATTGCTTATGACACTTTGCATAATGCTCCACGTAGAATTCTCATAGTGGGTCTGTCCAATACATTGTTCTCTAACATGTACCTATGCATTGACTTAATATCTCATATATTTATGACCAATGAGATTTGGCAATCAGTCAATCTACATACTAGTCTCAATGTATCATTGTTGTCCCATTAACAATGACACTCGTCTAGGGACATTTAAGAATAATGATACTAATTGTAATTATATGATCTCATGTTCAAGTCACATACTTGAAACCATATACTTTGTATCATTATTCTAAGGACTTTTATTATGCTAACATTTATATACCGCAGTAAGTAAAACCATAATAAAATAATTCATTTATTCAATCAAACATAATATCAAAAATGTTAAGCAATTACATTAAAGAATTGGCCTCTAGGGCATAAACTCTAACAGAGACGCTAAGACGTGACTTGAAGAAAAACATCGGGCGCCGCGGCGGATCTTTGCAGTAGGTTGGGGTCATTCCGGGCACTGCGGCGCGGGCTATAAGGCAGTGAGAGGCGCTACGGCGCGGGTTATGGAATCAGGGCATTAAAGGAGGCGCTGCGACGCGGTTTAAAAGGCAAAGTATAGGCGTCTCGGCGCTTACCCTGCACCAGGAAAAATTTTGACTGCTTTTCTGTACACATCAAGCCACTTCAACACAGCAACAATTAGCCAAACATTCTACAAAAAAAATTGATGTACTTCCAACTTACTATAACAAACTAAAACTGACAAACTTAGATAGATGCCTATTAATATGCAAATTACACAAAAACATTACCTACTTAAACACAAATGGCTTATAAAAAATTTCAAAAGTGAAACCATAAGGTTACCATAACATCGACCAATGGAATACATATAATGATATACCAATAACTATTATTAGCATAAAAATCTATTAAGACAACTAAACATGGAAGTAAAATAAACAAAATAAGCTAAACTAACACTAAAGTAAAAATGAAAGAAACATAGATCAAAAGGATACAAAAAATTAAAACTTGCACTTGGGTTGCCTCCCAAGAAGCGCTTGTTTATAGTTGTCGGCCCGACTCTTTCACTTCCTTTCAATCAGGCTCATATGCAAAAATAACCATATCAGGTCGCCTCTTTGTCTTTTCATTGATTTACATGGCGGACATAGATGATTGGCGACCCTCAAACTCCACTTCATCCATCGGCACGAAGAAACTTTCATTGTTCGAATTATCCACTAATTCACCATTCAAAATTTGAAAACGTTCTTCATTCTCTATAGGGTCCTCTATAGTTTCAATAACCTTAAGTGTGGTTTCCAGATTTTCATTATTCTTGTCATTACACCCACTCATGTTCCTATTTTCTCCAACCTTGAAATCCATAATTACATCAGGATGCATTTCTACATTGCTTTTAAGAATTTCATGTAATTCCTCTCTATTTCCTTGCGTATCCACCATACATTGCTCTTCACCCTCCTCGGTAGGATTCATTTCTGTGAGGCTCGGTAACGTGCTATGCAGTTGATTAAGGGAAATATTGACAACTTGTCCTAGTTAATTCTTGACATTCTTCAATGAGGCTTCTTGGTTCATCATTCGAGTCTCATTTTGCCCTATAAATTTAGAAAGGAGCTCATCCAATCTTCTATCTTCTTCATGCTCTAAGTATTGGGCAAGAGTCTCTTCCAACTTAGATGTTTCCTCATATTGCAGTGGAGGTTGGTATGAACATTCTGACTATTGTGAAAACTTTGGAGCATAGGATTGCTTTTGGTTGTCATGTTGGGTTTGTACGTAATACAATCATGCAATCAAATCACATAAATAGGGTGGAAGCGCGAAACATAGGTTTTCAAAATTTTATACAAACCCATAACCATGATCATGCTTTGTGTTAGTTATCAATAAGAGAAAGAGAGAACATGAAATTATACCTTTGAAGATCCAAGCTTCCTCAGGTATGAGTTCTACTCCTTTGATTCCTTTGATTCCTTTGTAGTGGCTGCTTCCCTTGATCAATGTCAGCCACCCAAATGTTTGGCCTCTAACGGTGATCCACCAAGGAAGATGAAGAACTCAGGAAGATGGGTTATTGGCTTAACCCTTGTTTCTATCTCTATAGAATATGTGTACTCCCAACCTTTGAAAAAATTCACGTACCTTATTTCTGATATAAGACTCTCTTATATAGATATTAGGTTAACCCTCCTAATCCAATTAAAATAGGGTTTTATTTAATTAATTAATTAATCACTTTTAATTAATTTATATCCTAATCTTATTAGGATTGAGAGAGAGTACTGATATTATATTAATTCCTAAACTCCTTTAGAATTAAAATAATAATAATATTAATAAGACTCCTCTTATTAATTTATATTTAATATTTCTAAAATATTAAATAATAAACATTAAGTTATTTAATTTATTCTATCACCATAGATTAAATTAATTACACTTAATGCATTATTACTATCATGTCATTTTCTTCTTAAATAATTCTTCTTCCTATTATGGTGTGACCCTTTAGGTTCTCCATATTAAACCGGTTGTGAATAAATCAATTAGAACAATTCTAATCTTATTTAAATAAATAAATTAAACTAATAATCTATTTAAATAAATAACATTTGGATATATAATTTATGTGAGGGTCATAAGACCTTTGAACTCTTGTCCTAGGTTATAAATATTTTTATTTAAACCTTTAACAGTCAATAAGACTATGGACCTTAACTCGTACTTAGGGGGATCAGCCCTTCGTACCATGTATTGTGCACCAACATCTTAACGCTATGCGTAGTAACCTCCCCTAATAAATAGGGTTGTTCAACTCAGTAATTTGAATTTAAGTCCGCACCAAAGAAAGTTTGGTTTGGATAAGCTTACAAGGGTAATTTAGAATTCACGTTCATCAACTAAGGATTAGTTGAATCGACTTTCAATAATTCAAAATAAAAGAATTATGAATTAACATATGCTTTAGAATCAACTTAAAGCATTTAAAATAATAATTGGATCTTACTTGAACAATAAGTTAAGACCATTTCAATTAAATAAACAATTGTCCAATACTGAAATGGAAAGGACATTCTCAACAATGAATATATGAATTCAAGAGATCATATAAAATCAATACAAGATTAGGGTTTAAAAAACTTGCGTAAAATTAATGAGTTTAGGGTTTAGAAGACTTGCCTCAAGCGTAAGCTACTTAATTCAATTCACGTACTTTAATACTTCCTACACATATATATTCAATCACAATAACCTAAATTAGTTAACACGTAACTAATTCACATAAGTGGTTAACCCTCATGGTTAACTCACATTCTGATTAAATAAACAATAATAATTAACTATCACATAGTTAATCACATCACACATATACTCACATAATTAAATTAATTATGTATTTAACTCAATTATAATTAAACAATTATAATTCAAACACTTAATCAAATTATAATTACTTAAATTATCATTACCTTTTAAATTATAAACAATTTATAATTTAAAATCAATTAAACCACATTCATGCATTTATAATTACACAATTTATAATTAATCATGTATTTATCAATTATAATCAATAATTAATTAAACTATAACATGCATTATAATTACACAATTTATAATTAATCATGTAATTATCAATTTAATCCACAATTAAACATGCATTTATTAAATTATAATTACATAAATTATAATTTAAATTAACATTTAATAAATCAACCTTTATTCATTATAATTTAACCAAATTATAATTTAAAATAAACATTTACTTTTGATTATAATTATTTAAATCATATATCACATTTAAATAATAATTCAAATCATACATTAACGTTTTCAAACCTCTTTTCTTTTCTAAATATAAATTTGTCAAATTTATGTTAACAACATATTATAGCAACTAGATACATGTTCACTGTCATAGCATAATTAAACTAGGTTAGAAACAACACTGCACAAATGACTAGCATTCACTGCCTCTGAACAGAGCCTGCCGCAGCTGCGCAGCCAGCTTCCTTGAAACCGGTGCAGCTGCGCAGGGTAAGAATCTGGAAAAGACAAGTGGCGCAGCTGCGCTAATCCTGGCCTTGCTGCCGGCGCAGCTGCGCAGCAACTCGGCCAGACGCAGACAGCCACGTTACTCTACTTCACCGATTAACCCATACAAGCCAACAACGCCAAAAATACAGTACTATAGACTCTGTAAAACATATATACGCTATTACACATATATAAAGCATGCTTCCAAACACAAAATCATTTAAACAATGATAATCACAAGTTTTAAAAATTCAATTTGGCCATTTTCATGAAAACTCATATTTTCTCAAAAATAATCTACTGTAACTATTTTTCTCCATCAATTCGAACTTATATACATGCATTACATACTAAGTTGAAGATAGCATCCAAAAATTACTTAATAAGCATATTAACACATACCAATTGCATGAATTTCTCAATTAACATTAACCACACTCATGAAATTCTATATGAACTCATATAAACATGAATTTTCTGTTAAAAATATATTTCTACAGTAATTTAATTTTTTAAAATCCTCTTATGTCATACAATTACCACAATCAACACATGGATACAATACATATATATAAAATTCATGATTACATAATTTCATGAAATTCACAGAAAAATAAATTTACAGAAACTCAAAACAATGAAGAACAACTGATCACAATTCTTTAAAACTATAAGATATTAATTACCTTTTTGATGATTGGAGAAGAATACAATGACTAATTCTAGCCTTCACAAGTTTCTTCTTCCTTCTCTTCTCTAACTTCTCTGCTCTTCTTTTCTCTTTTTGTTCTTAGCTTTACAAACTAACTTCTAATCTAACGTAGTATAGATATATTATAACTGATATAATATACGTATACTAATAATATATATGTTACTGCTAATTACTTAATATATATAATAAATACATTTATTATATAAGTTACAAAATTCAAAAACCACAATGCCTTGTTTGGCAAAACAAGGATATTTTCAAAAATTGATTATTAATGCTAAGGCCATGTTTGGTAAACAGTTTGTTTAAAAACAGCTTTTTGATAGTTAGGGCCCTGTTTGGTAGAAATAGGTTTAAAACAAATACAAGGGCCTTGTTTGGTAAAAATCATTTAAAAATTCTTTTTCTTTTATTTTAATAAATCATTTTGACACATACTTTAATGTCATATTTTAATCAATTAAATATTAATCATCTAATTTAATCAATTAAAATCTAACATCCATTAATCACGTAAAATTTGCCACATAATTATAATTACTCGCTAATTATAATTCATGTAACACTTCATCACATAATTCATCTAATTCAATTATCTCAATTAAATTAGAACTATAATATAACATTAATATATATACATATCAATTAAATAACATTCATTAATTTAATATGTAACACTTAATTAAATCATTACCATAATTTACTTAATCTATTTATTTACTCAATAAATAATTCACATAAATATTTATTTAATTCAATAAATATTTAAAATTAAACATAAAATCTCAATCGTTACAATCTTCCCTCCTTAAAAGGATTCTGTCCCCAGAATCACACATAAAAAAAATCTCATCTATTACATTTTCTTCCCTCCTTAAAAGGATTCTGTCCCCAGAATCAGTATATAAGGGGTTACACACAACTAAGCAAATAAAAGCGGATAAGATTTCATCATAACATCTTCGAGTTCCCACGTAGCATCTTCAGCACTGTGGTTTCTCTAGATTACCTTAACAGAAGGTACCACTTTATTCCTAAGTACTTGTTCCTTTCTATCAATTATTTGAACAGGCACTTCTTCATACGTTAAGTCTTTATCAAATAGCAAAGGTTCATATTCTATTACATGTTTATAATCATGCTTGTGAGGTCTTAACACAGAAATATGGAAGGCATTATGTATATTCTCGAGCTCCGGAGGTAATGCAATCTCGTAAGCAACCTCGCCCACCTTTCGTAATACCTCAAAAGGTCCAATGAATCGGGGACTCAGCTTCCCCTTCTTACCGAATCGAATTTTCCCCTTCCAGGGAGATACTTTTAGGAACACAAAACTTCCTGGTAAGAATTCTCGGTTCTGTCGATGTAAATCGGCATACTTTTTCTGTCTGTCTTGAGCAGCAACTAATCTCGTTCTGATCAGCTTCACAATTTCGGCGGTTTGTTGTACCAATTCTGGTCCCAACAATTGATGTTCACCGACTTCATCCCAGCACAAAGGTGTTCTGCATTTTCTACCGTATAATGCTTCGTAAGGTGGCATGCCAATACTCGCATGATAACTATTGTTGTAGGCGAACTCCATCAATGGTAGATGATCCTCCCAGCTTCCTTTGAAGTCCATCACACAAGCTCTTAGCATATCCTCAAGTGTCTGAATTGTTCTTTCGCTTTGTCCATCAGTCTGAGAATGATACGCTTTACTCATTCTCAATTGCGTTCCCATTCCTTCTTGCAAACGCTTCCAGAAATTCGACGTAAAACGCGGATCTCTGTCGGTCACAATCGACACCGGAACACCATGTCGAGAAATAATTTCCTTCACGTATAGCTTTGCTAGCTTATCCAGGTTGTACTTAACCCTGATTGGCAAAAAGTAGTCTGACTTCGTCAGTTGATCCACTATAACCCATATCGCAGTCAAATCCTTTCTGAGTCACTAGAAGACCTACCACGAAATCCATCGTGATATGCTCCCACTTCCACTCTGGAATTTCTAACGGTTGCAGCAGTCCACTTGGTCTCTGGTGTTCTGCTTTGACTTTCTGGCACGTTAAGCACTTCGCAACGCATTCCGCAACGTCCCTCTTCATATTCGGCCACCAGAAATGATGCCTGAGATCCTGGTACATCTTCGTACTCCCAGGGTGAATAGAATATCTAGAACTATGAGCTTCGCTTAGAATCTCCTCTTTGACCTCTGGTACTGGCGGTACCCATATTCTACCTTCAAACAGCAACAGTCCTTCGTTACCGATCTTGAATTTGAACTCTTCGCCTTCGGTTATCCTCTTCCGAATCTTTTCACATTCTTCATCATTGAATTGTGCTTCTTTCACCTTATCTACTAGAGTAGAACAATTGGTTATTTGAAACAATAACTCATTCGATTCCTTCGGAAACTTCACTTCCAATTCTAATCTAGCCATTTGTTCTATCAACCGATCCTGATCAGTTAATACGTTCAGCTTCTCCCGACCTTTCCTGCTTAAAGCGTCAGCGACAACATTAGCTTTACCCGGATGGTAAAGTATCTCGCAATCGTAGTCTTTAATCAGCTCCAACCATCTTCTTTGGAGCATGTTCAAATCCTTCTGGGTAAATATATACTTCAGACTCTTGTGATCTGTGTATATTTCACACTTCTCTCCATATAAGTAGTGCCTCCAAATCTTCAGGGCAAACACTACTGCCGCCAATTCTAGATCATGGGTCGGATACCCCTTCTCGTAATCCTTCAGCTGACGTGACGCATAGGCAATGACTTTGCCGCTCTACATCAATACACAGCCTAATCCTTTATGTGAGGCATCGCTATATACTACGAAATTTCCGAAACTATCTGGTAAAGACAATACAGGCGCAGTACTCAGCCTCTTCTTCAACTCTTGAAAACTCTCCTCACACTTCTCCATCCAAACAAACTTAACTGTTTTACGAGTCAAATTCGTCAACGGAGTTGCGATTCTAGAAAAGTCTTGGATAAATCTCCGGTAATAACCTGCCAATCCCAAGAAACTCCTCACTTCGGACGGCGTCTTCGGCTGTTCCCAATTTATAACAGCTTCAACCTTCGACGGATCTACCGAAATACCATCCTTGTCGATCATGTGGCCAAGAAATTGCAGACGTTTCAACCAAAATTCGCATTTCGAGAATTTAGCGTAAAGCCTCTCTCGTCTCAGGGCTTCTAAGGTTAGTCGTAAGTGTTCAGCATGCTCCTCCTCGGTCTTGGAATAAACCAGGATGTCATCAATGAACACTACCACGAACTTGTCCAGAAATGGCTTGAATACCCTGTTCATTAAGTCCATAAATGCAGCTGGGGCATTCGTGAGACCAAATGACATCACCAAGATCTCGTAATGACCATACTGAGTTCTAAAAGTCATTTTCGGTATATCTTCCTTTCTCACCTTCAATTGATGATACCCGCTTCTCAAATTAATTTTTGAGAAGTACCTCGCACCCTTCAGTTGATCAAACAAGTCATCGATCCTAGGTAAAGGATACCTATTCTTGATCGTAACTTTATTCAACTCTCTATAATCAATGCAAAGACGCATCGACCCATCCTTCTTCTTCACGAATAAGACAGGCGCTCCCCACGGCGAAACGCTTGGTTGAATATACTTCTTGTCCAGTAATTCTTGCAGTTGAATCATCAGTTCTTTCATATCGACTGGAGCCATTCGGTACGGAGCCTTCGAAATCGGAGCAGTTCCCGGTGCTAGATCGATCACAAACTCTGTCTCCCTATCTGGCGGAAGTCCTGGTAAATTGCTCGGAAAAACAGTCCACAAATTCCTTAACTACCGATATCTCCTCCACCTTCGGGCTTTCCTTATGCGAATCTACTATGTAGGCTAGATATCCTACACAGCCTTGCGTCAGAAGTTTCTCGACTTGCATAATCGTCAGAAAACTCGCTTGCCTAGGCGATTTGCTACCATAGAACACCAACTTCGACGGAGTCGTAAGGTTTACCGACTTCTTCTGACAGTCGATTACCGCCCCATGGTTGAACAAGCAATCCATACCCAGTATAACGTCGAATTCCCCAAGTTTAATCGGAATCAATTCTACTCTAAGTTCCTGACCCTTAATGTCCAATCTACAGTTCCTATAAACGCTCCTAATAGGAATAACCTCCCTATTCGCAATCTCTATGTTCAAAGGGTAACCTAATTCCTCTACAGGTAAGTCTAAGGTTTTAGCAAAATCATCAGATATGAATGAACAAGTAGCACCCGAATCAAATAATACATATGCATTTATACTATTGACCGGAATAATACCTGACACCACGTCTTTTGATTGCACAGCATCCTGCACCGTCATATTGAATGTCCGTGCAGTGGGTCTAACAGCTTGCAATGGTGCAGCGATAGTAACGGTACTACCGCTTCCATTCCCTCCATTCCCTGTTGACCCTGTCGTCAGCTTCTTCGGGCAGTTGCGAGCCATGTGATCTTTGGATCCACATGTAAAGCAAGCTCTCTTCTTCGGTTTTGGGCAATTAGGCGCGATGTGGCCTTCCCGACCACATTTGAAGCACACCCGCTTCCCCTTCATGCACACGCCAGTGTGATTCTTACCGCATGTAGCACATGCTTCGAACTTCCTCTTCTGCTGACTTCCTTGCTGACTCCCAGCAGAGATATTATCAGACCACTTCCTTTTCTGGTTCACAGCGCTGCCTGTGAAACCGCCAGTCTTGGTTTCTACCTCATTCTTCTTCTTCTTATCTTGGTTGAACTTCGTTACCGCTTCGCTTCCTCCTTCAGCAAGTATGGCTTTCTCCAGCACCGCTGCAAATGTATTCAACTGGAACATGGAAACCTTGCTGTAGAGCCAAGGCTTTAGTCCCCGCTCAAACCTTCTCGCTTTCCTAGCGTCAGTGCTGACCTGATATGTAGCGAACCTGGCCAACTCGTTAAACTTAGCGGCATACTCAGACACCGTCATCCCTCCTTGCTTAAGTTCTAGGAACTGGACCTCCATCTAGTCCTGCGAACTCACTGGAAAATACATCTCGTAGAACATTTCCTTGAAACGTTCCCACATGATGACTCCCTCTCCCTCTCGAGTCTTGTTAGCCTGCCACCAAAAACTTGCATCCGACTTCAACATGAAAGCTGCGAACGTTGTCTTTTGGTCTTCTCCTACTCTAGCCACGTCAAATACCTTCTCCATTTCTATAACCCATGTCTGAGCTTCGATAGGGTTAGTCGATCCTTTGAACTCAAGCGGTCCTACTGCCTTGAATTCCTTGAAAGTAGTACCCTGCATCTGCGGTTGATTCGCAAGAGCTCCGGTCAACAGGTTCACCAACTGCTGAACCGAATTGGGATTCATCCCATCGTTATTGTTGTTGTTCGTCGAACCCTCGGGATTTTAACGCGTTACTCTTCTTCTAGGAGGAATTTTCTGTTAAGAAAATATTATTATTAGACCCTTTATTCAATTATTAAGTATCCAAGTTCATACTTAAACGTTTAAATAATTCAATTCACATAGAACACCAAGCACGTCCATAAACTTCTTTTATCCATCAGTCGTAGTTTTAAAAACATCAAACAGATAGCATTTCTGCCATTTACATCATCCTTCCTGAACTGGAAAAGTTGCAGGATTACATTATTAACTCATCCCATTCTTATCTCAAATTATGGGATTTTCGTTACTTAGTACAAAACATGCAATACATAACAAACTCTACCACTACTACCACTGCCTTGGCATATTAATGCGTCTCACAGCCTCTCTGCGTTCCTCTTCCATTACCCGAAATGCCGTTCTTCGGTCCACCACATACCACGGTAAACCTTGGAACTGAGCTGGGTAGTAGAAAATACGATCCTGAGCTCTCTCTATCGCCGTATGAAAAGCATATTCCATTTCCCTCAGCTTGGCCCTCTTGGCTTCAGCTTCACCTTCAGTTTGATCGGCTCGTTGATTAGCCCTCAAGCTTGACTCTTCAGCTCTGGCACGCTTCCTCGACTCCTCCTGGATGTCTTGCTTCAGCTTTACTAGTTCAAATCGAGCAGCATCTCTCTCGACCTCCATATGTATCAGGTTCCATTGTGCATCTCCTAGTTCACTATCCATCTCTTCGATAGTCTCGTCCCGCTGCTTTGAATAGTCTCCTCGAGATCTCCTACTCGTCCCTGAAGTTCCACATTGCTATCGTAGACTTCCTCGTACATCTCAGCACTAGTAGAGTGAGGTGGGAATTCCTCCTCGGGATCCTCTTCCTCCTCTTCCTCCTCTTCAGACTCGTCCTCGTCCTCATCCTCTTGAATAGGTGTCAGCTCACGCTCCCGACCAGCTACGGTGATCATTGGAGATGGCTCTCTCCTAACCAGCTGCTCCCAGACAATATGTATGTCACGGGGCTCTTCCTCTCTAGGCACTTGAGGTACATCCTCTCTAGCCTGACTAGGTTCTCCAACGTTCGACATCCTGACAAAAGAATTTTAAAGTTCATTATTACGTGATAACGAATCGTCACTCTTCGAATACTAAAATGTAAACACATAGACACATAAGGTAGTTTATTATCTTTTACCTATCACATCTATCTTTTTGATCTTACCATAAGGCTACTACCTAAGGTTTTTTCCCACCTAAGGTTTCATAACCTACAGCTTTGATACCAACCTGTGACACCCCCAAATCCGGGTACTTCGTTTCCACATGATTTGGTGTTCACTTTCTAATATAACATATATCTACCCAATGAATAATGCACAATAAACTACAACTTAAATTAAAATAACTAAATCTCCCTTAAAACAAGGGTTACAACCTTCTCAAAATCAATCCCAGGGTTACTCTAACCTTGATATGAATATAATAAAGTGCGGAAATAAAACATAACATTTAATTATTACAATCATTCTCAATTAAATAAAAAAAACAAGTCTTCACTTGCTTTGCTTTCCCTTGCCCTTACTTGTAGACGGAGCATCAGCGTTATCAACCTTAACTGAAATTGTTATTTAATGCAAGAGTGAGCAAACCATAGCTCACTGGAGTCTAACAATAATATAGACATGAAAAAATATCTTTAAGAAAATCTGAACAACTTAGCTTGCTTCAATAATAAAGAATTGAATAATAATTCTCTATCAATATTAAAATTTGGATATATAATTTATCTGACGGTCATAAGACCTTTGAACTCTTGTCCTAGGTTATAAATATTTCTATTTAAACCTTTAATAGTCAATAAGACTATGGACCTTAACTCGTACTTAGGGGAATCAGCCCTTCGTACCATGTATTGTGCACCAACATCTTAACGCTATGCGTAGTAACCTCCCCTAATAAATAGGGTTGTTCAACTCAGTAATTTGAATTCAAGTCCGCACCAAAGAAAGTTTGGTTTGGATAAGCTTACAAGGGTAATTTAGAATTCACGTTCATTAACTAAGGATTAGTTGAATCGACTTCCAATAATTCAAAATAAAAGAATTATGAATTAATATATGCTTTAGAATCAACTTAAAGCATTTAAAATAATAATTGGATCTTACTTGAACAATAAGTTAAGACCATTTCAATTAAATAAATAATTGTCCAATACTGAAATGGAAAGGACATTCTCAACAATGAATATATGAATTCAAGAGATCATATAAAATCAATACAAGATTAGGGTTTAGAAAACTTGCGTAAAATTAACGAGTTTAGGGTTTAGAAGACTTGCCTCAAGCGCAAGCTACTTAATTCAATTCACGTACTTTAATACTTCCTACACATATATATTCAATCACAATAACCTAAATTAGTTAACACGTAACTAATTCACATAAGTGGTTAACCCTCATGGTTAACTCACATTCTGATTAAATAAACAATAATAATTAACTATCACATAGTTAATCACATCACACATATACTCACATAATTAAATTAATTATGTATTTAACTCAATTATAATTAAACAATTATAATTCAAACACTTAATCAAATTATAATTACTTAAATTATCATTACCTTTTAAATTATAAACAATTTATAATTTAAAATCAATTAAACCACATTCATGTATTTATAATTACACAATTTATAATTAATCATGTATTTATCAATTATAATCAATAATTAATTAAACTATAACATGCATTATAATTACACAATTTATAATTAATCATGTAATTATCAATTTAATCCACAATTAAACATGTATTTATTAAATTATAATTACATAAATTATAATTTAAATTAACATTTAATAAATCAACCTTTATTCATTATAATTTAACCAAATTATAATTTAAAATAAACATTTACTTTTGATTAAAATTATTTAAATTATATATTACATTTAAATAATAATTCAAATCATACATTAAGGTTTTCAAACCTCTTTTCTTTTCTAAATATAAATTTGTCAAATTTATGTTAACAACATATTATAGCAACTAGATACATGCTCACTGTCATAGCATAATTAAACTAGGTTAGAAACAACACTGCACAAATGACTAGCATTCACTGCCTCTGAACAGAGCCTGGCGCAGCTGCGCAGCCAGCTGCCTTGAAACCGGCGTAGCTGCGCAGGGTAAGAATCTGGAAAAGACAAGCGGCGCAGCTGCGCTAATCCTGGCCTTGCTGCCGGCGCAGCTGCGCAGCAACTCTGTCAGACGCAGACAGCCACGTTACTTTGCTTCACCTATTAACCCATACAAGCCAACAACGCCAAAAATACTGTACTATAGACTCTGTAAAACATATATACGCTATTACACATATATAAAGCATGCTTCCAAACACAAAATCATTTAAACAATGATAATCACAAGTTTTAAAAATCCAATTTGGCCATTTTCATGAAAACTCATATTTTCTCAAAAATAATCTACTGTAACTATTTTTCTCCATCAATTCGAACTTATATACATGCATTACATACTAAGTTGAAGATAGCATCCAAAAATTACTTAATAAGCATATTAACACATACCAATTGCATGAATTTCTCAATTAACATTAACCACACTCATGAAATTCTATATGAACTCATATAAACATGAATTTTCTGTTAAAAATATATTTCTACAGTAATTTAATTTTTTAAAATCCTCTTATGTCATACAATTACCACAATCAACACATGGATACAATACATATATATAAAATTCATGATTACATAATTTCATGAAATTCACAGAAAACTAAATTTACAGAAACTCAAAACAATGAAGAACAACTGATCACAATTCTTTAAAACTATAAGATATTAATTACCTTTTTGATGATTGGAGAAGAATACAATGACTAATTCTAGCCTTCACAAGTTTCTTCTTCCTTCTCTTCTCTAACTTCTCTGCTCTTCTTTTCTCTTTTTGTTCTTAGCTTTACAAACTAACTTATAATCTAATGTAGTATAGATATATTATAACTGATATAATATACGTATACTAATAATATATATGTTACTCCTAATTACTTAATATATATAATAAATACATTTATTATATAAGTTACAAAATTCAAAAACCACAATACCTTGTTTGGCAAAACAAGGTTATTTTTAAAAATTGATTATTAATGCTAAGGCCATGTTTGGTAAACATTTTATTTAAAAACAGCTTTTTGATAGTTAGGGTCCTGTTTGGTAGAAATAGGTTTAAAACAAATACAAGTAAAAAATCATTTAAAAATTCTTTTTCTTTTATTTTAATAAATCATTTTGACACATACTTTAATGTTATATTTTAATCAATTAAATATTAATCATCTAATTTAATCAATTAAAATCTAACATCCATTAATCAAATAAAATTTGCCACATAATTATAATTACTCGCTAATTATAATTCATGTAACACTTCATCACATAATTTATCTAATTCAATTATCTCAATTAAATTAGAACTATAATATAACATTAATATATATACATATCAATTAAATAACATTCATTAATTTAATATGTAACACTTAATTAAATCATTACCATAATTTACTTAATCTATTTATTTACTCAATAAATAATTCACATAAATATTTATTTAATTCAATAAATATTTAAAATTAAACATAAAATCTCAATCGTTACAGAAGCGCGAAACATAGGTTTTCAAAAATTTATACAAACCCATAACCATGATCATGCTTTGTGTTAGTTATCAATAAAAGAAAAGAAAGAACATGAAATTATACCTTTGAAGATCCAAGCTTCCTCAGGTATGAGTTCTACTCCTTTGATTCCTTTGATTCTTCTGTAGTGGCTCCTTCCCTTGATCAATGTCAGCCACCCAAATGTTTAGCCTCTAACGGTGATCCACCAAGGAAGATGAAGAACTCAGGAAGATGGGTTATTGGCTTAACCCTTGTTTCTATCTCTATAGAATATGTGTACTCCCAACCTTTGGAAAAATTCACATACCTTATTTCTGATATAAGACTTTCTTATATAGATATTAGGTTAACCCTCTTAATCCAATTAGAATAGGGTTTTAATTAATTAATTAATTAATCACTTTTAATTAATTTATATCCTAATCTTATTAGGATTGAGAGAGAGTACTGATATTATATTAATTCCTAAACTACTTTAGAATTAAAATAATAATATTAATAAGACTCCTCTTATTAATTTATATTTAATATTTCTAAAATATTAAATAATAAACATTAAGCTATTTAATTTATTCTATCACGATAGATTAAATTAATTACACTTAATGCATTATTATTATCTTGCCATTTTCTTCTTAAATAATTCTTCTTCTTTTATGGTGTGACCCTTTAGGTTCTCCATATTAAACCGGTTGTAAATAAATCAATTAGAACAATTCTAATCTTATTTAAATAAATAAATTAAACTAATAATCTATTTAAATAAATAACATTTATTCTACAATAGGAATAAGCCTCCCTAGCGATCAACGACTTTTCAGATAATATAGATTTCAACAGTAATCATAAAAGAACCTGTGAGTTAATAGTTACCGTACAATTCAATCATTCCACCATACAATGTCCCAATTAAATATAAGACATGGATTTACTGTTAAGTCTTAATTTATTTAATCATATGTATTTCGATTAGAAAACACACAAATCTAAATAATGCAAATTAGAAACCTCTTTCTAATTTCATTCTACCTTGGCCAAGGATTACTGGGTTGTCATTTAACGAATCACATAGGACATATCTCCTCTTTTACTAGAGGTGGTAGATTCTTTATTGATCATACATTATCTTCATATGCAACTCATTATACCCAAGCATACCCTATATATGCCTTAAAAAAGCCTTAAGGAATAAGTCAAAGTATAATTTGTTACATACAAGATACTATGATAATTTCAAGTCCAAGGATCACTTGTACTACTATCACATTAGGAATTCCTATTGACAGGCGAGTAAAACTCCATTAGGTATTCCATAGCAAGTCACGTTCAGTGAACTTATTCTCCAATAAGCACCTACATACTTGCTTTAGTGTCTCCTTACAAATGACCTTGAGATAGTCATCCTCATCCAATGAGAAAGCAACATATGTTCCAATCTATCCGGATTTACTAATCCCCATTTTAGTAATCCCACAATTGGTAACTATTTTAGTTTTTAAGCTTTCTAAGAATTTAGATCTCATTAGCATGATCTCATCACGATTCTAAAAGCATTGCTTAAAATTATGGGTTATTTACATATTATAAAAACAGCACCATGTAGATAATTAAATGCCTTTAAAGAATATCTTATTAATAAATAAATAAAATTATTCACAAAGTATGTGCTTTATCATCATACATGATTGGCTTGTATGCACACTACTATTATGTCATCCCATGGAAAGATTGGAAAGCTCTCTAGATGATAATAAGTTGAGCCATAGTCGGCATGATCCTGACAGTAGGCATTCCGAGTGGATTGATCCTCCAGATTGTTAGAAAACCTTAAGAGATTTGCAATTTACTCTTGTAATCGCTTAAGTATTCCTTCCGACTTTGTTGTGTCGTCCTCTCACAAGGCCATTGAAAGTTATGCTAATCCATAGCTGAAAAAACTTAAAAAGAAAACAAAGCAAAAATAGATTAAATACAAATATACACGTTCAAATTAAGACTAAATTGATTGAAATTGATATTGGTCAATATTAGAAGAAATAATTCCCCAGCAACGGCGCCAAAAACTTGTTGGTCGATATAACGATTAAATAAACACGCGTAAGTATACGCGGTCCACAAGTAATATATGATAAGTTGAGTGTAGAACCCACGAGGAATTATTACTAATAGTTACCAAGTACCGGCTTTTTATCACTTAAGTCTTATTTAAATAGTTAAATAGAAGAAAGTTAATTAATTTAATAAGTTCTAATTATCAAAGCAAGTAAATGGATAACGCTAGGTATCTAAGGTACTACAAGCTAAGATCGTAACTTTCCCCACCACGCACACATTCTGTCAAACACTTGGCATGCAAAGCTTCATTAAATACCCTAACTCTCCCTTTGGTCTTAGTGGTCATGATGGATTGTCAAGTGAGAATTCATCAGTGCTTATACGCCTCTTCCATGGTACATATAAACCTATCCTCTCTAGATCTACCCAAAAGAGAATAGAACAGAAAGAACATCCTAGCTAAATAATCCGACATATTCCTATGTGACTTAACCATAGACAAGGACTTCAAGCCCAGATTCTCAATTAGGTCACACATGGCGCACATGTATATTCCTATCCTATACATAAATTACGCAGTCTAATGATGTTGACAAGTCATAATCATATGCCAAATATTCAAGGTATAAATTTATAATGCATTTCCCAATTTCTCATAAATTACCAATCCCTTAGTAATTATCATTAAGCAGAATTATATTAGACCAATCCATATGGTGCCAACCAAAGAGATAAGAAAATTAATTCAAATTAACAATGAGTTCCATTATAATCTTAGAACAAAAGTCTAGTTCATAACTTGTGAATTAAACATAAGTAGCAACATATACAACATTTATAGATTACAAAATCAAAGGAAATAACTAGAGAAAAATAAACTCTATCAAAGCATTCTTCAATCTCTAAGAACTCCAATCAATTCATGTTATCCATTCCTTGTTGCTAAGTCACTCTTTAGCTCTATGAAATCCCAATCATCTCCCTAATCTATCTTGTTTCCCAAAAGTTATGTACAAACATTGAAGAGAAATGCTAAGTTCTAAGCTGTAGGAGTAATCTTCGTATCAGATATATGATAAAAGGAGGCTCGGGTTCTATATATATATTTCCTTCCTTTAATGTAGGTCATTCCCTCTTGTGTCTTCCTGAGAATAGGGGGTGGCATTGCGACACCAAGATATAGCCTTGAACAGGCGCTGCAGCGCTTGGTCAAGGGCACTGGTCAATAAGTGGCGCTGCGGTGCCAGTTTTATGAAGGAATTGGGGTACTGCGGCGCTGAATATGACTGAGCTAGCTTCGAAGGGGCGCTGCGGTGCCAGAATAACGCTAGGAACCAGCACTACAGCGCCTGTGCTAGAAAAGTGACCATTTTCCCCTAAAAGTTGGAAATGACCTGAAAACCCCGGTTAAACATATTTTAAACAAAATAATAACAAAATTCTATAAAAGTAACATTAAACATAATGGACATACAACTTCTGAAGGATAAAAGTATTCGATTCGCGGGTATAAATCCCACTCATCAGCGGTAAGGTATATCCTGCGTATCTAAGCGATAAAACATCTCCTGCATACCCAGGCGATAATCAGAGGGACCTTCTCCATCCATAAAGCCACCAGTACCTGATGGTCCGGCCTCATGTGTGACAAACGAGATTTTTTAATTTATTTAAATATTTATTGAATTAAATAAAAAAAATTCGATGATTTAATTATTGATTTAAATAATTATATGATGAATTGTGGTAAATTAATTTAATTATATGTGTTACGTTAGTTAAATTAATGTGAAAAATTTTATTGCTCAAAGTATATATTTAATTGAGCTTATTTGATTTAATGATATATTTAAATAAGCATAATGTTATTCTAATTAATTTAATAATTAATTAGAGATTTAATGATTTGACATAATTAATAAATAAGAATTTTAATTATGTGACTGTGATTTAATGTGGAATTATGTTATTTTATTTAATTAATTTAAATAAGATATCTGATTAATGGGGTGTGACATTATTAAACTATATTATAGTAAGTTAATCAAAATAAATGGAAAGGAAGAATAATGGACAAACAAACAAAGCCCTAAGGGAGATTTTAGAAGTTAACCCATTACGGATTAACTGACCACTAACTTATACGTGTTATACTATACGTAATATATATATATATATATATATATATATATATATCATATATCAGTTCTTATATCACACAATTCAGAGAAAATATCAAAGAACTTTAGAGAGAAAAGGGAGAAAAATTGAGAGAGAGTTGTGAATTGAAGAAGTAGAGAATATTTTCATAATCTTTGAATCATCTTCACAAACTAGCAATGGTAATCCATTCATCTTTAATTTAAATTCATGTTCTTATATTTTCCATTTACGTATTTTAAAAGTTCTCTATGAATGCAAAGTTTGATGATTGTTAATTATATGACCGTGTATGTGTTACTAAATGATTAGAACATGATTTCTATCATCTATGTATGTTTAAAACAATCAAATTCGTGAAAGTATGCTTTAATTTAGAATTCAAAAGTCTTAGAGTATAAAAGTTGTATATATGGCCTTACGTACAAATTAAATGTTTTAAGTCGATGATTGTTGATCATATGGCTTTAGGTGTGTTAATATATGTTCATAACATGTTTTAAACCATATACGCATGATTTACAGTGATTAAAACTATGTAATTATGTTTTAATTGGGTTTTCAAAAGTTAAAGAGTATGAAACTTGTATATATAGCCCTTATGTACAAATTAAATGCTTTAAATCGTTTGTTTAACTTTAAATTGACGATTGAATATGATTATGCATGTTTAAACAAACAAAACAAAATTCAAATGGACGGATTCGGTGTTATAACGAATCTGTAACATTGAATTTCATATTTTCCATCAAAACTTGACGAATATTGAAAAAAAGTGAAATTAAATGATTTAATTTGTGGAATTATGTGATTTAAAGTGTTAGAAGCATGCTAGAATCGATTTATGATGTTTCTGTGAAGTTTATACTTCATGGGTAACATTACAAAACGTTATATAGGTATAAATTAGAGCTAATTGGGTTGTTCTGTGTGTTCTTCGCGAACTGTAGAATCTGGGCCTGTGTCGCAACGCGGCCGCGCCGCTTCAAGGCACACTTGGAGCGCGCCTGCGCCGTCCAGCGCGGCCGCGCCTCTCCAAAGAGCAATTAGAGTGCGACAGCGCCCTACCTGCAGAATTTCAAAAAATTTTCTAAGTGTTCAAGTTTCAGAGATGTGTTTTAAAACCTAAGGTAATGAACACGAAGACATGTTAAGCATATAATAAGATGTTAATAACTTACATTATGTGAATAAATTAGTAAGTTAATTTCATAACTTAAACCGTTATTTGTAAAGTCTAATAACGTGTTCAAAGACCAATGTTATGATTCGATGAGTATATCGAACTTATGATTAATGGGTATTATGAATGTATTGATATGTAGGATTTAATAACGAACGTGAATTAATTGTAGCTTGTGCAAGAGGCAAGTTTCCTAAACTCAAACCTTTAAATTGAGCAAGTGTTCTAAACTTAAGTTTTACTCTTATTAAGCAAGTTCCTTAAATTCTAAATTACTCATTGAGCAAGTCATAGACCTATATTTGTAACGATTGAGATTTTATATATTAAATTTTAATATTTATTGAGTGAATAAATATTTTATGTGATTTATTTATTGAGTTAAATAAATAAATTATGTGATTTTGTGGAATGATTTAATTAAGTGTTATATATTAAGTAAATGAATACTTAATATCTAATTTAATTGATGTGTATTGATTTTATAGTATAGTTCTAATTTAATTGAGGTAATTAAATTAGATTAGTTATGTGATGAGTGTTACATGAATTATAATTAGCGAGTAATTATAATTATGTGGTAATTCTTATGTGATTAATTGATATTGAATTTTAATTAATTAAATAGAAATGTTAATGATTTAATTAATTAAAGTGTAACATTAAAGTATGTGTTAAAAGAATTTATTAAAATAAAGAAAAGGATTTTAAATTGATTTTTACCAAACAATGCCTTACTTTGTTTTAAACTTGTTTTACCAAACATGGCCTTAGTTAATAAAAGAATTGTTTTTAAAATAATTTTGTTTAGCCAAACATGGCCTTAGACTTTTCAAATTCTTGTAACCTATATATTAAATAGTAGTTAGTGTATATATTTA
Organism: Panax stipuleanatus; assembly: GCA_020205555.1. Lineage (NCBI taxonomy): Eukaryota > Viridiplantae > Streptophyta > Magnoliopsida > Apiales > Araliaceae > Panax > Panax stipuleanatus. The sequence goes on along the minus strand of CM035126.1, from coordinate 35,358,259 downwards.
ATATATAGGAGTTATATGTTTTATATAGTTATATGTATAATATATGTATATCAGATATACATGTTATACAAAAGATACGTTAGTTTTAGAAAAGAAGAAAGAAAGAAAACAGAGAGAGTTAGAGAGAATACTCAGAAAAGAAGAAGAGAAAGAAGAGAAGAAGAAGAGAAGCTTTGAGAAAGCAAGAGGAGAGCTATACCCTATCATCATCTCCAACTCTTCTCCTAATCCAAGCCTAAAAAAAGGGTATAATCCTAGAACTCCATAAGTTTTAATTATTTTCTTCAATATTTTCATAGTTTTAGAACTCTCTGTAAAAATTATTTTCACAAAATAGATGTGAGCATGAATTTATGCGTGATATGTGTTATAGCATGATATTATATGAGTTATATAGTTGTTTCAATAATTCAATCCATGTAAATTTGATAAACAAGAAGAAATTATGTTCATAATGATTTACTGTGAACTAATTTTTTAAAAATGGTCTTTGAAACTATCAAATTGGTGTTTGATTGTGGATTAATGTTTAAATTGAGCATGGGTTATGTTAATATGTTAAGAGCATGAATTATTGCAATTGGAATTACATGAATTGGTTGAAAAACGAATTCGTAATAACAATTTTTGTCATGAATGCTTAATATTGTGTTTTTCTTTAAAAATCATGAAAACTTGGTTTTGATTATGTGTTGTAAGGATTTTATATGTTATAATCATGTTAAAGAGTCCAAAATTTTGTTGTTATCAAGTTTCTTGTTCATCATGTTGAGAAAAATCAGATTCAGTGTGAAGAAATAAGCCAAATTGACTTATTTCTCTGCCATTCGCGAACTGGGGATTCCCACCAGAAGTGGTACCCGCCCCAGCGAGGCTTTTAGCCTTGGGGGACCCGCCCCAGCGGATTAACTAGCTGTCCGAGAAATTTTGTTTTCCCTTCGTTGAGTTTTCATGCCGCGTTTGTTTAGCTAATTTATTTTTATAACTTGATAAGTGTAATAGGTAATGAGATAACATGCTTTTGATGTGTTTAATATAGATTGAAGTCTTATGTTGTTATATGATATGTGTGCTTGGATATTATTACCGTAAAGTGCAATATGATAGTAAAAGTACTATACGTGTATGAGGTGCTTGATTGTGAATTTAGCCTCACGTATGTGTATTAGTATCAACGTACGTCGTAACTGTAATACCCGAGAATTTTTGAATATTATTAAATAAATATTTATTTGAATATAAATATTTATGTGTTATGATATGAGTTAATTCAAATGAATTCAAATTGAAACTATAATAATTGAGAAGAATATGGGGTTTATGATAAGCTCGTTGGAATGCCTTGTGTGGCACGAGAATAGATTCGATGATGAATTAATTAATTCGAGGATGAAGGAATTATTAAGTGAGCAATTAATCTATATCATTGTTAATTGTTATTATGAGAAATATAATAATAGTATGTTGATAAGTAAATTATTTATAAATATAATAAGATTTATATTTATTAAATTATTGGGGAATGTGATAATTTATCATATAATAATGTTAATAAATTGTTGATAAGGATAAATTAATGAGGGTTGAATTAATTAATGTTATTATTAATTAATTGATAAGATAAGTAATTAATTAATTGCCATTGAGAATAATAATATATAAACGAGTAGATTATTAATATAATTATATTTACTCAGTTAATTGTTATATGCCGAGCATGCGATAATTAGATATCGTAGCTACAACTATATTATATAGTGTAATGTGACGATCAATGTGACTATATTATATATAGAAACCATATATTAAGATTGATTAAATTATATAAGTTGCATATCAATGCTTATGTTGAAATATGTGTGTATGAACATTAACTTAGTATCTCTTGAATATATAATAAACAATTGCTAATTGGTGATATTTCAATATGTAATATAATTGAATAATAGATGAGATAATGTAATGTGATAATACCCGATTAAATTATATCGGTATGATAAAATATACATGGATTATATATGTGCAAATTACCTTTACTATATTGAAGTAGTATTTAGTTGAATTACATTGTGACACTAATTTATAACCTAAACATATATTGTATGCATATGAAATATATAACTTAAGTATATAGTATGTATATTATAACACAAGTGTAGCATGTAGTTCATTTGCCCAATTGCAGAGTTTCATTCCTTGTCCCATAATGAGAGGTATTTCGTCCTTCACGTGAAAAGCTATAAGCCTAAGCCTACTATCTCTCTCAATTTCAGCAAAACATAGCAATGATCAATGGGGAGTGGGAATCATGATGGATTCTAACAACCAATCACCAACTTCCCCTTAACCAACATATAATTCATTAATCCATTAGTTTAATTCATTGGAAGATTTCACTGTATGGATATTGTTTTCTCTATAAATATAGCCCATTCCTTCTCATTTCTATTTGCTGAGATTTTTCCTAAGTTAAGAATTGGTAGCATATAGAAGGTGGGTATATATATATATATATATATATATATATATATATATATATATATATCAGTAGAGGGAGAAGTTGGGTTTAGCAGCAACTCAGTTGAATATAAATATCAGAGGTATATCACATTCTCTTGTTCTTCAGTTTTGTTTCTCTGTAAAAATTTCAAGATTCTTGATTATGCCAAATTAGATTGTAAATGGATTGTAGATTGCTTAATAAGTATTGTACTAACTTACAAACATGTTCAAACTTCAATGTGGCATGATTTGAAGAGATTTCATGAAGGAAATTTAGGAATTTGCTTAGCTTCTGCCAAAGCAGAAGCACTCCATTTCTGGCCAGGAACTGGCGCAGCTGCGCCGGTCTCTGATTATTGTTTCCTAATTCTGCTAGAAACTGTTAGATGTTACTTGGTTAATATAACTTAGACAAGCATGCAAGCATGGGTAACACGTATAAATGAGTACATTAACCTAACATGAACATGATTTACTATGTTTGTATGCCTGATTGACGAAAAGTTATAGTTTTTGAAATGAACGTAAAGTTTTGTAAACGAATTTGACATATACGAACCATGTTGACATTCTGACTTTGCTAGCTTGTTAGTATGACTTAGAAATGCATGAAAGGAATGCTGACTTATGTATATAGGTTTCATAATGTAACATGATCATGTGGACCTCATTAGTGAATGTTACTAGGAAAATATATGTTTTGTAGGCAAACTTTGACATGTAGGTATCATATCTACATTCTGATTTTGCGAGCATGATTATATGGTTTGCTAAAGCATGAAAAGATTGTTTAAAGTATTGTGATTTCATTAACATACATGGTTTGCGTTTAAACTATTTTGAAGACTAAAATTGAAAGTTTTGGAAAACTAAAGTGGTAAAAACCAAGGCCTTAGTGTTCTGCTATTTAAACATGCGTGAGAGTACTCTTAACCTCACTAGATATATCATACATGCCATGATAGACATCGTGAAAACAAGTTAAACACAATGAAGCATGTTTTCAAACCAATAACGATGCTAGTTACATGTATGTGATGTGAAAACTCATGAACATGCCTAACACGAGTTATATAATTACCTTATGTGTGTAAATGACAAGCATGTTAAACTTTGTGATTTTATGACCATGAATGGCCTTAAGTTATTAATAGATATTAATCTTGAACCATAGCATGTAAAAATCAAACTTGGAAAGGTTGTACAAACACGGAAGGACCCTTAAGATGTATATATGCTATGTGATATCGTATGTTGATGCTGGAATCCGATCTTGACAGTTAACTTATAACAATGCTATAACTTACTAAATAGAATATGTTTGGTATTGGTTATGGTCTTATGTGTTAATAATGATATATGAAGACATTTAACTTATAAAACGAACTTTAGAAATAGTAGTGGCATAACCAACTTAGTGTTATGAATTGTTATAATAACATACGTATATCGCAATATGATTGAGTTAGAACAGTATGTGTATATCTAACTTTCATATCAAGATTGAATACCGCATGTGCTTAGCAAATGAATATCATATATACGTAACTATAATACGATAGGAATTCAAAGTGTTGATTAGCTTTACGTGGATAGACAACGCATAAGGCAAGTTCCCTAACTCACACTCTTTTATTGTGCAAGTATCCTAAACCCTTGCATTACTTTATTCAACGGATATTGTAAGCAAGTACTTGAACTCTATTCTTATTAAACATGTATTGAGCTTATTATTGGGCCAATGAGTTATTCAAATTTTGACTTATTGCTTCATAGTGGAGATAAAGTCGAACATATTCTAAAAACTTTAATATAAAGTATTGAACTTATAAAGAGTGGTCTATGCCATTTGATTCGGCTAGACATATATTATGACTAGAAAGCTGTCCAAACCAATTGATTGGTGCAGAGTCTTATATTTACTGAGATGAACAACCTTCTTTGAAGGGAACTATATATTGTCGGGAGACCGACGTGCGCACTTGAGTATGATTAAATATTATGTATAATGTAGGGTACTTTAGGCTGATCACCTGTTGTACTTGTTTTTATTGGATTATCAGTATATTTTTGTTAATCCTAGTAAGAGTTCATAGTCCTTAGTGACTGCTCAGTATTCAATTATCTTAAAATCTTAAATTAATTTAGCATTGAATCATATTGATATTATTCTGTCCTTAGTGACTGTTATTGAGATTGTTGATATTATTGTTATCCTTGAACTATCACACCTTGCTGTATCCTTTTGGGATTCGAGAACTGTATTACTCACCCTTATTGTTATATTACTTGCTGAGCAAACTTGTTGCTCATTCTTTCTTTTTCTAAAAACATTTTCAGTTAAAGTAGAGTAGGGTGGACCTTCAGGAGTCGATAAGGGCAAGGGCAAGGCTACCGACTAGCTAGCCCCTTTTACGTTTTAAATATTATGATGTTGTATTATATCTATTAAGATGATGTATTAAGACTAATGTTGAACTTTGTTTAAGCTTAAGTTAGATTATGTAATAAGTCGTTATTTAATATTATTATGTAATCTATTAAGTACTGTAGGTTGCAAGACTTGGGGGATAAATATAATAAATCATTGTATATTATTCTAGATTATCCGCTGTGATTGTATGATTTAGTTATTATTGTATTATCGTGAGAACGTGACGAACCGAATTCGAGAGGCTCTGTGGAGGTTCGAATTTGGGGGAGTCACAGGTTGGTATCAAAGGTGTAGTTATAAACCTTAGGAGCGAGAGTCCTTAGATTATAACTTAGAAGAACTTAGGATGTTAGAAGGAGATAAAACTCATGTAGAGTTTTCCTTGAGAGACTTAGTGTGTTATGAAATGTAACTTCATTCTATACATTGAACTTATGTTTTATTTAACATTCTAATGGAGTTGCTGTTTGTTTTTCTTGTATTTGTGATTGTAGGATGGCAGACACAGGAGTACCTAGTAGAGTGGCCGAGGAGGAGACTAGAGATATACACGTAGTATACGAGGCGCCTCTAGAGGTTGTGCCAGTGCAGGCAGTTGCACCATCCGAGTCTGACGACGAGGATGAGATTGAGGTGGAGTTTGACCCAGAGGAGGAGCTATAGAGGACGAGCCTGTTGAGGACGAGCCTACAGAGGAGGAGCCCATGGAGGACTCCTACGAGCCTAATCTGGAGGAGCATATACTGGGAGAGTACGAGGACCGTATTCTAGAGTTGGATTGCAGAGTACAGGAGCTGGAGGCTGAGGCCCAGGAGAGAGAGTCCGATTTCACGAAGCTGAGGGATGAGGACCATCAGAGGAAGCTAGTGATGTAGGAGTTAGAGGTGGAGATTGCCTACCGCAAGGAGGTAGGGATCCTAATGGGGACTATGTTTCACAAATCGGTGGCTAGGAACGTGGATCTGGCTAGAAAGCTGGAAGAGGTAGAACAGAGAGAGTTAAGTGAGAAGACCGAGAAGGAAGCACTCTGTACTTAGCTAGAGTTGGAGGTTATGGATAGGATCCACTTCGAGGAGAAGTGGGAAGCGGCTAACGAGAGAGTTGATGACCTAGAGGATGAGGTCAGATGTAAGAAGAGGAAGATGAACAAGAAGGGGTATGTGTTCCGTTCGGCTTTTCGAGAGGGTGATTAATGGTGTATACCACTACCCAGCAGAGCAGGGATAGACCCTACATACTTTGAGCCGAGAGCTAATACCATACATAGCACAAATCGAGTACAAGAGCACTGTGGAGCGTGGGATGATGGGATGAGACCCTTAATCAGTCTAGTCATAGTATTAGTAGTATTTACCTTATGTGATGTATATACTATGTTGTAATCCCAACTTTTTGTGTAAAGTGTGGGATAGATATGTAAACCCCGAGTAGACTTATGTTAGAGGGGTAGTAGGTTGGTATATTCGCCATCTTTTGTGATATTAGGGGATATATGTGATGCCATTTATAGCAGTATACTATGGAAAATCATGTAATGAAACGATTTGGCATATGAATATAAATGATCTTATTTCAGAAACGTGTTATAAAATTTTATGCCTTTAGTATTAAAGAAATACTTAAGTAATATAATTGAGTATTAATAAAATGAAAATTTTGTGATGCAAAAAATGCTGTCGAGACGTAGACTAACTGCACCTGAGGAATTAGTGAACAATGAGAGGGAACAAGTAGACTCGATCCAGAAGCTAGTAGATCTGTTAGGAGAAGCTCTTAGGGGAAGGAACAACGAACTCGTTCGCCCCAACCCTCAAGTTATTCAAGTGACAAACTTTAAAGATTTTAGGAGTGTAGGACCCCCAGAGTTCGAGGGTACTACCGATCCAATCATTGTGCAGACTTGGATAAAAGAGATAGAGAAGGCTTTCACCATCGCTCGTGTGGGTGAAGACCAGAAGACGGTATTTGCCACGTATAAGATGAGAGGAGAAGCGAACTATTGGTGGGAGGCTAATCAGCAGAGAGCTGGAGAAGGGACGATGGCGTGGGAAAGATTTAAGACGCTGTTCTTCGAGAACTACTTCCCGAAGAGCATGAATAATAGAATGGAGGTGAAGTTCTTAGAACTGAAGCAAGATGATATGATGGTGGCGCAGTACGCAACTAAGTTCAATGAACTAGCGCGATTTGCAGAACACCAAGTGGGAGATGAAGAGAGAAAGGCAAGACATTTCGAACAAGGACTGAAGCCTTAGCTGTTTATTAAGGTATTAGTTCTTCAGATTGATTCCTTTGCGACGTTGCTGGAGAAGGCGATCATTGCAGAAGGTGGCAGTGTGGCCTTAAGTTTGTACAACAAGGAGAAGAAAGGAAAGAATACCGGAGGAGAAAACCATGCTGGAAGTAGTAGCAGTGGAGGAAGTAATTTGGGAAAGAGAAAGTGGGAGAACAATAACAACAACAACAACAAAAACTACAACAATCAGTCGAGGAATTTTCGTCGAGGTTTTAAGAAAAGGAGCGAAGCTTGTAATAAGTGTGGGAGGAATCATCAGGGGGAGTGCTGGAAAGGAAAGTGCACTTGCTACATCTGTGGTCAAGAGGGGCACATTTCACCCAACTGCCTAAAACCGAAAAAGATACAAGGATGCTTCGCATGTGGCTCGACGGAGCACCGGATTAAGGATTGCCCAAAGAAGGGAAGTGGCGGAGGTAGCAGCCAATAAGGGGGAAACAAGCTAATGATCAGCGGACCGGCACAATCCAATTGCCCAACCACTAGGACCTTTAACATGACCCTCCAGGACGCAGTAGCTGCGAAGGTTGTGGTGTCAGGTATAATCCCAATTAAAGATATAAATGCATATGTATTATTTGATTCGGGTGCCACCTGTTCTTTTGTATCTAAAGATTTTGCTAGTAGACTTAATACACCCCGAGAACGATTAGAAGATCCCTTGAATATAGAAGTTGCGAATAAGGAAATAATCCCTGTAGAATACGTTTATCGAAATTGTCGCGCAAACATTAGAGATCACGAACTAAGCGTAGACATGATTCCAATTAGATTGGGAGAATTTGACATAATACTGGGAATGGATTGGTTATTCAGAATAAATGTGTGAGCCTTCAGACTTCGAGTAAGTCTAAGGTAGTATTTTATGGTAGCTCATCGCTTAAGCAATCGTGTTGTCTTACGATGATGCAGGCTAAGAAATTGTTAAGGAAAGGATGTGTAGGTTATTTAGCTTACATCATAGATACTCTAAAAAAGGGAGTAGAAATTAAGGATATATCCGTAGTGAATAAATTTCAAGGTGTATTTTCGGATAATCTGCCTTGTCTTCCGCCATACAGAGAAATTGAATTCGTAATAGACTTAGCACGGGGAACGGAACCAATTTCAAAAGCCCCATATCGTATGGCACCAGTAGAAATGAAGGAATTGATGATACAATTGCAGGAGTTATTAGATAAGGGTTACATACGGCCGAGTATGTCTCCTTGTGGAGCACCAGTGTTGTTTGTTAAAAAGAAGGACGGATCGATGAGTCTCTATATCGATTATCGAGAATTGAACAGAGTAACGATCAAGAACAGATATCCGTTACCGAGGATAGATGACCTATTTTATCAACTGAAAGGAGCGAAGTGTTTCTCAAAGATCGACCTACGAATGAGTTATCACCAACTGAAAGTACAGGAGGAAGACATACCAAAGACTGTGTTTCAAACCCGTTATGGACATTACGAGTTTTTGGTAATGTCATTCGGATTAACTAATGCTCCGGCAGCATTCAAGGACTTAATGAACCGAGTTTTCAAGCCCTACTGGGATAAGTTCGTGGTAGTTTTCATCGACGACATCTTGATCTACTCGAAGACAGAGGAAGCGCACTCCGAACATCTAAAAATTATTTTGGAAGCGCTAAGAAGAGAGAAGATGTTCGCAAAATTTTCTAAGTGTGAATTTTGGATGGAGAAGGTTCAATTCTTAGGACACATGGTGGATAAGAATGGAATCTCAGTAGACCCCGCAAAAGTCGAAGCAGTGAGTAATTAGAAACAGCCGAAAACACCAATAGAAATAAGGAGTTTCTTAGGGTTAGCTGGGTACTATTGAAGATTCATCTAGGATTTTTCTAAGATAACAACCCCGCTGACCAATCTGATGAGGAAGACTGTGAAATTCGTATGGACGAACAAATGCGAGGAAAGTTTTCAAGAGTTGAAGAAAAGATTAAGCAAAGAGCCTGTATTATCACTACCAGATGAGACGGGAGGTTTTGTAGTGTATAGTGATGCATCGCACAAGGGACTTGGCTGTGTGCTTATGCAACACGGTAAGGTCATTGTGTATGCCTCAACTATTAAAGGACTATGAAAAACGCTACCCTACTCACGACTTAGAGTTAGCGGCAGTAGTTTTTGCGTTGAAGATTTGGACTATGAAGAGAAATGTGAGATATACACGGACCACAAGAGTCTGAAATATATCTTCACATAGAAGGAGTTGAATATGTGTCAGAGAAGGTGGTTATAATTAATCAAGGAATATGACTGCGATATTCTTTATCACCTCGGGTAAGGCAAACGTAGTTGCAGACGCTCTGAGCAGGAAAGGAAGGGAGAAAGTGTTTCACTTAACGACTCAGGAAGAATTGATAAGAGAAATGGAGAAGTTGGAAATAGAGGTAAAAGGACTGGAGAGGTCTGAAGAAAAGTTATTTGTAATGGAAGCTCGTCCGACATTGTTGGATAGAGTGAAGGAATCACAAGAGAAGGATAAAGAGTGCAAGAAAATCAAAAAGAGGATCGCAAAAAATGAAGAAGAAAGATTCAGAATGGATAAAGACGGTATCTTAAGATTCGAAGAAAGAGTGTGGGTGCCAGCGGTAACCGAATTGAGAGAAGAGATTTTGCACGAGGCACATAATACGACGTATTCCATTCATCCGGGAGGCACAAAGATGTACCGAGGTTTGAGGCAACACTTTTGGTGGCCCAATCTAAAACGGGAAGTCGCAGAGTGCGTTAGTAGATGTTTGACTTGCCAACGCATCAAGACAGAGCACCAGCGGGCGAGTGGTTTACTACAACCGTTAGAAATACAAGAGTGGAAATGGGAGCACATTACGATGGACTTCGTCGTGGAACTTCCAGTCACGCAGAAAGGTTACGATGCCATTTGGGTTATTGTGGTTCGACTAAAGAAGACAACACACTTTCTACCAATCAAGATCCGATACAGTTTGAACCAGTTAGCGAGTCTTTACGTAAAGGAGATTGTTTCACGACATGGAGTGCCGGTGTCAATTGTCTCTGATTAAGATCCGCGCTTCACATCAAACTTTTGGAAGAGCTTACAAGAAAGAATGGGAACACAGTTGAGGTTGAGTACCGTTTACCATCCTCAGACAGATGGATAAAGTGAGCGCACAATACAAATGCTGGAAGACATGCTTAGGACTTGCGTGATGGATTTCAAAGGAAATTGGGACGACCACCTACCCTTAGTAGAATTCGCATATAACAATAGTTACCATGCGAGTATCAGCATGCCACCGTACGAAGCTCTTTACGGGAGGAAATGCAGAACTCCGTTATGTTGGGACGAAGTCGAAGAACGAAAAATACTCAGACCAGAGTTAGTACAACAAACCGCGAATGTGGTAACAGTGATAAGAGCCTGATTAGTAGCAGCTCAAGATCGCCATAAAAAGTACGCAGACTTGCATCGACAAGACCTATACTTTAAAGTAGGTAGTTACGTTTTCTTAAAGGTCTCTCCTTGGAAAGGAAAAATAAGATTCGGAAAGGGACTGAGTCCAAGATTCATAAGACCGTTCGAGATATTGAAGTGAGTGGGCGAAGTGGCATACAAAGTTACATTACCACCTAAGTTGGACCACGTCCACAACGTGTTCCATATCTCCGTGTTGCGTCCGTACAAGGCCGACTACAAGCACGTGATTTCTTATGAGCCTATTCAAGTGGAGAAGAACCTAGCATTTACAGAGATTCCTGTCCAAATCCTAGATAGGCAAGAGCAGATATTAAGAAATAAAGTCATTTCATCTATAAAAGTATTTTGGCGTAACCACGATGTCGAGGAGGCTACGTGGGAATTAGAAGATAGGATGAAGAGGGATTATCCCCATTTATTTGTGTAACCTTGTAGCAATTCCGAGGACTGAATTATTATAAGGGGGGGGGGGGGAGGAAGTAGCACCCGAGAATTTTTGAATATTATTAAATAAATATTTATTTGAATATAAATATTTATGTGTTATGAGATGAGTTAATTCAAATGAATTCAAATTGAAACTATAATAATTGAGAAGAATATGGGGTTTATGATAAGCTCGTTAGAATGCCTTGTGTGACACGAGAATAGATTCGATGATGAATTAATTAATTCGAGGATGAAGGAATTATTAAGTGAGCAATTAATCTATATAATTGTTAATTATTTTTATGAGAAATATAATAATATTATGTTGATAAGTAAATTGTTTATAAATATAATAAGATTTATATTTATTAAATTAATGAGGAATGTGATAATTTATCGTATAATAATGTTAATAAATTGTTGATAAGGGTAAATTAATGAGGGATGAATTAATTAATACTATTATTAATTAATTGATAAAATAAGTAATTAATTAATTGCCATTGAGAATAATAATATATAAACGAGTAGATTATTAATATAATTATATTTACTCAGTTAATTGTTATATGCCGAGCATGCGATAATTAGATATCGTAGCTACAACTATATTATATAGTGTAATTTGACGATCAATGTGACTATATTATATATATAAACCATATATTAAGATTGATTAAATTATATAAGTTACATATCAATGCTTATGTGAAACTATGTGTGTGTATGAACATTAACTTAGTATCTCTTGAATATATAATAAACAATTGCTAATTGGTGATATTTCAATATGTAATATAATTGAATAATAGATGAGATATTGTAATGTGATAATACCCGATTAAATTATATCGGTATGATAAAATGTACATGGATTATATATGTGCAAATTATCTTTACTATATTGAAGTAGTATTTAGTTGAATTACATTGTGACACTAATTTATAACCTAAACATATACTGTATGCATATGAAATATATAACTTAAGTATATAATATGTATATTATAACACACGTGTAGCGTGTAGTTCATTTGCCCAATTGCAGAGTTTCATTCCTTGTCCCATAATGAGAGGCATTTCCTCCTGAACGTGAAAAGCTATAAGCCTAAGCCTACTATCTCTCTCAATTTTAGCAAAATATGGCAATGATCAATGGGGAGTGGGAATCATGATGGATTCTAACAACCAATCACCAAATTCCCCTATAACATCAATCCATTAGTTTGATTCATTGGAAGATTTCATTGTATGGATATTGTTTTCTATTTGCTGAGACTTTTCCTAAGTTAAGAATTAAGAGCATTTAGAGGGTGGGTATATATATATATATATATATATATATCAGTAGAGGGAGAAGTTGGGTTTAGCAGCAACTCAGTTGAATATAAATATCAGAGGTATATCACTTTCTCTTGTTCTTCATTTTTGTTTCTCTGCAAAAATTTCAAGATTCTTGATTATGCCAAAATAGATTGTAAATGGATTGTAGATTTCTTAATAAGTATTGTACTAACTTACAAACATGTTTAAACTGCAATGTGGCCTAATTAGAAGAGATTTCATGAAGGAAATTTAGGAATTTGCTTAGCTTCTGCCAAAGCAGAAGCACTCCATTTCTGGCCAGGAACTGGCGCAGCTGCGCTGGTCTCTGATTATTGTTTCCTAATTCTGCTAGAAACTGTTAGATGTTACTTGGTTAATATAACTTAGACAAGCATGCAAGCATGGGTAACACGTATAAATGAGTACATTAACCTAACATGAACATGATTTACTATGTTTGTATGCCTGATTGACGAAAAGTTATAGTTTTTAAAATGAACGTAAAGTTTTGTAAACGAATTTGACATATACAAACCATGTTGACATTCTAACTTTGCTAGCTTGTTAGTATGACTTAGAAATGCATGAAAGGAATGCTGACTTATGTATATAGGTTTCATAATGTAACATGATCATGTGGACCTCATTAGTGAATGTTACTAGGAAAATATATGTTTTGTAGGCAAACTTTGACATGTAGGTATCATATCTACATTCTGATTTTGCGAGCATGATTATATGGTTTGCTAAAGCATGAAAAGATTGTTTAAAGTATTGTGATTTCATTAACATACATGGTTTGCGTTTAAACTATTTTGAAGACTAAAATTGAATGTTTTGGAAAACTAAAGTGGTAAAAATCAAGGCCTTAGTGTTCTGATATTTAAACATGCGTGAGAGTACTCTTAACCTCACTAGATATATCATACATGCCATGATAGACATCGTGAAAACAATGTTAAACACAATGAAGCATGTTTTCAAACCAATAACGATGCTAGTTACATGTATGTGATGTGAAAACTCATGAACATGCCTAACACGAGTTATATAATTACCTTATGTGTGTAAATGACAAGCATGTTAAACTTTGTGATTTTATGACCATGAATGGCCTTAAGTTATTAATAGATATTAATCTTGAACCATAGCATGTAAAAATCAAACTTGGAAAGGTTGTACAAACACGGAAGGACCCTTAAGATGTATATATGCTATGTGATATCGTATGTTGATGCTTGAATCCGATCTTGACAGTTAACTTATAACAATGCTATAACTTACTAAATAGAATATGTTTGGTATTGGTTATGGTCTTATGTGTTAATAATGATATATGAAGACATTTAACTTATAAAACGAACTTTAGAAATAGTAGTGGCATAACCAACTTAGTGTTATGAATTGTTATAATAACATACGTATATCGCAATATGATTGAGTTAGAACAGTATGTGTATATCTAACTTTCATATCAAGATTGAATACCGCATGTGCTTAGCAAATGAATATCATATATACGTAACTATATTACGATAGGAATTCGAAGTGTTGATTAGCTTTACGTGGATAGACAACGCATAAAGCAAGTTCCCGAACTCACACTCTTTTATTGTGCAAGTATCCTAAACCCTTGCATTACTTTATTCAACGGATATTGTAAGCAAGTACTTGAACTCTATTCTTATTAAACATGTATTGAGATTATTATTGGGCTAATGAGTTATTCAAATTTTGACTTATTGCTTCATAGTGGAGATAAAGTCGAACATATTCTAAAAACTTTAATATCAAGTATTGAACTTATAAAGAGTGGTCTATGCCATTGGATTCGGCTAGACATATATTATGACTAGAAAGCTGTCCAAACCAATTGATTGGTGCAGAGTCTTATATTTACTGAGATGAACAACCTTCTTTGAAGGGAACTATATATTGTCGGGAGACCGACGTGCGCACTTGAGTATGATTAAATATTATGTATAATGTAGGGTACTTTAGGCTGATCACCTGTTGTACTTGTTTTTATTGGATTATCAGTATATTTTTGTTAATCCTAGTAAGAGTTCATAGTCCTTAGTGACTGCTCAGTATTCAATTATCTTAAAATCTTAAATTAATTTAGCATTGAATCATATTGATATTATTCTGTCCTTAGTGACTGTTATTGAGATTGTTGATATTATTGTTATCCTTGAACTATCACACCTTGCTGTATCCTTTTGGGATTCGAGAACTGTATTACTCACCCTTATTGTTATATTACTTGCTGAGCAAACTTGTTGCTCATTCTTTCTTTTTCTAAAAACATTTTCAGTTAAAGTAGAGTAGGGTGGACCTTCAGGAGTCGATAAGGGCAAGGGCAAGGCTACCGACTAGCTAGCCCCTTTTACGTTTTAAATATTATGATGTTGTATTATATCTATTAAGATGATGTATTAAGACTAATGTTGAACTTTGTTTAAGCTTAAGTTAGATTATGTAATAAGTCGTTATTTGATATTATTATGTAATCTATTAAGTACTGTAGGTTGCAAGACTTGGGGGATAAATATAATAAATCATTGTATATTATTCTAGATTATCCGCTGTGATTGTATGATTTAGTTATTATTGTATTATCGTGAGAACGTGACGAACCGAATTCGAGAGGCTCTGTGGAGGTTCGAATTTGGGGGCGTCACAGGTTGGTATCAAAGGTGTAGTTATAAACCTTAGGAGCGAGAGTCCTTAGATTATAACTTAGAAGAACTTAGGATGTTAGAAGGAGATAAAACTCATGTAGAGTTTTCCTTGAGAGACTTAGTGTGTTATGAAATGTAACTTCATTCTATACATTGAACTTATGTTTTATTTAACATTCTAATGGAGTTGCTGTTTGTTTTTCTTGTATTTGTGATTGTAGGATGGCAGACACAGGAGTACCTAGTAGAGTGGCCGAGGAGGAGACTAGAGATATACACGTAGTATACGAGGCGCCTCTAGAGGTTGTGCCAGTGCAGGCAGTTGCACCATCCGAGTCTGACGACGAGGATGAGATTGAGGTGGAGTTTGACCCAGAGGAGGAGCTATAGAGGACGAGCCTGTTGAGGACGAGCCTACAGAGGAGGAGCCCATGGAGGACTCCTACGAGCCTAATCTGGAGGAGCATATACTGGGAGAGTACGAGGACCGTATTCTAGAGTTGGATTGCAGAGTACAGGAGCTGGAGGCTGAGGCCCAGGAGAGAGAGTCCGATTTCACGAAGCTGAGGGATGAGGACCATCAGAGGAAGCTAGTGATGTAGGAGTTAGAGGTGGAGATTGCCTACCGCAAGGAGGTAGGGATCCTAATGGGGACTATGTTTCACAAATCGGTGGCTAGGAACGTGGATCTGGCTAGAAAGCTGGAAGAGGTAGAACAGAGAGAGTTAAGTGAGAAGACCGAGAAGGAAGCACTCTGTACTTAGCTAGAGTTGGAGGTTATGGATAGGATCCACTTCGAGGAGAAGTGGGAAGCGGCTAACGAGAGAGTTGATGACCTAGAGGATGAGGTCAGATGTAAGAAGAGGAAGATGAACAAGAAGGGGTATGTGTTCCGTTCGGCTTTTCGAGAGGGTGATTAATGGTGTATACCACTACCCAGCAGAGCAGGGATAGACCCTACATACTTTGAGCCGAGAGCTAATACCATACATAGCACAAATCGAGTACAAGAGCACTGTGGAGCGTGGGATGATGGGATGAGACCCTTAATCAGTCTAGTCATAGTATTAGTAGTATTTACCTTATGTGATGTATATACTATGTTGTAATCCCAACTTTTTGTGTAAAGTGTGGGATAGATATGTAAACCCCGAGTAGACTTATGTTAGAGGGGTAGTAGGTTGGTATATTCCCCATCTTTTGTGATATTAGGGGATATATGTGATGCCATTTATAGCAGTATACTATGGAAAATCATGTAATGAAACGATTTGGCATATGAATATAAATGATCTTATTTCAGAAACGTGTTATAAAATTTTATGCCTTTAGTATTAAAGAAATACTTAAGTAATATAATTGAGTATTAATAAAATGAAAATTTTGTGATGCAAAAAATGCTGTCGAGACGTAGACTAACTGCACCTGAGGAATTAGTGAACAATGAGAGGGAACAAGTAGACTCGATCCAGAAGCTAGTAGATCTGTTAGGAGAAGCTCTTAGGGGAAGGAACAACGAACTCGTTCGCCCCAACCCTCAAGTTATTCAAGTGACAAACTTTAAAGATTTTAGGAGTGTAGGACCCCCAGAGTTCGAGGGTACTACCGATCCAATCATTGTGCAGACTTGGATAAAAGAGATAGAGAAGGCTTTCACCATCGCTCGTGTGGGTGAAGACCAGAAGACGGTATTTGCCACGTATAAGATGAGAGGAGAAGCGAACTATTGGTGGGAGGCTAATCAGCAGAGAGCTGGAGAAGGGACGATGGCGTGGGAAAGATTTAAGACGCTGTTCTTCGAGAACTACTTCCCGAAGAGCATGAATAATAGAATGGAGGTGAAGTTCTTAGAACTGAAGCAAGGTGATATGATGGTGGCGCAGTACGCAACTAAGTTCAATGAACTAGCGCGATTTGCAGAACACCAAGTGGGAGATGAAGAGAGAAAGGCAAGACATTTCGAACAAGGACTGAAGCCTTAGCTGTTTATTAAGGTATTAGTTCTTCAGATTGATTCCTTTGCGACGTTGCTGGAGAAGGCGATCATTGCAGAAGGTGGCAGTGTGGCCTTAAGTTTGTACAACAAGGAGAAGAAAGGAAAGAATACCGGAGGAGAAAACCATGCTGGAAGTAGTAGCAGTGGAGGAAGTAATTTGGGAAAGAGAAAGTGGGAGAACAATAACAACAACAACAACAAAAACTACAACAATCAGTCGGGGAATTTTCGTCGAGGTTTTAAGAAAAGGAGCGAAGCTTGTAATAAGTGTGGGAGGAATCATCAAGGGGAGTGCTGGAAAGGAAAGTGCACTTGCTACATATGTGGTCAAGAGGGGCACATTTCACCCAACTGCCTAAAACCGAAAAAGATACAAGGATGCTTCGCATGTGGCTCGACGGAGCACCGGATTAAGGATTGCCCAAAGAAGGGAAGTGGCGGAGGTAGCAGCCAATAAGGGGGAAACAAGCTAATGATCAGCGGACTGGCACAATCCAATTGCCCAACCACTAGGACCTTTAACATGACCCTCCAGGACGCAGTAGCTGCGAAGGTTGTGGTGTCAGGTATAATCCCAATTAACGATATAAATGCATATGTATTATTTGATTCGGGTGCCACCTGTTCTTTTGTATCTAAAGATTTTGCTAGTAGACTTAATACACCCCGAGAACGATTAGAAGATCCCTTGAACATAGAAGTTGCGAATAAGGAAATAATCCCTGTAGAATACGTTTATCGAAATTATCGCGCAAACATTAGAGATCACGAACTAAGCGTAGACATGATTCCAATTAGATTGGGAGAATTTGACATAATACTGGGAATGGATTGGTTATTCAGAATAAATGTGTGAGCCTTCAGACTTCGAGTAAGTCTAAGGTAGTATTTTATGGTAGCTCATCGCTTAAGCAATCGTGTTGTCTTACGATGATGCAGGCTAAGAAATTGTTAAGGAAAGGATGTGTAGGTTATTTAGCTTACATCATAGATACTCTAAAAAAGGGAGTAGAAATTAAGGATATATCCGTAGTGAATAAATTTCAAGGTGTATTTTCGGATAATCTGCTTGGTCTTCCGCCATACAGAGAAATTGAATTCGTAATAGACTTAGCACGGGGAACGGCACCAATTTCAAAAGCCCCATATCGTATAGCACCAGTAGAAATGAAGGAATTGATGATACAATTGCGGGAGTTATTAGATAAGGGTTACATACGGCCGAGTATGTCTCCTTGTGGAGCAACAGTGTTGTTTGTTAAAAAGAAGGACGGATCGATGAGTCTCTATATCGATTATCGAGAATTGAACAGAGTAACGATCAAGAACAGATATCCGTTACCGAGGATAGATGACCTATTTTATCAACTGAAAGGAGCGAAGTGTTTCTCGAGGATCGACCTACGAATGAGTTATCACCAACTGAAAGTACAGGAGGAAGACATACCAAAGACTGTGTTTCAAACCCGTTATGGACATTACGAGTTTTTGGTAATGTCATTCGGATTAACTAATGCTCCGGCAGCATTCAAGGACTTAATGAACCGAGTTTTCAAGCCCTACTGGGATAAGTTCGTGGTAGTTTTCATCGACGACATCTTGATCTACTCGAAGACAGAGGAAGCGCACGCCGAACATCTAAAAATTATTTTGGAAGCGCTAAGAAGAGAGAAGATGTTCGCAAAATTTTCTAAGTGTGAATTTTGGATGGAGAAGATTCAATTCTTAGGACACATGGTGGATAAGAATGGAATCTCAGTAGACCCCGCAAAAGTCGAAGCAGTGAGTAATTAGAAACAGCCGAAAACACCAATAGAAATAAGGAGTTTCTTAGGGTTAGCTGGGTACTATCGAAGATTCATCTAGGATTTTTCTAAGATAACAACCCCGCTGACCAATCTGATGAGGAAGACTGTGAAATTCGTATGGACGAACAAATGCGGGGAAAGTTTTCAAGAGTTGAAGAAAAGATTAAGCAAAGAGCCTGTATTATCACTACCAGATGAGACGGGAGGTTTTGTAGTGTATAGTGATGCATCGCACAAGGGACTTGGCTGTGTGCTTATGCAACACGGTAAGGTCATTGCGTATGCCTCAACAATTAAAGGACTATGAAAAACGATACCCTACTCACTGACTTAGAGTTAGCGGCAGTAGTTTTTGCGTTGAAGATTTGGACTATGAAGAGAAATGTGAGATATACACAGACCACAAGAGTCTGAAATATATCTTCACACAGAAGGAGTTGAATATGTGTCAGAGAAGGTGGTTATAATTAATCAAGGAATATGACTGCGATATTCTTTATCACCCGGGTAAGGCAAACGTAGTTGCCGACGCTCTGAGCAGGAAAGGAAGGGAGAAATTGTTTCACTTAACGACTCAGGAAGAATTGATAAGAGAAATGGAGAAGTTGGAAATAGAGGTAAAAGGACCGGAGAGGTCTGAAGAAAAGTTATTTGTAATGGAAGCTCGTCCGACATTGTTGGATAGAGTGAAGGAATCACAAGAGAAGGATAAAGAGTGCAAGAAAATCAAAAAGAGGATCGCAGAAAATGAAGAAGAAAGATTCAGAATGGATAAAGACGGTATCTTAAGATTCGAAGAAAGAGTGTGGGTGCCAGCGGTAACCGAATTGAGAGAAGAGATTTTGCACGAGGCACATAATACGACGTATTCCATTCATCCGGGAGGCACAAAGATGTACCGAGATTTGAGGCAACACTTTTGGTGGCCCAATCTAAAACGGGAAGTCGCAGAGTGCGTTAGTAGATGTTTGACTTGCCAACGCATCAAGACAGAGCACCAGCGGGCGAGTGGTTTACTACAACCGTTAGAAATACAAGAGTGGAAATGGGAGCACATTACGATGGACTTCGTCATGGAACTTCCAGTCACGCAGAAAGGTTACGATGCCATTTGGGTTATTGTGGTTCGACTAAAGAAGACAACACACTTTCTACCAATCAAGATCCGATACAGTTTGAACCAGTTAGCGAGTCTTTACGTAAAGGAGATTGTTTCGCGACATGGAGTGCCGGTGTCAATTATCTCTGATTAAGATCCGCGCTTCACATCAAACTTTTGGAAGAGCTTACAAGAAAGAATGGGAACACAGTTGAGGTTGAGTACCGTTTACCATCCTCAGACAGATGGATAAAGTGAGCGCACAATACAAATGCTGGAAGACATGCTTAGGACTTGCGTGATGGATTTCAAAGGAAATTGGGACGACCACCTACCCTTAGTAGAATTCGCATATAACAATAGTTACCATGCGAGTATCAGCATGCCACCGTACGAAGCTCTTTACGGGAGGAAATGCAGAACTCCGTTATGTTGGGACGAAGTCGAAGAACGAAAAATACTCAGACCAGAGTTAGTACAACAAACCGCGAATGTGGTAACAGTGATAAGAGCCTGATTAGTAGCAGCTCAAGATCGCCATAAAAAGTACGCAGACTTGCATCGACAAGACCGATACTTTAAAGTAGGTAGTTACGTTTTCTTAAAGGTCTCTCCTTGGAAAGGAAAAATACGATTCGGAAAGAAGGGAAAACTGAGTCCAAGATTCATAAGACCGTTCGAGATATTGAAGTGAGTGGGCGAAGTGGCATACAAAGTTACATTACCACCTAAGTTGGACCACGTCCACAACGTGTTCCATATCTCCGTGTTGCGTCCGTACAAGGCCGACTACAAGCACGTGATTTCTTATGAGCCTATTCAAGTGGAGAAGAACCTAGCATTTACAGAGATTCCTGTCCAAATCCTAGATAGGCAAGAGCAGATATTAAGAAATAAAGTCATTTCATCTATAAAAGTATTTTGGCGTAACCACGATGTCGAGGAGGCTACGTGGGAATTAGAAGATAGGATGAAGAGGGATTATCCCCATTTATTTGTGTAACCTTGTAGCAATTCCGAGGACTGAATTATTATAAGGGGGGGGGGGGGAGGATGTAGCACCCGAGAATTTTTGAATATTATTAAATAAATATTTATTTGAATATAAATATTTATGTGTTATGAGATGAGTTAATTCAAATGAATTCAAATTGAAACTATAATAATTGAGAAGAATATGGGGTTTATGATAAGCTCGTTAGAATGCCTTGTGTGACACGAGAATAGATTCGATGATGAATTAATTAATTCGAGGATGAAGGAATTATTAAGTGAGCAATTAATCTATATAATTGTTAATTATTTTTATGAGAAATATAATAATATTATGTTGATAAGTAAATTGTTTATAAATATAATAAGATTTATATTTATTAAATTAATGAGGAATGTGATAATTTATCGTATAATAATGTTAATAAATTGTTGATAAGGGTAAATTAATGAGGGATGAATTAATTAATACTATTATTAATTAATTGATAAAATAAGTAATTAATTAATTGCCATTGAGAATAATAATATATAAACGAGTAGATTATTAATATAATTATATTTACTCAGTTAATTGTTATATGCCGAGCATGCGATAATTAGATATCGTAGCTACAACTATATTATATAGTGTAATTTGACGATCAATGTGACTATATTATATATATAAACCATATATTAAGATTGATTAAATTATATAAGTTACATATCAATGCTTATGTGAAACTATGTGTGTGTATGAACATTAACTTAGTATCTCTTGAATATATAATAAACAATTGCTAATTGGTGATATTTCAATATGTAATATAATTGAATAATAGATGAGATATTGTAATGTGATAATACCCGATTAAATTATATCGGTATGATAAAATGTACATGGATTATATATGTGCAAATTATCTTTACTATATTGAAGTAGTATTTAGTTGAATTACATTGTGACACTAATTTATAACCTAAACATATACTGTATGCATATGAAATATATAACTTAAGTATATAGTATGTATATTATAACACACGTGTAGCGTGTAGTTCATTTTCCCAATTGCAGAGTTTCATTCCTTGTCCCATAATGAGAGGCATTTCCTCCTGAACGTGAAAAGCTATAAGCCTAAGCCTACTATCTCTCTCAATTTTAGCAAAATATGGCAATGATCAATGGGGAGTGGAAATCATGATGGATTCTAACAACCAATCACCAAATTCCCCTATAACATCAATCCATTAGTTTGATTCATTGGAAGATTTCATTGTATGGATATTGTTTTCTCTATAAATATAACCCATTCCTTCTCATTTCTATTTGCTGAGACTTTTCCTAAGTTAAGAATTGGGAGCATTTAGAGGGTGGGTATCTATATATATATATATATATATATATATATATCAGTAGAGGGAGAAGTTGGGTTTAGCAGCAACTCAGTTGAATATAAATAGCAGAGGTATATCACTTTCTCTTGTTCTTCATTTTTGTTTCTCTGTAAAAATTTCAAGATTCTTGATTATGCCAAAATAGATTGTAAATGGATTGTAGATTTCTTAATAAGTATTGTACTAACTTACAAACATGTTTAAACTGCAATGTGGCCTAATTAGAAGAGATTTCATGAAGGAAATTTAGGAATTTGCTTAGCTTCTGCCAAAGCAGAAGCACTCCATTTCTGGCTTGGAACTGGCGCAGCTGCGCCAGTTTTATACTAGGGCGCAGCGCAGTTGTGCCGATCTCTGATTATTGTTTCTTGATTCTGCTAGAAACTGTTAGATGTTAGTTGGTTAATATAACTTAGACAAGAATGCTCGCACGGGTAACACGTATAAATGAGTACGTTAACCTAACATGAACATGATTTTCTATGTTTGTATGCTTGATTGACGAAAAGTTATAGTTTTCGAAATGAACGTAAAGTTTTGTAAACGAACTTGACATATACGAACCATGTTGACATTCTGACTTTGCAAGCTTGTTAGTATGACTTAGAAATGTATGAAAGGTATGTTGACTTATGTATATAGGTTTCATAATATAACATGAGCATGTGGACCTCATTAGTGAATGTTACTAGGAAAATATATGTTTTGTAGGCAAACTTTGACATGTAGGTATCATATCTACATTCTAATTTTGCGAGCATGATTATATGGTTTACTAAGGCATGAAAAGATTGTTTAAAGTGTTGTGATTTCACTAATATACATGGTTTGCGTTTAAAACTATTTCGAAGACTAAAATTGAAAGTTTTGGAAAACTAAAGTGGTAAGAACCAAGGCCTTAGTGTTCTGATATTTAAACATGCATGAGAGTACTCTTAACCTCACTAGATATATCATACATGCTATGATAGACATCGTGAAAACAAGTTAAACACAAATGAAGCATGTTTTCAAACCAATAACGATGCTAGTTACATATATGTGATGTGAATACTCATGAGCATGCCTAACACGAGTTATATGACTACCTTATGTGTGTAAAGGACAAGCATGTTAAACTTTGTGATTTTATGACCATGAATGGCCTTAAGTTATTAAGAGATATTAATCTTGAAACATAGCATGTAAAAATCAAACTTGGAAAGGTTGTACAAACATGGAAGGACCCTTTAACATGTATATATGCTATGTGATATCGTATGTTGATGCTTGAATCCGATCTTGACAGTTAACTTATAACAATGCTATAACTTACTAAATAGAATATGTTTGGTATTGGTTGTGGTCTTATGTGTTAATAATGATATATGAAGACATGTAACTTATAAAAGGAACTTTAGAAATAGTAGTGGCATAACCAACTTAGTGTTATGAATTGTTATAATAACATACGTATATCGCTATATGATTGAGTTAGAACAGTATGTGTATATCTAACTTTCATATCAAGCTTGAATACCGAATGTACTTAGCTAATGAATATCATATATACGTAATTATATTACGATAGGAATTCAAAGTGTTGATTAGCTTTACATGGACTGACTACGCATAAGGCAAGTTCCCTAACTTACACTCTTTTATTGTGCAAGTATCCTAAATTCCTTGCATTACTTTATTCAACGAATATTGTAAGCAAGTACTTGAACTCTATTCTTATTAAAAATGTATTGAGCTTATTATTGTGCCAATGAGTTATTCAAATTTTGACTTATTGCTTCATAGTGGAGATAAAGTCGAACATATTCTTCGAACTTTAATATCAAGTATTGAACTTATAAAGAGTGGTCTATGCCATTTGATTCGGCTAGACATATATCATGACTAGAAAGCTGTCCAAACCAATTGATTGGTGCAGAGTCTTATATTTACTGAGATGAACAACCTTCTTTAAAGGGAACTATATATTATCGGGAGACTGACGTGCGCACTTGAGTATGATTAAATGTTATGCATAATGTAGGGTACTTTAGGCTGATCACCTGTTGTACTTGTTTTTATTGGATTATCAGTATATTTTTGTTAATCCTAGTAAGAGTTCATAGTCCTTAGTGACTGCTCAGTATTCAATTATCTTAAAATCTTAAATTAATTTAGCATTGAATCATATTGATATTATTCTGTCCTTAGTGACTGTTATTGAGGTTGTTGATATTCTTGTTATCCTTGAACTATCACACCTTGTTGTATCCTTTTGGGATTCGAGAACTATATTACTCACCCTTATTGTTATATTACTTGCTGAGCAAACTTGTTACTCATTCTTTCTTTTCCTAAAAACATTTTCAGTTAAAGTAGAGTAGGGTGGACCTTCAGGAGTCGATAAGGGCAACGGCAAGGCTACCGACTAGCTAGCCCCTTTTACATTTTAAATATTATGATGTTGTATTATATCTATTAAGATGATGTATTAAGACTAATTTTGAACTTTGTTTAAGCTTAAGTTAGATTGTGTAATAAGTCGTTATTTGATATTATTATGTAATCTATTAAGTACTGTAGGTTGCGAGACTTGGGGGATAAATATAATAAATCATTGTATATTATTCTAGATTATCCGTTGTGATTGTATGATTTAGTTATTATTGTATTATCGTGAGAACGTGACGAACCGAATTCGAGAGGCTCTGTGGAGGTTCGAATTTGGGGGCATCAAAGTAACCATGTTGGGAGTTGGACTTGAGTATGAAGTTCGGCGGTTTAAACATTATAGTTTAGTACTAATAGACATTTTAAATGTAATGTAATATGTTGGGTAATTGTGGAAGTGATTGTAATTATTAAAGTGTAACTTGCACTTGAGGCAAGTTCTTTACTTCTTATCTTTTACTAGAGCAAGTTTTCTAATCATTATTCTTCTACGTTATACAAGTTCTTTCATTGTATCTTTTCATTGTGCAAGTTCTCTAACCCTTGCTCATTATATCATGCAAGTTTATTTCGGATTCTTAACTCGTTATATATTGTATGAGTTATACTGTATTCAAATATCCATAAAGCATAAGTATTGAAGTATTGTTTAAGTAATGTGATCCTGACTTAGTTGTTCAAGCAAGATCTACTTAATCTATCGAATGCTTTAAGTTATTCCTAAAGCATGCCTAGTTATCATGAAATCTATTGTTGTATCTTACATTTGATTCATAAATCTTATATTATAGAATTGTTAAAACATTGTGAGTCGATTCAACTACTCCTAGTTGATGATAGTAAAAACTCTAAAGTTCCTTTATCTATCCAAACCAAACATTCTTTGGTGCGGACTTGTATTCAAATACTGAGAATTAACAACCCTATTTATTAGGGGATATTTATGCGAAAGCGTTAAGATGGTTGTGCACAAAACATGGTATGAAAGGTTGATCCCCCTAAGTACGAGTTAAAGGTCTATAGTCTCAATGACTGTTTAAGGTTTTAAATAGAAATATTTATAACCTAGGACGTAGTTCAAGGTCGTATGACCCTCAGATAAATTCTATATTCGAATTTTAAATATGATTAAGGAATTATTATTCAATTCTTTATTCTTGATGAAAGTAAAGTTATTCAAATCCTTCGAAGCTATCCAAGATATGTCTTTATTATTGTTATATTTCAGTGAGCTTTTGTTTGCTCATTCTTGCATATTTTATAACCTCTTACAGTTAAGGCCGAGAATGTTGACGTACCGTCAACAAGTAAAGGAAAAGGAAAGATGATCAAGTGAAGACTTGTTGTCTTCATTTTTTTTGTAATAAGACTTAGTTGATGATGTTTTATTTTCGCATTTATTTTGATTGATGTTAAGGTTTAGATAACCCTGGGATTTTATTTGGACAAGTTGTAATCCTTTTTCAAGGAAGATTCTATTTAAGTATCTATGAAGGTTGTAATTTACTTTTCAATTCTTTATTATTGGGTAGATGTATAATTTATTTAGAAAGTGAACACCAAATCTTGTGTAAACGAAGTACCCAGATTTGGGGGTGTCACAGGTTGGTATCAAAGCTATAGGTTATAAATCTTGGGTTAGGGAAAAACCTTAGGTAGTAGCCTTATAGGAAGATCGAAAAGATAGTGGTGATAGGTAAAGATAATAAACTACCTTATGTGCTATGTGTTTATGTTTAAGTATTCGAAGAGTGACGACTCGATATCACGTAATAATAAAATTTAAAATTCTTTTGTCAGGATGACGAACATTGGAGAATACAGTCAGGCTAGGGAGGATATACCTCAGGTGCCTAGAGAGGAGGAGCCTCGAGACATCCATGTTGTCTGGGAGCAGATGGTTAGGAGAGAGCCATCTCTAGTGATCGCCGTAGCTGGTCGGGACCATGGGTTGACACCTATTACAGAGGAGGAGGATGAGGATGAGTTAGAGAAAGAAGAGGATCTCGAGGAGGAATTCCCACCTCACTCTACTAGTGCTGAGATGTACGAGGTAGTGTACGATAGTAACGTGGAGCTACATGGTCGAGTCGGAGAGCTCGAAGAAACCATCCAGCAGTGGGACGAGACTATCGAAGAGATGGATAGTGAGCTAGGAGAAGCGCAGTAGAAGCTAATTCACGTAGAGAATGATAGAGACGAGGCTCGAGCCGAGCTTACGAAGCTGAAACAAGACATCCAAGAGGAGTCAACAAAGAGTGCCAGAGCTGAGAAAACAAGCTTGAGGGCTACTCAACGAGCCGATCGAGCTGAAGACGAGGCTAAATCCAAGAGGACCAAGCTAAGGGAAACAGAATACGCATTCCATACGGCCATAGATAGGGCCCAGGACCGTATCTTTATTACCCAGCTCAGTTCTAAGGTTTACCATGGTATGTGGTGCACCGAAGGACAGCGTTTCGGATGATGGAGGAAGAACGCAGAAAGGCTATGCGACGTCTTAATATGCCTAGACATTAGAGCTTTTAAATTATTTATTTCTTTTTGTAATAAATAAATGTAAATCCCATAATTGAAGATAATAATGGGATAAAGTGATGATGTAGTCCTATAACTTGTTCTAGTTCAGGAAAGATGTGTAAATAGCAGAGATGCTATCTATTCTATATTTTTAAAACTACGAGTAATGAATAAAAGAAGTTTATGGATATGCTATGTGTTCAATATGAACTAAGTTATTTAATTGTTTAAGTCTGAACTTGAATACTTAAGAATTTAGTAGAGGAGCTAATAATAATATTTCTTAATAGAAAATGCCTCATAGAAGAAGACCTACACATCAAAACCCGAGGGTTTGACGAACAACAACAATAACGATGGAACAAACCCCAACTCGATTCAGCAGTTAGTGAACCTACTAACGGGGGCACTTGCAAATCATCCGCAACTGTAGGGTACAACATTTAAGGAATTCAAGGTAGTAGGACTGCTTGAATTCAAGGGATTGACAAACCTTGTAGATGCTCAGACTTGGGTGATGGAGATGGAGAAGGTCTTCGACGTAGCTAGAGTTGGTGAAGACCAGAAAACAGCATTCACAGCTTTTACGTTGAAGTTGGATGCTAGTTTCTGGTGACAAGCTAATAGGACCAGAGAGGGAGAAGGAGTGATACCGTGGGAACGTTTTAAAGAGATGTTTTTTGAAATGTACTTCCCAGTTAGCTCACAGGACCGGATGGAGGTCCAGTTTCTAGAGCTTAAACAGGGAAGGATGACGGTGTCTAAATACGCCGCGAAGTTTAACGAGTTGGCCAGGTTCGCTACATACCAGGTCAGCACGGACACTAGGAAGGCGAGGAGGTTTGAGCGGGGACTAAAACCCTGGCTCTATAGTAATGTCTCTATGTTCCAACTAAATGTGTTTGCAGTTGTGCTGGAAAAGGCCATTCTAACTGAAGGAGGGAGCGACGTCATGACTAAATTCAACTAGGACAAGAAGAAGAAGATTGAGATGGAAAATAAGGCTGGTGGTAGCGGGGCTATCCATCAGAAAAGAAAGTGGAATGACAACACCTCTGCTGGGAGTCAGCAGGGAGGCCAGCAGAAGAGGAAGCTCGAAGCATGTGCTACATGCCGAAAGACTCACACTAGAGTGTGCATGAAAGTGAAACGGTTATGCTACAACTGTGGTCAAGAAGGCCACATCGCGCCGAATTACCCAAACCCGAAGAAGGGAGCTTGCTATACATGTGGATCCAAGGATCACATAGCTCGTAGCTGCCCTAAGAAGCCAGGGGCAGGGTCAACAGAAAATAGAGGAAATGGCAGCGGCAGCACTCTGACTATCACTGTACCATCGCCACTGCAAGCCGTTTGACCCACTGCCCGCATGTTCAACATGACGGTGTAGGACGCTGTGCAATCAAAAGATGTGGTGGCAAGTATTATTCCGATCAATAGTATAAATGCATATGTATTATTTGATTCGGGTGCTACTTGTTCATTCATATCTGATGATTTTGGTAAAACCCTAGACTTACCTATAGAGGAGTTAGCTTACCGCTTGAACATAGACATTGCGAATAGGGAAGTCATTCCTGTTAGGTTTGTATACAAGAACTGTCAATTGGACATTAAGGGTCACGAGTTGAAGGTAGATTTGATTCTGATAAAACTTGGGGAATTCAACGTCATATGGGGATGGACTAGTTGTTCAACCATGGGGCAGTAATCGACTATACGAAGAAGTCGGTAAACCTTACGACTCCGTCAAAAGTAGTGTTCTATTGTAATAAATCACCTGGACAAGCAAGTTGTCTGACGGTTATACAAGCCAAGAAACTTTTAACTCAAGGCTGTGTAGGATATCTATCCTATATAGTAGATACGCGTAAGGAGAGCCCGAAGATAGAAGAGATACCAGTGGTTAGGGAGTTTGTGGACGTGTTTTCGGACGATTTACTAGGACTTCCACCAGATAGGGAGATAGAGTTCATGATCGACTTAGTGCTGGGAACTGCTCCAATTTCGAAAGCTCCGTACCGAATGGCTCCAGTCGAGATGAAGGAACTGATGGTTCAACTGCAAGAACTGCTGGACAAGAAGTATATTTAATCGAGCGTTTCGCCGTAGGGAGCGCCAGTTTTATTCGTGAAGAAGAAAAATGGATCGATACGACTTTGCATTAATTATAGGGAGTTGAACAAAGTTACGTTTGTGACAGCCCTAAATTCGGGTCCTCTGACCCCGTTCCGGTCGTCACGATCTAACATAAACATTCCACCTCTAAACAACATACGATAACTAAAATGCGGAATATAATAAACGTACGTCGTTTATTCAAAAGGTGTTACTAGTCCCAAGATTCGATAACCTTAATACAAATATACAAACATACCCTAGAATAGTTATTAGGGTTCATATTACATAACAGTAATTTAATTAAACGTAAAGATAAAGTCTGCTCCTTGCAAACTAATCCTACATCTTGCCCTTTACCCTTGTCCTTCCCTGAAGTCTCAGGCTTAACTGCAATATAAGTCATGATATAGCAAGAATGAGCAACAAGTTTGCTCAGCAAGTGTAAATACAACAATAAATGATATATCATGATGAATATAAAATATCTGACAATGAATTCAACAATATGAATATTAGAAGCAAGAATAATGATTGCTTTTAGAATAACTGATAGTCAAGTAGACTTCGAACTATAAAACTCTAACGGAAACAATAGCTGATTGCCCCTTTGGTTACTGGCTACAGAATAGTACTTGAGGGGATCAGCCTCGCGTACGCTATGTATATGCATAACATTCAACTCTGCTGTTTGTATCTTATATTAGATACCTGGGGTACTCCCCTATATATAAGGGGTGTCCTTATCAGTCTAAGAATCCATACCATCAATTAGTCTGGATAGTTTTTATAAAACTTCATACAATTGTCTGACCGAACAAGGGTTCAGACTCTATTTGACGTAGTTCAAGAATTATAGAACTTTTAAATAAGGTACAAGTCCAAGACTGTACGAACTCAAGTGCACCAAGTGCGAATAACAATAATATCGATGTGGAATAATTGTAAAGTAATTAAACCACCTAATAGCATGTTTGGAAATAAAGTTCAAGCTTTAAATAATTAACTGTTAATACGATAATAACCTGCTCAATACAATATGAGAAGGATAGGAACTTGCACAATAAAGAGTGTAAGGGAACTTGCATTCAAATCAAGTAAAGTTAAAAAACTCGCTTACACGATTCATTGAATAAGGTAGTGCAAGAATTTAGAATACTTGCACAAATAAGAATTAAAGAACTTGCACAACCAAAGAGTGAAGTTCGAAGACTTGCCTGATTGCTCAGCTACAATTAAGTTCTAGCTTTAATTAACTTGCGTTGAAACGACCTAATATTAATAAGTCGGCCTTTCAATTAGCATATGTAAACCAATATAAGTCTATACTTACAAGCATCTACTTATCATATAAGTTTATTACGTAATTCATGTAAGTCAATCACTATGACTGAGTTTATAAAAAATTAACTCTGTCCTTAATTTAATAGTTTTAGAACACCTAGATTATATACATCAACATAGGTTTGAATATTTAGCATTTCAAATTAATCATGCTTTAAGAATATACTTTCAAATTTGAATCCTAGCATGCTCACCTTATTCAATTCAAAATCATATGTCTTTATGCCGACCATTCACATACTTTAAGCAATACACATTCATGCTTCAAAATCGGTTACTAGAGTCATGTCATCACATAACAAGGCTAAACAATATTTAATATACATGCTTGAGTATACTACACACATATACTTTAATCACGTAGTTCATGCTTCAGAAATTCATTTCTTATAAATACGTGCATATGCGAAATTCACGCTTTGATCAAACGAGGTCTATGTTAATATGCTTATAGGTATAATGAACGTTAATACACATGCTCGCATGATCATAATATCATTTTCATGGTAATCGACGCTATTTAGTTTTCTCATTCTAAGTTTTCACATCGAAAATCATATTAAGTCAACAAGATATCATAACACATGTTAAGTGCATTGTAGTCATGACTCACATGCCTTAGAGCCCATTTATATGCCACATATATGTTCTCAAATAGTCAGAATCTAAAATACATTAAGTCTTGGTCAAGTTTGTTTTCAAAAGTCTTAAGTTTCTCATTTCGAAATCGTCTGAATCTTGCAATCACGTATGCTAGTGTATGAACACACTTTAGACTCGCATTTCATGACAATATAAACCACACTATTGTGTTTACAAAATCAGAATGTTCAAGTGATACGTCTATGACAAGGTTTACTTTTGAAATTACAAGTTTCAGTTTTTAAAACATATATTTTTCTTTCGTAAAACATGGCCATGTCATATATGTGTAGCATCAAGGAATACCTACTTATACCATGTCATTGTACTAATATTTATAGTTTAATCATGTTCACATACTTGTTTCAATGGTATATCACATGTTAGTATATCACAGCAGCTTAACAGAAGCAAAAAATGAAAACTGGCAACAGGAACCTGCGCAGCTGCGCAGGCACCAGGTATAAACCCGGCGCAGCTGCGCCGGTGTCCGGCTAGTGCTTGAGCAGTTTCTGCTTCGGCAGAAACTTAAGCCATGCTCATATTTCTTCAACAATTTGATCCTATACCAGCCATATTACAGTTTCTAAACTATCATGACAACTTATACAACACATAGCAAGCATTCTCTAATCAAATGATCATTCAATTTAACACAATCAAGAATTTGATAATGAAGATCATGAATTAAAATTACCTCTGTGAATGAACTTGCTGCTAAACAAAATCTATAATGCTACTATGATACTCTCCCTTAAATCAATTGAAATGCTCAGCAAATGAATGAAGGAGAAGAGATGTCATATATATAGGCAATTTGTATATCCATACAATGTGATTGCCTTCTAATTTAAACCAATGGAATGAAGAATTGCTTGTTGGCTAATAAAGAGTTATTGATTGGTAGGTGAAATCCATCATGAAGACCACATCCCTTATAATTATTAGCTACATTTGCTGAAATTGAGAATGAGATAGAGTAGGATAGCCATGAGGTTATTCACGTGAAGAGGAGGAAATTGAGCAATAATATGAACTCAGCATCTTGCAAGGTGTATATTTTATGTTAACACACATTATAAGTATACTTATAATATACACACACTTCATTCCATGAATACATAGATTACACATTATATACTTGGTTTATATATCCAATTGGTGTCACAATGTAGTTTTAATAAGCTATTAATATTACCATGTAGTACATAGGGTACATACAAATACCTCAACGTATAATCTATGTACATTATATTAATACCGAATATAAAGCAATTTGGTATTATTATTATAATAACTGTTACTATAATCATTATACTAACTTATTGAAATCATTTATCAATTAATATTGTTATTGATATTAATATAAGGTAATAGGGTATTCATCAAATTTTACCCACACACATCATGTCACATAAACAATATTATTATGTAACTCTATTAATGGAATTAATCTTACTATATAGTCCATACATGCAATATTCACCACATTAATATGTCACATTGCATTATGTATAATATAGATAGCTACCATATAGTAGAGGTTTAGTATCGCATGCTTGTGTATAACAGTAAATCAATTAAATATAATAATATTATATTATCAGTTCTCTTACTCATTAATTATTATTTATACATAATAATAATTAAACAACACATTATCGATTAATTAATCATAATTGAAATTAATCAATAGGTTCAAATCTTGCCACTATATTCAAATAAATTGAATATTTAATTATTAATAATCTCATAAATTCTCTGATATTAAATCCTTAAGGTTAGTCCACTAATTTAAATAACTCATTAGTGACTTCCTTTAATCATTTCACAATTCTCACCCCCACATAAGGTTTAAATAAACTCACAAAATTAACTTGTTAAAATTAAATCACTTATTTAATAAATAAGGAGTTTAAAATTCATGGTCATTACAATGATCAAGAATAGGTATCCTTTACCTAGGTTCGATGACTTGTTCAATCAACTAAAGGGTGCTAGATACTTCTCAAAAATTGATTTGAGAAGCGGGTATCATCAATTGAAGGTGAGAAGGGAAGATATACCAAAAATGGCCTTTAGGACTTAGTATGGTCATTACGAGTTCTTGGTGATGTCATTTGGTCTAACGAATGCCCCAGCTGCATTTATTGACCTAATGAATAGGGTGTTTAAGCCATTCCTGGATAAGTTCGTAGTTGTGTTCATAGATGACATCCTGGTTTATTCTAAGACCGAGGAGGAACACACAGAACATTTAAGGCTAACCTTAGAATCGCTGAGACGAGAGAAGCTTTATGCAAAATTCTCGAAGTGCGAATTCTGGTTAGAACGTATGTAATTTCTTGGCCACGTGATCGACAAGGATGGTATTTCGGTAGATCCGTCGAAGGTTGAAGTGGTAATGAATTCGGATCAGCTAAAAACGCCGTCTAAAGTGAGGAGTTTCTTGGGATTGGCAGGTTATTACCAGAGATTTATCCAAAACTTTTCCAAGATCGCAACTCCGTTAACGAATTTGACTCGTAAAACAGTTAAGTTTGTTTGGACGGAAAAGTGTGAGAAAAGTTTTTAAGAGTTGAAGAAGAGGTTAAGTATTGCGCCTGTGTTATCATTGTCGGATAGTACGGGGAATTTCGTAGTATATAGTGATGCCTCACATAAGGGATTAGGTTGCGTGTTGATGCAGAGCGAAAAGGTCATTGCCTATGCATCATGTCAGCTGAAGGATTACGAGAAGGGGTATCCGACTCATGACCTAGAACTGGCGGCAGTAGTGTTTGCCCTAAAGATATGGAGACACTACTTATATGGAGAAAAGTGTGAGATATACAAAGATCATAAGAGTCTGAAGTATATCTTTACCCAGAAGGATTTGAACATACGCCAAAGGAGATGGTTGGAACTGATCAAGGACTACGACTGCGAGATACTTTACCATTCGGGTAAAGCTAATGTCGTCGCCGACGCTTTGAGCAAAAAAGGTCAGGAGAAGCTGAACATGTTAACTGATCAGGATCAGTTGATAGAACAGATGGCTAGATTGGAACTGGAAGTCAAGTTTCTAAAGGAATCGGATGAAAAATTATTTCAAGTTATTTCAAGGATAACTGATGGCGAAGAGTTCCAGTTCAAGATCCATAACGAGGAACTATTAAGATTTAGAGGGAGAATTTGGGTACTGCCAGTACCAGAAGTCAAAGAAGAGATCTTGAGCGAATCTCATAGTTTAAGATATTCGATTCACCCTGTGAGTACGAAGATGTACTAGGATCTCAGGCATCATTTCTAGTGGTCGAATATGAAGAGGGACGTTGTTGAATGTGTTGCAAAATGTCTAACTTCCCAAAACGTTAAAGCAGAACACCAGAGACCTAGCGGATTGCTACAACCGTTAGAAATTCCAGAATGGAAGTGGGAGCACATCACGATGGATTTTGTGGTTGGTGTTCCAACAACTCAGAAGGGATTTGATGCGATATGGGTGATAGTGGATCGACTGACAAAGTCAGCCCACTTTCTACCAATTAGGATTAAGTACAACTTAGAACAATTGGCGAAGCTGTATGTTAAGGAAATTATTTCTCGACACGGTGTTCCAGTGTCGATTGTGTCAGATAGAGATCCACGTTTTACGTCGAATTTCTGGAAACATTTGCAAGAGTGTCTGGGAATGCAATTGCGAATGAGTAAAGCGTACCATCCTCAGACCGATGGCCAGAGTGAGAGAACGATTCAGACGCTTGAGGATATGCTGAGAGCTTGCGTAATGGACTTCAAGGGAAGCTGGGATGATCATCTATCGATGGTGGAGTTTGCCTACAATAATAGTTACCACGCGAGTATCGGCATGCCGCCTTACGAAGTGTTATAAGGTAGAAAATGCAGAAATCCCTTATGCTGGGATGAAGTCGGTGAACGTCAGTTGTTGGGACTGGAATTGGTGCAACAAACTGCTAAAATTGTGAAGCTGATCAGAACAAGATTGGCTACTGCTCAAGACAGACAAAAGAAATATACCGATCCTAAAGGTATCTCCGTAGAAGGGGAAGATTAGATTTAGAAAGAAGGGGAATCTGAGTCCCCGATTTATTGGACCGGTCGAGGTACTGCGAAAAGTGAGTGAAGTAGCTTACGAGGTGGCGTTACCTCCGGAGCTAGAAAATATACACAATGTCTTTCACATTTCCGTGTTATAACCTTACAAA
This sequence comes from Panax stipuleanatus, assembly GCA_020205555.1. Taxonomy (NCBI): domain Eukaryota; kingdom Viridiplantae; phylum Streptophyta; class Magnoliopsida; order Apiales; family Araliaceae; genus Panax; species Panax stipuleanatus. The sequence goes on along the minus strand of CM035126.1, from coordinate 35,322,600 downwards.
CACAACTATAAATATGTAATAGAATATAAGCCTTTACAATTTGATAAAGACTTAACTTATGAAGAGGTTCTTGTTCAAATAGTTGATAAAAAGGAATAAGTACTTAGAAATAAAATGATACCTTCTGTTAAGGTAATTTGGAGGAACCACAGTGCTGAAGAAGCCACGTGGGAACTTGAAGATGTAATGTGGAAATCGTATCCTCAATTATTTGCTTAATTATTGTGGAACCCCTTACAAATCGATTCTAGGGACAGAATCCTTTTAAGGGGGGAAGAATGTAACAGATGAGAATTTTTATTATGAGATTATGAGAAAAAAAAAATTTATTGTGATTCTGATGACAGAATCCTTTTAAGGAAGGAAGATTGTAACGATTGAGATTTTATATATTAAATTTTAATATTTATTGAATGAATAAATATTTTATATGATTTATTTATTGAGTTAAATAAATAAATTATGTGATTTTGTGGAATGATTTAATTAAGTGTTATATATTAAGTAAATGGATACTTAATATCTAATTTAATTGATGTGTATTGATTTTATAGTATAGTTCTAATTTAATTGAGATAATTAAATTAGATGAGTTATATGACGAGTGTTACATGAATTATAATTAGCGAGTAATTATAATTATGTGGTTATTCTTATGTGATTAATTGATGTTGGCTTTTAATTAATTAAATAGGAATGTTAAAGATTTAATTAATTAAAGTGTAACATTAAAGTATGTGTTAAAAGGATTTATTAAAATAAAGATAAGGATTTTAAATTGATTTTTACCAAACAAGGCCTTACTTTGTTTTAAACTTGTTTTACCAAACATGGCCTTAGTTAATAAAAAGAATTGTTTTTAAAATGATTTTGTTTAGCCAAACATGGCCTTAGACTTTTCAAATTCTTGTAACCTATATATTAAATAGTAGTTAGTGTATATATTTAATATATACGAGTTATATGTTTTATATAGTTATATGTATAATATATGTATATCAGATATATATGTTATACAAAAGATACGTTAGTTTTAGAAAACAAGAAAGAAAGAAAGAAAACAGAGAGAGCTAGAGAGAATACTCAGAGAAGAAGAAGAGAAGCTTTGAGAAAGCAAGAGGAGAGCTATACCCTATCATCATCTCCAACTCTTCTCCTAATCCAAGCTAGAAAAAGGGTATAATCCTAGAACTCCATAAGTTTTAATTATGTTCTTCAATATTTTCATAGTTTTAGAACTCTCTGTAAAAATTATTTTTGCAAAATTGATGTGAGCATGAATTTATGCGTGATATGTGTTATAGCATGATATTATATGAGTTATATAGTTGTTTCAACAATTCAATCCATGTAAGTTTGATAAACAAGAAGAATTATGTTCATAATGATTTACTGTGAACTAATTTTGAAAAATGGCCTTTGAAACTATCAAATTGGTGTTTGATTGTTGATTATTATTTAAATTGAGCATGGGTTATGTTAATAAGTTAAGCATAAGAATTAGTGCAATTGAAATTACATGAATTGGTTGAAAAACGAATTCGTAATAGCAATTTTTGTCAAGAACGCTTAATATTGTGTTTTTCTTTAAAAATCATGAAAATTTGGTTTTGATTATGTGTTGTAAGGATTTTATATGTTATAATCATGTTAAAGAGTCCAAAATTTTGTTGTTATCAAGTTTCATGTTCATCATGTTGAGAAAAATCGGATTCAGTGTGAAGAAATAAGCCAAATTAGCTTATTTCTTTGCCGTTCGCGAACTGGGGATTCCCACTAGAAGTGGTACCCGCCCCAACGAGTTAACAAGTTGTCCAGGAAATTTTGTTTTCCCTTCGTTGAGTTTTCATGCCGCGTTTGTTTAGCTAACTTATTTTTATGACTTGATAAGTGTAATAGGTAATGAGATAACATGCTTTTGATGCGTTTAAGATAGATTGACGTCTTATGTTTTTATATGATATGTGTGCTTGGATATTATTACCGAAAGGTGCAATATGATAGTAAAAGTACTATACGTGTTTGAGGTGCTTGGTTGTGAATTTAGCCTCACGTATGTGTATTAGTATCAACGTACGTCGTAACTATGTTGTGAGTTGGACTTGAGTATGAAGTTCAACGGTTTAAACGTTATAGTTAAGTACTAATAGACATTTTAAACGTAATGTAATGTGTAGGGTAATTGTGAAAGTGATTGTAATTATTAAAGTGTAGCTTGCGCTTGAGGCAAGTTCTCTACTTCTTATCTTTTACTTAAGCAAGTTTTCTAATCATTATTCTTCTACGTTATGCAAGTTCTTTCATGGTATCTTTTCATTGTGCAAGTTCTCTAACCCTTGCTCATTATATCATGCAAGTCTATATCGGATTCTTAACTCGTTATGTATTGTATGAGTTATACTGTATTCAAATATTCGTAAAGCATAAGTATTGAAGTATTAATTAAGTAATGTGATCTTGACTTAGTTGTTCAAGCAAGATCTACTTGATCTATCGAATGCTTTAAGTTATTCCTAAAGCATGCCTAGTTATCATGAAATCTATTATTGTATCTTACATTTGATTCATAATTCTTATATTATCGAACTATTAAAGCACTGTGAGTCGATTCAACTACTCCTAGTTGATGATAGTTGAAACTTCAAAGTTCCTTTATCTATCCAAACCAAACTTTCTTTGGTGCGGACTTGTATTCAAATACTGAGAATGAACAACCCTATTTCTTAGGGGACATTTATGCAAAAGTGTTAAGATGGTTGTGCACAATACATGGTACGAAGGGCTGATCCCCCTAAGTACGAGTTAAAGGTCCATAGTCTCAATGACTGTTATAGGTTTTAAATAAAAATATTTATAACCTAGGACATAGTTCAAGATCTTATGACCCTCAGATAAATTCGATATTCAAATTTTAAATATGATTAAAGAATTATTACTCAATTCTTTATTCTTAATGAAAGTAAAGTTATTCAAATCCTATGAAGCTATCCAAGATATGTCTTTATTATTGTTATATTTCAGTGAGCTTTTGTTTGCTCATTCTTGCATATTTTATAACCCCTTGCAGTTAAGGCCGAGAATGTTGACGTACCGTCAACAAGTAAAGGAAAAGGAAAGATGAGCAAGTGAAGACTTGTTGTCTTCAATTTTGTTTGTAATAAGACTTAGTTAATGATGTTATATTTTTGCATTTATTTTGATTGATGTTAAGGTTTAGATAACCCTGGGATTTTATTTGGACAAGTTGTAATCCTTTTTCAAGGAAGATTCTATTTAAGTATCTATGAAGGTTGTAATTTACTTTGCAATTCTTTACTATTGGGTAGATGTATGATTTATTTAGAAAGTGAACACCAAATCTTGTGAAAACGAAGTACTCGGATTTGGGGGTGTCACAATATTTCTATATTGAGCAAGTTCTTATTATTGTTTATTCAAGTCAAGATTCCATATAGAATATTATAATTCTTTTAAAGTGTTACTTCAGTTATCCAATACTTATTCGATTGTATACCTCTTGAGATTTATAATTTAATTTGAGTATCAGTTTATTGATGAACCTTATAAATCTAGCGAACCCTTATTCATTCAACTAATCCATAGTTGATAAACGTTCAAAATTCAAGAACTATTATTGAGCTTATCCAAACCAAACTTTCTTTGGTGTGGACTCTGATGTCAAACTGAGATGAACAACCCTGATATAGGGGATTACTTACGCTTTAGCGTTGAGATATTGTGCACAGTATCGTACTAGGTTGATCCCCCTATGTACGACAAGTAGAGTCCATAGTCTTATGTTTGTTAAAGGTTTAAAGTATAAACACTTGACTACCTAGAACATAGTTTAAGGTCTTATAACCCTCAGAAGGTCTTTTGATTCTTGTTATTCATTCTTGATTCAAAAGCTAATTTTTTTTATCCAGAAGTCTTTGATTCACTCGCATGCTATTATGTTATTGTTATATTGTTATACTTATGAGAAATCGTGCTCACTCTTGCGTAATATAACATTGCAATTAAGAACGAACGATCTGACGAGCCTTCCACTAGCAAAGGCAAGGGCAAAGTCAACAAGTGTTGAAGACTTGTTGTTTTATTAATAATGTTTATTAAAACCTATGTTAATGTCGTGTAAGAGTTATTATTTGTTTATGTTTCCGCACAGATGTTTAAGGTTAGTATGACCTGGGATTGATATATTTATTTTCTGATGTTGTAACCCCATAAGGGGAGGATTTATTTTTATCTATTTAATGGTTTTCATTTATTATGGGTAGATAGACATGATATTTGTATAGTGAACACCAAATCCCGTGGAAATTGAAGTACCCGAATTTGGGGGTGTCACAGGTTGGTATCAGAGATGTAGGTTATGAACCTTAGGTGGGGGAAAACCTTAGGGTAGTAGCCTTTGAGAACATAGTAAAGATAACTCTTATCGAGTTCTAAGAAAGATAATAACTTACCTTATGTGCTATGTGTTTATATTTATGTACTTACGAGAGTATCGATTAGTATCCCATAATAACTAATACTTAAAATTTGATTTGTCAGGCTGTCGGATGCTGGAGAACCAAGTCAGCCTAGGGACGTTGTACCTCGAGAGGCTAGAGAGGAGGAGCCCCGAGACATTCACACAGTCTGGGAGCAGTTAGTTCGATGAGAGAAATCTCCTTTGATCACATTCGCTGGTCAGGAGCATGAGCCGGTAGTCGATTCAGAAGAGGACTCTGAGGAGATCGAGATTCAGGCTGAGGCAGCTGAGGAAGATGATGAAGACCCTGAAGAGCTCCCACCAAACTCTATCAGTGCTGAGATGTACGATGAGCTGTATGACCGTAACATTGAGTTACAGGATACTGTTTGGGAGCTGAAGGAGCTGACGGTTACTCAACAGTCTACCATCGAGCAGAAGGATGGTGAGATGAAGGCTCTTTACACGTCTTGGAGATGTAGAGTGAGAGTTGATCCACGATAAGGGCCGAGGTGAAGAAAAGCCAGCTGAGATAGAGAAGCTGAAGAATGAATTTAAGAAAAATCAGCAAAGCTTGCCATAGCAGAGGATGCTTGGGTGAGGGATTCACGACGGGCCGATCTTGCAGAGGATAATGTTCGTGCAAAGAAAGCAAAGATTAAGGAGATGGACTACACGTTTCAAAAGGAAATTGATGTGGCCCAGGATCGGGCAGTGTACTATCCAGTCCAGTTCAAAGGTCTTTCCTGGTATATGTTAGACCGCAGGACGATGTTCCGCATTATAGATGAAGAACACAATAAATCTGTTCGACACCTTAGTAGGCAGTGATAGGAACAGTTTGATTATGTGAATATTTCTTTGAGTAGTTAATAATGTAAATTCCGATGTGCTTATAAACAGAGGAATATCTTGATGACTTAAATCCTGTAGATTCTTTATCTTGGGATAGTTGATGTAAATAGCAGTGATGCTATCGTATTACGTTTAAAACTTTTAATTAAATAAAAATATCAGAGTTATTTGAGATGATTATGTGTTAAGTGATTTTGTTAAATATTTAAGTTAAGTCTTAGATATTTAAAGAATTGAATAAGATCTAATAAGCGTATATCTTAAACAAAAATATGCCGCCGAGAAGAAGACCAAACCGCCGACCGGCCCAAGAAGGGTCAACAAACAATAATGACGCTAATGCCAATGCGAACCCTGTCCAACAGTTGGTGAATATTCTAACGGGAGCAATGAACAATCAGCCACAAGCTCCACCGAACACCTTGTTTAAAGACTTCAAGGCAGTGGGACCGCCAGAGTTTAAAGGCTACATGAACCCGATTGAAGCTCAAACTTGGGTTATGGAGATCGAAAAGGTTTTAGACATTGCCAGAGTCAGTGAGGACCAGAAAATAGCTTACGCTACATTCATGCTGAAATCAGAGGCCAGCTATTGGTGGCAGGCAAACAAGGTCCGTGGAGGAGAAGTTATGATCACCTGGGAGAGGTTTAAGGAGATGTTTTTTGAGATGTACTTTCTGACTAGCTCGCAGAATCAGATGGAAGTCCAATTTCTGGTGCTCAAGCAAGGCAACATGTCCATACCAGATTACGCTGTAAAGTTCAATGAATTGGCTAGGTTTTCCACATATCAAGTGCACACTGATGAGAGGAAGGCTAGGCGATTTGAGCAGGTACTGAAGCCCTAGCTGTATAGCAAAGTGTCAATGTTTCAATTGAACACTTTTGTTGGGGTACTGGAGAAGGCCATCCTCGCTGAAGGTGGAAGCAATGCGGTGACCAAGTACAATCAGGATCAGAGGAAGAAGAAGAATGAAAGCGAAGGAAATAACAAGGATGGTGGCAGCAACACGGGAGGAAGTAACAATCAGAAGCGGAGGTGGACTGATAACTCGTCAACTAGAAATCAGCAAGGAAGTTAGAAGAAGAGAATCAAAGCATGTCCAACCTGCGTGGAAGCTCACCTAGGGGTCTGTATGAAAGGAAAACGGGTGTGCTACAATTGTGGTGAGGAAGGCCACATAGCACCTAACTGTCCTAACCCTAAGAAGGGCGCCTGCTTCACGTGTGGTTCAAAGAATCATTTGGCTAGGGACTGTCCCAAGAAGAGATCTGGAGGGGCAGGAACAGAAGAGAATAGGGGAAATAGCGGTGGCAATTCTCTAACTATCATGGGACCAACCGCAACTAACCGACCAACCGCCAAGTCATTCAACATGACAGTGCAGGATGCTGTGCAGTCTCGTGATGTGGTGTCAGGTATCATTCTGATCAATAAAGTTAATGCTTATATATTATTTGATTCGGGTGCTACTTGTTCATTTATATCCGATGACTTTGCTAAGAACCTAGAATTGCCTAAGGACGAGTTAGAATACCCTATGAACATAGAAATTGTGAATAGAGAAGTGATCCCTGTTAAGTACGTACACAAGAACTGTAGAGTGGATATTAAGGGTAACGTTATGACCGTAGATCTTATCCCGATTAGACTTGGGGAATTCGATGCTATTCTGGGAATGGATTGGCTATTCAATTATGGGGCTGTAATTGATTGCCAGAAGAAATGTATTAACCTTATGACTTCGTTAAAGGTTGTGTTTTATGGCAGCAAGTCGCCTAGACAAGCGAGTTGTCTGACGATGATGCAGGCCAGAAAATTGTTAAGACAAGGCTGTATAGGATATTTAGCCTACATAGTCGACAGTCGTAAAGAGAACCCGAAATTAGAAGATATACCAGTCGTGAGGAACTTCGTAGACGTATTTCTAGATGATCTACCAGGACTTCCACCTGACAGAGAGGTTGAGTTTGTGATCAATTTGGCGTCAGGAATGGCTCCAATATCAAAGGCACCGTACCGGATGGCTCCGGTAGAGTTGAAAGAATTGATGGTACAGCTGCAAGAGCTACTGGACAAGAAGTAAATACAACCGAGCGTATCGCCGTAGGGAGTGTCGGTGTTATTTGTAAAGAAGAAGGACAGGACGATGCGGCTCTGGATCAACTACAGAGAACTGAATTAGGTCACCATTAAGAATAGATATCCATTACCGAGGATCGACTATCTGTTTGATCAATTAAAGGGAGCGAGATACTTTTCAAAAATAGACTTGAGGAGTGTTTATCATCAACTGAAGGTGAGGCCAGAGGATGTTCCGAAGACAGCATTTAGGACTCAATATGGTCACTACGAATTTTTGGTGATGTCATTCGGTCTAATGAATGCTCCTGCAGCATTTATGGGGCCTAATAAACGGAGTGTTCAAGCCATTTTTTGAAAAATTCGTGGTGGTCTTTATCAACGACATTTTGGTATACTCGAAGACCAAGGAGGAACATGTAGAGCATTTGAAAGTAACGTTAGAGGCGTTGAGAAGAGAGAAGTTGTACGCAAAATTTTCAAAATGTGAATTCTGGATTGAAGGGGTGCAATTTCTTGGACATGTGATCGATAAGGACGAAATTTTGATAGATCCCTCCAAAGTCGAAGCTGTGATGAACTGGGATCAGCCAAAAACACCGTCGGAAGTGAGACATTTTCTTGGATTGACAGGTTATTACAGAAGATTCATTCAGGAATTTTCAAAGATCGCAACTCCGCTGACGAATTTGACTAGGAAATCGGTGAAATTCTTTTGGACGGAGAAGTGTGAGGAAATCTTCCAAGAGCTTAAGAAAAGGTTAAGTACAGCACCTATGCTATCTCTTCTGGATGATACAGGAAATTTTGTGGTTTATAGTGATACATCGCATAAAGGACTTGGATGTGTGCTTATGCAAAACGGCAAGGTTATTGCGTATGCGTCACGACAGTTGAAGGATTACAAGAAGGGGTATCCGACCCACGACTTGGAGTTGGCTGGAGTGGTATTTGCTTTGAAGATATAGAGACACTATCTCTATGGGGAGAAGTGTGAAATATATATAGACCACAAGAGTCTGAAATATTTTTTTACATAGAAGGATTTGAATATGCGCCAGAGAAGATGGTTGGAATTGATAAAGGACTATGATTGCGTGATCTTATACCATCCGGGTAAGGCAAATGTGGTCGCCAACGCCTTAAGTAGAAAGGGTCGGGAGAAATTAATGATGTTGACGGCCCAGAAGGAGCTAATTTCAGCAATGAAGAAGCTGGAATTGGAAGTGAGGTATCCTATGGAGACTGACAAAAAGCTGTTCCAGCTGTAAGCTGGTATAAATTTGCTGGATAAGGTTAAGGAAGCTCAACTTCAGGACGAAGAATGTTAGAAGGTAAGGAAGAAGATATTTGAAGGAATCGAACCGAGATTCAAGATGGATAGTGAGGGACTGTTAAGATTTGAGAGCAGAGTTTGGGTACCGCCAGTGCCAGAAATTAAGGAAGACATTTTGAGCGAGGCTCATAGCTTACTGTATTCAATTTACCCCGGAAGTACCAAGATGTACCAGGATCTCTGACAACATTTTTGGTGGCCGAATATGAAACGAGATGTTTCCTATTGTGTTGCCAAGTGTCTAACATGTCAGAAAGTGAAAGCAGAACATCAGAGGCCGAGTGGTTCGCTACAACCTCTAGAGATCTTAGAATGGAAATGGGAACATATTACAATGGATTTCGTGGTTGGCCTTCCGACAACTCAAAAAGGCTACAACGCAGTGTGGGTTATCATTGACCGATTGACAAAATCAGCACATTTCCTTCCGATCAGATCAGATTCAACTTAGACCAGTTGGAAAAACTGTATGTGAGAGAGATTATTTCAAGGCATGGAGTTCCAGTGTCGATTGTTTTCGATCAAGATCCGCGCTACACATAGAACTTCTGGAAGCGACTACCGGAATGCATGGGGACACAGTTGAGAATGAGTACGACATATCACCCTCAGATAGACAGGCAGAGTGAAAGAACGATCCAGACATTGGAGGATATGTTGAGAGCGTGCATCATGGATTTCAAAGAAAATTGGGATGATCACCTACCGCTCGTTGAATTCGGTTACAACAACAGTTACCACGTTAGTACTCGCATGCCGCCTTACGAAGCGTTGTACGGCATAAAGTGTAGAACTCCACTATACTGGGATGAAATTGGCGAGATACAATTGCTAGGCCCAAAACTGGTACAGCAGACAGCAGAGATAGTCAAAGTGATCCGGACAAGACTAGTAGCAACTCAGGATAGGCAGAAGAAATACGCCGATCAACACAATAAGAACGTAGAATTTGAATCCGGTAACTTTGTTTTTTTGAAAGTCTCTCCCTGGAAGGGGAAGATCAGATTCGGTAAGAAGGGGAAATTGAGCTTGAGGTTCATTGGACCAATTGAAGTGATGCGAAGGATTGGAGAAGTCGTATATGAGGTAGCCTTACCTCCGACGCTAGAGAATGTCCACAACTTCTTCCATGTTTCAGTTTTATGACCCTACAAACCCGATTACAAACATGTGATTGAGTATGAACCCCTAAAATTTGAGAAAGATTTATCCTATAAAAAAATTCTTGTTCAGATTGTTGATAGGAAAGAACAAGTTCTTAGAAATAAAGTAATACCTTCTATTAAGATAATTTGGAGGAACCACAACGTTAAAGAAGCTACATGGGAACTCGAAGAGCATATGATGAAGAATTTTTTGTAATTTTTTATTTAATTTATGTGTAAGCGATTCTGGGGACAGAATCTTTGTAAGGGGGGAGAATGTAACAGAACGAAATTTTTAATTGAACCGTGATTCTGGGGACAGAATCCTTTTACGGGGGGGGGGGGGGGGGGAATGTGACGAACGAGATTTTGTAATTTATTTAAATATTTATTAAATTAAATAAATATTTTTTGATAATTTAATTATTGAATTAAATAATTATGTGATGAATTATGGTAGATTAATTTAATTATATGTGTTACATTAGTTAAATTAATGTGGAGAATTTTATTGTTCAAAGTATGTATTTAATTGAGCTTATTTGATTTAATGAATTATTTAAATAAGCATAATGTTATTCTAATTAATTTAATAATTAATTAGAGATTTAATAATTTGACATAATTAATAAATAAGAATTTTAATTATGTGACTATGTGATTTAATGTGAATTTATGCTATTTTATTTAATTGATTTAAATAAAATATTTGATTAATAGGATGTGACATTATTAAACTATATTATAGTAAGTTAATCAAAATAAATGGAAATGAAGAATAATGGACAAACAAATAAAGCCCTAAGGGAGGTTTTAGCAGTTAACCCATTACAGATTAATTGACCACTAAGTTATACGTGTTATACTATACGTAATATACATATATCATATATCAGTTCTTATATCACACAATTCAGAGAAAATATCAGAGAACTTTAGAGAGAAAAGAGAGAAAAATTGAGAGAGAGAGAGAGAGAGTTGTGAATTGAAGAAGAAGTAGAGAAGATTTTCATCATCTTTGAATCATCTTCACAAACTAGCAAGGGTAATCCCTTCATCTTTAATTTAAATTCATGTTCTTATATTTTCCAATTACATATTTTAAAAGTTCTCTATGAATGCAAAGTTTGATGATTGTTGATTATATGACCGTGTATGTGTTACTAAATGATTAGAACATGATTTCTACCATCTATGTATGTTTAAAACAATCAAATTCATAAAAGTATGCTTTAATTTAGAATTCAAAAGTCTCAGAGTATAAAAGTTGTATATATGGCCTTACGTACAAATTAAATATTTTAAGTCGATGATTGTTGATAATATGGCTTTAGGTGTGTTAATATATGTTTCATAACATGTTTTAAACCATATACGCATGATTTACAGTGATTAAAACTATGTAATTATGTTTCAATTGGGTTATCAAAAGTTACAGAGTATGAAAGTTGTATATATGGCCCATATGTAACAATTAAATGCTTTAAATCGTTTGTTTATATGACACCCACAAATCTGGTATCTAAATTTCCACAGGATTTAGTGTTCACTATTCAAATATCATACAACAATCTACCCATAAATATTGAAATTCATTTAATAGATAAATAAATTATCATCTCCCTATAATAGGGTTACAACATCTGAAATAATAAATCCTAGGTCATACTTAACCTTAAATCTGTGTTGCGGAAACGTAATCAAATAAGTCTTAATCATTTCACATAAGTCTTGAACTTTAACATTTCAATAACATCACAAGTCTTCAACACTTATTAGCTTTTCTTTGCCCTTGCTACTAGAAGGCTCACCAGATTGTTCATTCTTTGCTGCAATGTTATTATGCAAGAGTGAGCACGAATGCCCGCAAGTATAAAAATAAGACAATAATAACATGCGAGTGAAATCAAAGAAATCTGAATAACAAAAAGCTCAACTTTTGAATCAAGAATAATAATCGAGAGTCAAATTACATCTGAGGGTCATAAGACCTTGAACAATGTCCTAGGTCAAGTATATTAACCTTTAACCTTTAGCAGTCATAAGACTATGAACTTTACTTCTCGTACTTTGGGAGATCCGCCCTTCGTACCGATACTGTGAACACTACCTCAACACTTAAAGCATCATCAATTCCCCTTTAATAGGGTTGTTCATCTCAGTTTGACATCAGAATTCGCACAAAATAAAGTTTGGTTTGGATAATTCAATAGTAGTTCTAGAATTTAGAACGCTCATCGACTATGGACTAGTCGAATCAATAAGGGTTCGCTAGTCTTAAAAGATTCAACAATATAAGATATTCAGTTTGAATAATAACTTCTCAAGGGTATACAATCGAATAAGTATTGTATACTGAAATGATACTCTTAAAAGAACCATGAGATGACAGGACTGACTTTGACAAACCAACCAACTGCAAGGACAATCAACATTACCGTACAGGATGCTGTGCAGTCTCGTGATGTGGTGTCAAGTATCATTCCGATCAATAAAGTCAATGCTTATATTTTATTTAATTCGGGTGCTACTTGTTCATTTATATCCGAGGACTTTGTAAAGAACTTAGAATTGCATAAAGACGAATTAGAAATCCCTATGAACATAGAGATTGCGAACAGGAAGTTATTCCTATTAGGTATATACACAAGAACTGTAGAGTGGATATTAAGGGTAACGTTATGAATGTAGATCTTATTCCGATTAAACTTGGGGAATTTGACGTTATCCTGGGAATGGATTGGTTATCAATTATATGGCTGTAATTGATTGCAAGAACAAATGTATTAACCTTATGACTCCGTCAAAGGTTGTGTTTTATGGCAGCAAGTCGCCTAAGCAAGTGGGTTGTCTGACGATGATGCAAGCCAGGAAGTTATTAAGACAAGGCTGTGTGGGGTATTTAGCCTACATAGTCGATAGTCGTAAAGAGAATCCAAAGTTAGAGGAGATACCAGTCGTAAGGGACTTCATGGATGTGTTTCTGGACGATCTGCCAGGACTTCTCTAGATAGGGAAGTAGATTTTGTTATCGATTTGGTGCCAGGAACGACTCTAATATCGAAAGCACAGGATGGGCATGGTTCTATCCTTTTCTTCTGACTCCCTTGCTAATTTACGGATGGCGGGTTGTCATTCCACCTTCGTTTATGATTATTGGTTCCTCTCGTGTTACTGCCACTAGCCTTTTTATTTCCTTCACTTTCATTCTTCTTCTTCTTCTGATCCTGATTGTACTTGGTCACCGCTTCTCTTCCACTTTCAGCGAGGATGGCCTTCTCCAAAACTCCAGCAAAAGTGTTCAATTGAAACATTAACACTTTGCTATACAACTAGGGTTTCAGTCCCTGCTCAAATCGCCTAGCCTTTTTTTCGTCAGTATGCACCTGATATTGGGCAATCCTAACCAATTCTTTAAATTTTTCTGCATAGTCGGGCACATACATATTACCCTATTTTAACTCCAGAAACTGCACCTCCATTTGATTCTAGGACCTGCTTGGGAAGTACATCTCGAAAAATATTTCCTTAAACCTTTCCCAGGTTATTACACCTTCTCCTCCCCTAACCTTATTTGCCTGCCACCAGTAGCTGGCTTCTGATTTTAACATGGATGTTGTGTAGGCGGTCTTCTGGTCCTCTCTAACTCGGGCGACCACAAAAATTTTCTCCATCTCCATAACCCAAGTTTGAGCCTCTATCGGGTTTGTGGAGCTTTTAAACTCCGGCGGTCCAACTGCCTTAAAGTCTTTAAAAGAGGTGTTCCGTGGAGCTTGAGGCTGATTATTCATCGCTCCAGCTAACAGATTTACTAACTGCTGAACGGGGTTCGCATTGGCATCATTGTTGTTATTGTTATTGGTTGACCCTTCTTGGGCTTGTCGACGATTTTGTCTTCTTCTTGGCGGCACATTTCTGTTAAGATATACGCTCATTAGATCTTTATTCAATCTCTTAAATACTTAAGACTTAACTCAAATATTTAACATAATCACTTTAACTCATAACATCTCAAATAAACTTTGATATTTTATTAAAATCAAAAGTTTTTAACATAGTACGATAGCATTTCTGCTATTTACATCAACTATCCCGAGATAAAAGATCTTCAGGAGTTAAATCATCAAAATATTCCTTTATTTATAATCACATCGGAATTTACATTATTAATTATTAGTTAAGCATTCACATAATCATACTGTCCCATCACTGCCTGCCAAGACATCGGACAGCTTCGCTACGCTCCTCCTCCATTATGCGGGACATAGTCCTGCGATCTAACATATACCCAAGCAGTCACTCAAACTGAATTAGATATCTCATAACTCGGTCCTGGGCCTCATCAATGGCCCTCAGAAACGTGTAGCACGTCTCTGCAACCTTAGCTTTCTTTGCACACGCCTCATCCTCTGCCAGATCTGCACGTCGTGCATTGCTCACCCAAGCTTCCTCTACTATGGCGAGTCTTTCTAATTTCTCTTTTAACTTATTCTTCAACCTTTCTATCTCCTCAGACTTCTGTTCACTTTGGCCCTTCTCATGAGCCAAGTCCCACTCCATATTTCCAAAATGGGTGTGGAGTGTCTCAACCTCACCATCCTTCTGCTCGATGGTAATCCGTTGAGTAACCGCCTGCTCTCTCAACTCCTGAATCGTATCTCGTAACTCTATATTGTGATCATACAATAAATTGTACATATCAGCGCTGACAGAGTTTGGTGGGAACTCCTCAGGGTCTTCCTCCTCCTCCCCCTCCTCCTCGGTAGACACAGCCGGGATCTCCAACTCCTCAGGGTCCTCCTCTGAGTCAATCTCTGGCTCATGCTCCCGACCAATGACTGTGATCAAAGAGATGGCTCTGGCTGAACTAGCTGCTCCTAGACTATATGTATGTCTCGGGGCTCCTCATCTCTAGTCTCTAGGGGTACAACATCCCTGGCCTGACTAGGTCCTCTAGTATCTGACATCCTGACAAAATAAGTTTTAAGTCTTAGTTATAAGTGATGCTAATCAATACTCTAACAACTATGAACACATAAACAAATAGCACATAAGGTAATTTTATTATCTTTCTTAGAACTCAAAAAGAGTTATCATTACTCTCTTCTCAAAGGCTACTATCCTAAGGTTTTTCCCCACCTAAGGTTCATAACCTACGGTTTTGATACCAACTTGTGACACCCCCAAATCCGGTATCTAAATTTCACAGGATTTGGTGTTCACTGTTCAAATATCATACAACTATCTACCCATAAATATTGAAATTCATTTAATAGATAAATAAATCATCATCTCCCTATAATAGGGTTACAACATCTGAAATAATAAATACATAATAAATCACAGGTCATACTTAACCTTAAATCTGTGTTGCGAAAACGTAATCAAATAAGTCTTAATCATTTCACATAAGTCTTGAACTTTAACATTTCAATAACATCACAAGTCTTCAACACTTGTTAGCTTTTCCTTTGCCCTTGCTACTAGAAGGCTCACCAGATTGTTCATTCTTAGCTGCAATGTTATTATGCAAGAGTTAGCATGAATGGCCGCAAGTATAAAAATATGACAATAATAACATGCGAGTGAAATCAAATAAATCTGAATAACAGAAAGCTCAACTTTATAATCAAGAATAATAATCCAGAGTCAAATTACATCTGAGGGCCATAAGACCTTGAACTATGTTCTAGGTCAAGTATATTAACCTTTAACCTTTAACAGTCATAAGACTATGGATTTTATTTCTCGTACTTAGGGATATCAGCCCTTCGTACCGATACTGTGCACACTACCTCAACGCTTAAAGCATCATCAATTCCCCTTTAATAGGGTTGTTCATCTCAGTTTGACATCAGAGTCCGCACTAAATAAAGTTTGGTTTGGATAATTCAATAGTAGTTCTAGAATTTATAACGCTCATCGACTATGGACTAGTCGAATCAATAAGGGTTCGCTAGTCTTAAAAGATTCAACAATATAAGATATTCAATTTGAATAATAACTTCTCAAGGGTATACAATCGAATAAGTATTGTATACTGAAATGATACTCTTAAAAGAACCATAACATCTCATATGACATTCTGAACTTAAGTAATCAAGAATAAGAATTTTACTTGATATAGAATTTAAGTCTATAACTTGCTCAATATAAAAGTAAGGTTTAGA
This sequence comes from Panax stipuleanatus, assembly GCA_020205555.1. NCBI lineage: Eukaryota > Viridiplantae > Streptophyta > Magnoliopsida > Apiales > Araliaceae > Panax > Panax stipuleanatus. The sequence goes on along the minus strand of CM035126.1, from coordinate 35,306,534 downwards.
AACTTGCTCAAATGTAAAGATTTGAGTTTAGGAAACTTGCTCAATTTAAAGAGTATAGTTAGGAAACTTGCCTCGTGCGCAAGCTACAATTATAATTCACGTTCCTTAATTACTCTTACCTATCAATACATTCACAATATCAATTAATCACAGGTTCGATATGATTATCAATTCACGACAGTGTTCTTCGAACTCATTATTAGGTTTTTCAAATACTGGTTTCAAGTCAATTAATTAACTTATTAATCAATCACATAACCTAAGTTATTAATCTTGTATTAACATCTTATCACATACATAACATGTCTTCATGTTTATTAGATTTAAAACACATTACTCAAAATTTAACACTTAGAAATTTTTAGAATTTTTCCAGACAGGTGCAACCGCACGGCATTAACCCTTTGGCACGGCGCGGTCGCGCGGCTACGAATTTCCAGAATCTCACGAAGCACACAGAACTCGGCCATTTTCTCCCAATTTACACCAATACACTGATTTGTAATGTTACCCATGAAGTATAAACTTCACATGAACATCATAAATCACTTTTAGCACGTTTCTAACATTTTAAATCATGTAATTACACAATTTAAAACATTTAATTTCATTGTTCTTCATAATTTTGTCAAGTTTGATAAAAAAAATTGAAATTTCTCATTACGGATTCGTTATAACACCAAATCCGTTCATTCCAATTCTATTCTCTTTGTTTTAACATATAAAAACATAATCATGTGTCAGGTTTAATTAAAACATATGATTACAGCATTTATTTCACCCATATGGGTTATTCACCCATATGGGTTATTCACCCATATTAAATACTATGTATTTCATACAATCCAATTATCAACAAAATTACATGGTGTGATCAGTGTAAATCATGTATACATGATTCAACACACACTATTAATCATATATCAATCTTTATATGATCATATCTTACTTAATTTCTCAAAACAATCATTAACAAATAAATTTTTACAAAGACGTATAAGAAATCTGTAACTTTTCAAAAACCCAATTAAGGCCAAATTACATGATTTTGATCATTTTAAATCTTTCATACCAAATACAAAACACGATATAATCACACACACGTGTATATATATAGCCATATCATGACTTAATTTCAAAACTAATTTTTATAAAAACATTCAAATATGTATTGAAGAACTTTGAGAAAATATAAATTTTGAAAACCTAAAAGAAGGGAATTACCCTTTTGAAGATGATGAAGATGAATACACTCACAGGCAACATAGTGATTTCTCAATTTCTTCTCTCTTTATCTCTCTCAATTCTTCTTCACAGAACACTATCTATTCTCTCTAACTTTTTAACTTTGAAAAATAATGTAAACGTCTGACAAAATATACATATATGTATATATAATCTACTGTTGTATTAAATAACGGACTAACCTCTACAAGGGCCTTGTTTGGCTAACACACTAATTCTTTTTCTATTTATTTTAATTAACTAATTTACTATATAGTTAATTGTCACACTATTAATTACTCAATTAATTTTATTTAAATCAATTAAAAAAAATATAATAACTTTACATTAATTCACATTGTCACATAATCAATATTCTTATTTATTAATTATGTCAATTCATTAATTCTCTAATTAATTATTAAATTAATTATAGTAACATTATACTTATGTAATTAATTCATTTAATCAAATAAACTCAATTAAATATATACTTTGAACTATTAAATTACTACACATTAATTTAATTAATGTAACACATATAATTAAATTAATCTACCACAATCTTATGAATGAATTATTTAACTCAATAATTAAATCATTGAAAATATTTATTTATTTCAATAGATATTCAAATAACTGTACAAAATTCTCGTTCGTCACAGTTTAACTTGAAATTGACGATTGAATATGATTATGCATATTTAAACGAACAAAACGGAATTCAAACGGACGGATTCGGTGATATAACGAATCTGTAACGTTGAATTTTATATTTTCCATCAAAACTTGACGAATATTGAAAAATAGTGAAATTAAATGATTTAATTTGTGGAATTATGTGATTTAATGTGTTAGAAGCAAGCTATAATCGATTTATGATGTTCTTGTGAAGTTTATACTTCTTGGGTAACATTACAAATCGTTATATACCTTATAAATTGGAGTTAATTGGGTTGTTATGTGTTTTCTTTGCGAACGGCAGAATTTGGGTCTGCGTCGCAGCGCGGCTGCGCCACTTCAAGGCACACTTGGAGCTCGGCCGTGCCGCTGCAAAGAGCAATTGGAGCGCGGCCGCACTCTACTTGCAGAATTTCAGAAATTTTTCTAAGTGTTCAAGTTTCAAAGATATGTTTTAAAATCTAAGGTAATGAACATGAAGACATGTTAAGCATATAATAAGATGTTAATAACTTACATTATGTGAATAATTAGTATGTTAATTTCATAACTTAAACCGTTATTTGTAAAGTCTAATAATGTGTTCAAAGACTAATGTTGTGATTCGATGAGTATATCGAACTTATGATTAATGGGTATTATGAATGTATTGATATGTAGGATTTAATAAGGAACGTGAATTAATTGTAGCTTGTGCAAGAGGCAAGTTTCCTAAACTCAAACCTTTAAATTAAGCAAGTGTTCTAAACGTAAGTTTTACTCTTATTGAGCAAGTTCCTTAAATGCTAAATTACTCATTGAGAAAGTCATAGACTTATATTTCTATATTGTGCAAGTTCTTATTATTGTTTATTCAAGTCAAGATTCCATATGAGATATTATAATTCTTTTAAAGTGTTACTTCAGTTATACAATACTTATTCGATTGTATACCTCTTGAGATTCATAATTCAATTTGATTATTAGTTTATTGATGAACCTTATAAGACTTGCGAACCCTTATTGATTCGACTAGTCCATAGTTGATGAACGTTCTAAATTCCAAAACTATTATTGAGCTTATCCAAACCAAACTTCCTTTGGTGCTGACTCTGATGTCAAACTGAGATGAACAACCCTGTTATAAGGGATTATTTACGCTTTAACGTTGAGATATTGTGCACAGTATGGTACTAAGAGTTGATCCCCCTATGTACGAGTAGTAAAGTCCATAGTCTTATGATTGTTAAAGGATTAAAGTATAAACACTTGACAACCTAGGACATAGTTCAAGGTCTTATGACCCTCAGAAGTTCTTTTGATTCTTGTTATTCATTCTTGATTCAAAAGCCGAGTTTTTTTTTATTCAGAAGTCTTTGATTCACTCGCATGTTATTATGTTTTTGTTATATTGTTATACTTGTCGACAATCGTGCTCACTCTTGCGTAATATAACATTGTAGTTAAGAACGAACGATCTGACGAGCCTTCCACTAGCAAAGGCAAGGCAAAGTCAACAAGTGTTGAAGACTTGTTGTTTAATTGATAATGTTTATTAAAATTTATGTTAATGTTATGTAAGACATATTATTTGTTTATGTTTCAGCACAGATGTTTAAGGTTAGTATGACCTGGGATTGATGTATTTATTTTCTGATGTTGTAACCCCATAAGGGGAGGATTTATTTCTATCTATTTAATGGTTTTCATTTATTATGGGTAGATAGACATATGATATTTGTACGGTGAATACCAAATCCCATGGAAATTGAAGTACCTAGATTTGGGGGTGTCACATCATGCCCCTGGGAATCAAAGGTGTCAGCTAATGACGGATCCCCGCCCAAATGGCGATAGTACATCGACAGCCTCTCCACCTGATGAGTCAAAGCTGCGATCAGGGACTGATGAGAAGGATCCTGAAAGCAAGCGATCCACTCAGTCATCACGATGGACCCTAGGACCATGTCTCCCAAGAGCTGGGCAGCCCTGATCTGTGCTCCAATAGAGCGAGGGCGCCACAAGGTGGAGAAGTCATCTGAGGTAATGGGGTCGTGATAGGTGAAACCCCTTATACCACGCCACAAGAATCTCTGAAACAGGAAGAGGCAAAGGCCAAAATTGTAACACCCCGAAATTCGGGCTATTTTTCAAACCCGAGTTATGTGCATCAAGGTACTAGTCATCCCAAACATACATCATTATACAACTAAATATAACAACACGCATCCTCAAATCCCAGGTTTTATTACATTAAAACCTTATTCATTACAAATAATGGTAATTACATTATTCTTTACATCTTACCAGAGTGACTTTCATCCGCCACAAAAGATACATAACAATTCGTTAAACTACTCTATAGTTTAACTAACTGTGGCTTAATCTTCACGCTTTTTCATATAATAAACAACACTTCAGCAGGACACCGGTCAGCTTGATCTTTACGGGATCCTTAAGTCCGTTCTAACATTGTTCGCTGAAAATATTTTTATTTATATCAAGAGTGAGTATTCAATTGCTCAGCAAGTTAAAGTAGTTGAATAAAAACTAAGCAAGAGTCACGTATTCTTTTAAAATTTTAATAACCGAACAAAGGTTATGAAGTAATTTAAATAATAGGAAAAACTCTTATTCCTATCATTTTAAAACATTAATCACATTTACTTTCACATACCTTACATTCAGTCTGGTAAGAATCATTAGCACAGACTTAATCCTAACAATTCACAAATAGAACCATACCACATTAAACCGTTCAATCGCAAAATAGTTTATTTCACATAAACACATAAGTGTTGAAAGCTCGGCACAAGGCCTCATACATAAACACCTTGCACAAATATCACACATTTGCACATACAAAATACTTTCTCATGTTCAACATCTGAGAAAGTTAAGAAACTAACATTCATTTAAAAATATGAATGAAGTCAGGAAACTTTCCCTAAGCACAACTACAACTTATAGTTTATGTTGAACTGTTTACCACAATCCCTATATATCGCATAAGAAAATACCACACACGCCAATTAGTCATATATTTGACTTACGCATTAGTTTAAACTTAACTTTACTTCCAATAGCTCGCTTCCTTGTAATCTAAGTCTACCCGACCAACTTTACTTTCATTCCTTCGGTATTATGACATACGGAGATGGCATAAACCTTATAACCGTCTTTTAGGATAGATTTATATTCTAATCTTCTTCTTATAAAATTTCTAGGACTTAACTCATCCTATACTGATAAGTGGCTTATATGACCACTTATTCGGATAGTAAACAACTCATACTGTTGCTTAAACTCAAGTATCGTTGTGCGTTTTATGTGTTTTTGCTTCGTTTTGTGATTTTTAGGTTTATAAACTCTTCGTGTGCAAATTGAGCTTAAAAGGCAAAAGAACGCTTAAATGGGGCAAATGCCAGACTTGACTTTTCAATTGAACGGGACTTGGCTTTTGAGTGGGATATAAGGGGGCTCGTTTTAGGCAAGAAAGAGCATCATATATTCATGTATTGCCCTTAAGCCCTAGTTTTTCCTCTTCCTTCTCTTTCAATTCCTTGTCTAGGAATAGATTAGGTTAGAGATTAGTGTTAGATTAGTTTAAAGTATTTAGATTCTAGGGTTTGATTTGTATTGAAGATTGAAGTAAGAGGATTGACATCAAGGGTCCAAGCTTGGAGAAAGATTTGAAATCTCTATCCTTAATCTCTCTTTGCTATTACATTGTATATTTAGATGATGTTATTGAATCTTGTGGATAATATACTTGAGTTATTTATGGCTTAAGCTTATTTTGAGGTTCCAATGGAACCTTTTTAGTGGTTTACTTTGATATGCTTCCATGCTTGTCTCTTTGATTAATATATGACTGTCTATTACGATTCGTGCTTGCGTTGCTTAATTGATTTTGCAACCAATTACTATGATAACCTATGTGGACTTGAAAGACAAAGCATATGTTTAGATCTAATCGTAGTAGCAGGTGATTGTGCATTCACATGGCATTAGATGTATGATTTGTGCTTAGGATAGACATATACCAAAGCGCCGTCCGTAGTCAATAGAGGACTTGACCTAAACCCTATTTACTTATAAACGCCGTAGACATATAGGGGTTTAGATAATGTAGGTGTTCACGTGCATTCTATCATCTGTGGATTGCACGTGATATAGAGTAGGTGCATCGAAAGATGGTCTTCTCTCACGTTTGTGTTCTCGGTTAACTATCTTGACTATTAATTTGACCTAATTGGAAGTATGTCGATTTAAATGAATCATTAGGGAAAATTGGAATCTCTTATCTTCATTATCTAATTCGACTCTTGGATTAATTAGTTTAACTTCAATTCCTTGCCTAGTTTAACTTAGATTAATTCCATCTTCTTTTCACCCGTTTAAACAAGACTGAAATGGTTATGTGCTAGTGATTTGGCGACCTTTTATCTGTTAATTCCTCATGGGAACGATATATGTACTTACACTTTATTACTTGTTGACCGTGTATACTTGCACGAATACATTGATCGGTAAAACGACCAACATGTTTTTGGCGCCATTGCCGAGGAATTAATTGGATACCTGTTTGCCAACATTAGTTTCAATCAAATTAGTCTTAATTTAAACTTTTTATTTTTGTTTAATTCTCTTCTCATATTCTCTTTTCAGGTACAATGGACTTAAATTTCTATCCATGGAATGGTACAAGGCAAGAGCAACTAAGGGAAGCATACACTGATGGCGTCAACCCAATTGCAACACTTTCAGCACAACTAGTGGTTCTCTCGAGGAAGCTGGATACTATCTCAGCTCAGCAGAATCGAGAGACGGCAGTGACCTATGACTATGGTTCTGGAAGCTACACGAGCCATCAGGAGCCTATCAGTTATGGGCAGGAGCAGTATGGGGTGGTTATTCCTACACCGAACCTTATCCCACTTATCAACAAGATTGGGGGTATCACCCAGACCCTTCAGTAAACTACTATCAAGACCAACACTGGGATCCAAATCCCGCATACGCCCCAGAATGCACCTTCCAGACTCCAATTTACGAGCCTCAACACAATTTTGAGGGTGAAACAGAAAATGCAAGCTTAGAAGAAGGAGGTGATATATCACTGAAGGACATCTTGATTGAGCAACATAAATCAGTCAAGAATATCCAGAACTGGGCAGAGCATATTAGCAAGGCCTTGATGATAGAGGATGAATAAGGGATGCAAAACCATACTGTGAGCTATCAAGAATAATATGAGCCAAGTCCAACTTATGCACCAGAACTCCCATATCAATCCCCATGTTTACAAGGAGAACAGTCCCAAATGGAATTCATGTATAGGAGCTTAGAAAGCCAAGAGGAGAGGCTTAGGAGCCAAGAGCAATCAAGCCAGAACTTCCAGAATCAGATGGCCCTAATCAACACTCCTACCAATGAGCATCAGTATATGGATTCCGAGACTAAAACTAAAAAGGAAGGATTAAACACTATGTGGGGTAGCTCATTAGCATCAACAAAGGAGATCTTGGTCGAACAAGAGCAGTCAATTGAGGATCTTCAGACTTTGGTAGAGCAAATTAGCACAGCTTTAAGGAATGAGGAGGTGATTGAGCAAGTAAATGAAGCTCAAGATAGTCAAAGTCCAATGCCTCAGATGACTAAAGCCTGTGAGTAATAATCCCCAAGATACTTGGTGCTATGAAATGGATGCAGAAACTAATGGAGATTCAGAAGTGCACTTGCAACTGGATGGGCATAAGGCAATGGATATCGAGGAGACGATTGGGGATGTGGAAAATGAAAGTGAACTGACAGTGACAATTCCCCAAGAGCCTTCTCCGCCGAAGTTTGAAACACCAGTCAAGTTTGCACACCCTTGCCCCCTTGGAAGCCACATTACAGATACGGATCTCGATGACATGAGAGAGTCCGTGAGCTTCAAACCATGGTGGTCAGAAGAGAAGAGAATAGAAGAAGAATCCATTATGTGGTCTATAACTCCATGCCTCGATCATTTCACCTACACAACGGAACCCTTGCCTAGCGCCCCAACCTTCAAGACGGGGAATTCTTTTATTTATCCAATGCTAGGTAGTTTAAATCTGCATCTGCTCCTACTACGAAGCTGCCAAAGTCACACAGCTATTCTGATGGATGGAGGGGTTCTCCAGTATCGTCGGGGAGTTGGGTAGCAGTGGGCAGACACAGTCGAGCTAGAGGACTATAAATCAAGCGCTAGATGGGAGGCACCCCATCATTTTTCTCTCTCTTTGTTTAATTCTCCATTACCTACTTCCCATCATCCCTCTCTCTATCTCTTTGTTTATTTCTCCATTTACATGCTTTCTATCACATTTCCCTCCCCCTCGTTTAATTCTTATTAGTTAATATTTAGTTTAAATTTTTGCATATTGTATGAATTAGGAGTTCATTGCCTACATTTTTGAACTTAGGCATGAATGCGTATATTTTTGGGATTAAAAAGCTTATAGCATATTTTTGATGCACTTGCATTACTTATACGCACTTAGAGAATTTTTGGGAATTTAAATGCATGTATCTTTCCATGTTTAATTCTCTTGATGTAAATATTAAGTATTAACTTTTGATGGTTTTATACGGCTTAATAAGTCTTGTCTGCATATTTCAGGTTAAAAGCTGTTTGGGAGCAAAGTTCAAATGCCATAGCCTCTGTGCCTAGAAAAATTCTGCAAAAAACAGGATCTGGCATGCCGCGCGGCCGCGCCAGGATAAGCATGAGCTGGCGCGCGGCCGCGCCTCTCACAGACTGGGCCTAACTTAAGGAAAATTCTTGCAGATTTTGGGGGGCCATCGCTTCATGTAAATCAGCAGCACACAAGCCTCTTATCCCAAACCCTCAAGTTCCTTCATGCAATCTGCCATCTCTTCTATCTCATGCAATCCCCTCCACTACAGGCCTTAGTTTTGAAAACCTCATACCTCCTCAATCCAAAGTACCAATTCTCATCCACCTCATCCTCTCAACCTGATCAACTGAGATATTGAGTGTGAGATCTCTAGCAGAGCAAGATTGATTTGGAGTTGGGTTGGTTCGTTGAGTACAGTACTGAGCGGGGTTTATTTTTCCAGAGCAGAAAGAGAGACGGGGGAAACTTTTGAGAGGGCAGCCACTTCATTCATGCAGCATCAGAAGCCGAGTAGAGGAGTTTCTTTCTTTTTACCTTTACCTTCAATGAGGACATTGAACATTTTAAGTTTGGGGGTATTGGTGTTGTTTTTGCATGTAGTTAGTTCATTATATGTTTTACATGTAGTTAGTTCATTTTATGTTGTGTTAGTTCATTTAGTGCATGTATTTAGTGCATGTAGGTTGTAAATAGTTAAAATTTGTGAAAATTTTAAAAAAATTCTTTTATTTTTGCATTCTGTGTTAGAGCATACTGCATGAATCCAGTTTTTAGTTGGTTAGTTACGTATTTAGCCTATGAGGAAACTAAAATCACTCAATTTTTGAACTGATTGGAGACTTAAGCTTGATTTGAAGGTCATATATGTAAATCCTTATATGTCAGATACTGTGTAGCCAGTTAGCACGATAGAGTAACCATCATGACATGCTAAGTTTAAATGTTCACATACTTGTCTTCTGGTGGGAAATCTATGTTTGAATGAAAGAGTTTCAGTCTCTTATGATAATAACTAAGACTGTTAAAAGCTTAAGTTTGGGGGAAAACAGGGGTTTCGCATGATATTTGGGGAGATGGAGCGTAAGACGCACTCCCCTATGAAAAAGAAAAAGAGAAAAGAAAAGAAAATGCATTGAAAAAGAAAAAAATAGAATAAACACATTGGCTACGTCGAGTTCTGTGGCCTTTGATGTTCGAGCAAGTAAGCCCTCAGGGTGTCTCTACACCCAGCGCCCTAAGGCCGTCTGGTCTGGGAGTCGTTGGTCAAAAGCTCCCTACATGGATATCATTGAAGAGCCTAAGAGAACTAGGCATTGCACGGTCGATAGTGTACACGGGAAAGTGCGAATACGCCCTCGTGAATAATAAGACCTTAATGAAAACCCTCTATTGACTCTTAACTCTAGTAATGCACGGTCTTAGTTAGAACTTATATGATTTACTATTTTTCTTAAGTTAAAGCTTGTTTTTCCCCTAAGAAGCATAGTATGTGAGTAATTTATCTGAATGCATATCTAATGGTTGCTAGGCACACAACACACAATACATCAGTGCTGACAGTTTTGGATTTGCAGAATATGCCTTATGGTCTTGTTTTGGGTAGCTTATCTGTTTGACTATCTCGTGGTTTTTTGAGGCATTGCTTTGAAAGTTCAATACTGGCTGGGAACTTGGATTCGCATTCATGATAGTGTAGGTTGCATACATTGTAGATTCTGCATTGCATCTTTTGTTTAGTTTTGTTTTGGTTGCTTGAGGGCAAGCAACGTTTAAGTTTGGGGGTATTTGATAAGTGGCTTTTATGACCACTTATTCGGATAGTAACCAACTCATACTGTTGCTTAAACTCAAGTATCGTTGTGCGTTTTATGTGTTTTTGCTTTGTTTTGTGATTTTCATGTTTATAAACTATCCGGGTGCAAATTGAGCTTAAAAGAGCAAAAGAACACTTAAATGGGGCAAATGCCAGACTTAACTTTTCAATTGAACGGGACTTGGCTTTTTAGTGGGATATAAGGGGGCTCGTTTTGGGCAAGAAAGAGCATCAGATATATATGTATTGGCCTTAAGCCCTAGTTTTTCCTCTTCCTTCTCTTTCAATTCCTTGTCTAGGAGTAGATTAGGTTAGAGATTAGTGCTAGATTAGTTTAAAGTATTTAGATTCTAGGGTTTGATTTGTATTGAAGATTGAAGTAAGAGGATTAACATCAAAGGTCCAAGCTTGGAGAAAGATTTGAAATCTCTATCCTTAATCTCTCTTTGCTATTACATTGTATATTTAGATGATGTTATTGAATCTTGTGGATAATATACTTGAGTTATTTATGGCTTAAGCTTATTTTGAGGTTCCAATGAAACCTTTTTAGTGGTTTACTTTGATATGCTTCCATGCTTGTCTCTTTGATTAATATATGACTGTCTATTACGATTCGTGCTTGCGTTGCTTAATTGATTTTGCAACCAATTACTGTAATAACCTATGTGGACTTGAAAGACAAAGCATATGTTTAGATCTAATCGTAGTAGCGGGTGATTGTGCATTCACATGGCATTAGATGTATGATTTGTGCTTAGGATAGACATATACCAAAGCGCCGTCCGTAGTCAATAGAGGACTTGACCTAAACCCTATTTACTTGTAAACACCATAGACATATAGGGGTTTAGATAATGTAGGTGTTCACGTGCGTTCTATCATCTGTGGATTGCACGTGATATAGAGTAGGTGCATCGAAAGATGGTCTTCTCTCACGTTTGTGTTCTCGGCTAACTATCTTGACTATTAATTTGACCTAATTGGAAGTATGTCGATTTAAATGAATCATTAGGGGAAATTGGAATCTCTTATCTTCATTATCTAATTCGACTCTAGGATTAATTAGTTTAACTTCAATTCCTTGCCTAGTTTAACTTAGATTTATTCCATCTTCTTCTCACCCGTTTAAATAAGACTGAAATGGTTATGTGCTAGTGGTTTGGTGACCTTTTATCTGTTAATTCCTCGTGGGAACAATATCTGTACTTACACTTTTTTACTTGTTGACCGTGTATACTTGCACAAATACATTGATCGGTAAAACGACCAACATATACATCCACATATGTGAAAGAATCACCTTTTCACCATACGTATTCACAACTCTATACTTGGCACACATCGAGTCTCTAACAGTGTTCAATACAGTGCGCAGAGTGGTTTCCCACAAATAACCAACAAACTAGCTTCCTGTCTCGTCTACACTGTCTTTCACAGCGAGTTAGATCGGTTGATAGTTCGTATTAACCGTTGCTCTCTAACGGAATCGTTTAGCCCAGATACCATACATCAACCATTAAAGAGTACGATTGTACCACAACTTAAACTTAACTTCTTATTCTTACCTTCTTATCGTAACTTTTACGAATCATTAAAACTATAATGTTCATTAAGTTACTTTCCCGTTCCTTATGGCTTTCTGGCAACTAAATGCCATACCTCAAGATTTATTCATTAACGTCTAGGTCATACAGTCATTTGTATGCCGATAACGAATTCTTAAGGTTAAGACTATGCGTTCACAGACTTTATACATTTTACATTACCTTGTCTTCATATCGTACAACGTTCGGTCCATTTGACTCGAAACGTTACTCAAGTTATTATCACTAACTCGGCTTGTTTAACGTTATACATTATTCTTCATTATCTCATGTTTAAACCATACACGGTGTGTAGGTTATGCACGTTTAATTCACGCGTACACTCGATACCTTACGTCGACTGAAGTGTTTAACGCTTATGTTTCTTCCTACCATTCTCTATCCGTTTTATACCCGGCTTTCATTAACTTCATTACTGTTCATTACAGTTTTCTTGATAATTACATATTTTACATACTACACTCATCAACATCTAAGTCATACAACTAATGTATACTTAGGACATTCGCCCGACGTGAATACGATTCACGAGGATCGTTTACGTATTCAACGTTCACATTCTTCGTCTTTTAAACCTCCATTCAACCTTTACTAAAGGTTTTAATCACTCTCATTCGGTATCCATTACATAAACATCACATTCATCGCCCTCTCATAATGTCTAAGCCATACTGTTTGTTGTATGCTAAGACCGATCGTTCCTCGTAATTACTTTGCGGTTATAGCGTCTATACGCTTTACACTTAACTTCCATTACGACATTATAACATTAGAATGTTATAAGTCACTCTCGTCACTCAATGTCTAAGGAATTACAATCATAGCAATCTCATACGTTCGTTTTACCGCGAATATGGTCCCCGGATATCGGTTACGTATTTCGCGTTCACACTACTCGTCTTTTAAGCTCCCGTTAAATCTTTCTGTTTAACCTTTACTAAAGGTTAAAATTACTTATTTAAGTGTTACATTACATGAAATATAAGTTCATTATCAATTCGTACATGTCCCCCAAGAATTGAGCAGTTAAAAACTCAATTCTAGTATTTTTCGTACACCGGCGCCGATTTTGGCCACGCTGTGGCGCAAGTTAGCAGGGGCTGAGTCCCCGGGTAGGCGCTGTGGCGCCAGTTTCTTAGGCTTGGGCAGCACTGCGGCACCTGCCCTGAGCCCTTAATTTTTATAAGTTTTTCATTATGATTTCTTCCCAGGCTCATAACGCTATCGTTATAACTCGGAATTGGCTCGTTCAAAAGCCATTAGCTCACATATCTTACGTACTTCGATTCTATCTAGACAGAATAAGTTTTTGAATTTGTTAACGATAAATTTTCTAATTAAATTTTCATTACGCATTTGTTAAACGTTCGTGAACGTTCATAACTCGTTTTTTGTTTTAAGTCTGAATTCGACCGTTCTTGAGTCCACGACTCTTAAATACATAGTTATTCGATACGACACCAAAAACCTAGGTTTCTAAGTTAAACGAAGACTTTTGACTATCGTTCCGAAAATCCTACGATTTCGACGATTAACGTCTATTCCCGTAAAATTCGCCATAAGTTTGTTACTCGAGATTTTTACGCCAAACCAAATGGAATCAATCCAATGGTTAATCATCTAGGTTCCTAACCAACAATTTGCACCTAACTTATACGCGATGGTTTTCAATTTGTCCATCAACAACGTTTGTTGTCCTTTTTAAATAAAAACAATTACGCGCAAGTGCACACGGTCAACCAAGTAATATAGTAATAAGAATAACCACAGCACTTAGCGCAACGATAAGGATCGCCCTGGGATGAGCCTTAAACCCGTACATACTAGGATCGAAACTCCGCTAGCAACAAGTGTGAGAATTTATATTTGTGTGGCCACGACTGCCAGCGCAAGCCAAAACGGTTGTGTCCGGCCCTAGTGACTAGTCCGACCTGCTGGTTGGGAAACACCATGTTAGCACAAAAAATATATATATAGTAATAAGAAAAGTGTCAAACCCACATGGAACAGTTATCAAACAACTATCTTAATTATCCAATTTCTACTAATTTATTCTATTTAAATAGTGACCAATTGATTTTTGAGAATTAATTAAATTAAAGGGATTAATAATCAATTAACTAACAATTAATGGACACCAGATGATTAAAGCATAGGAATACAATTTTCCCAATTACTCCACAATAATTCTCTTACTTTATTTCCATTTAATTTATTCCACCAAATTGACAACGAGGTTTACTTCACAATTTACTAACACCTTTCGATTATTAGCAAAAATACTATTTTAATTATTTTACTACTTTCGTGTAAAATAATTAAAATAAATTCATTAAGTTCATACATATCTAATAGTTACACATGGCATATAAGTATGTTCGACTTATACACTGATATGTTATTCTAATTAAGAATCAACAAATTCATGTGTTGTTATATTAAGTTCTAATCTAAGATATCCTCTTTCAATTCAATCAAAGATCTAATATTTAATTGTTGGCCAAACTATCATTAAATTACACACAAAATAATAAGAATCAATTCAAAAAGTTTACCAAGTGAAAATAATAGTAATTGAATTAAAGCTTCATAAAAAGTTCCATTGTACTCCTACTTGAAATTTAGTTCATCATCAACTTAGGAACACAAAGATATAACAATTGATAGACATCATGATACAGAAAGTAATTTAAGAGGAAGAAGGAAAAACTCTATCGATGATCTTCAATCCAAAGTCTATCTCACGAAAACTCCAATGTAATATCAATCCGCTCCAAAAGAATAGCCTCCAAGGATTTTCAGTCAAAAGATATTTAAAACTAAGGGAATAACTAGTATTTATAGCCCTATCAAAACCCTAATACAATTGGTAAGTCCAAATCCTTTTCTAACTCAACTTTAACAATTAAGGAACAAAATCTTCTCTTCTTCCACCCGGTCACTTTGCAACATGGCGCGGCCCGCGCTGCTATGGCAGGGGACAATCCTTATCTAGCGCACCTTGCGCCTATATCCAAGCACAACCAGCTAGCCCCGCGCCTGGTTATCAGGTCACCCATCTTCTCAGCTTTTTCTCCCAAGTACAATCGCTATCCCGCTCCGATCGTTTCACCTGCACAATAGCATAAAATAACCACGAGTAACATGAACAATACCCAAAATCTCACAATATATCAAGCTAAATGAGATCAACTCATAGGTTTTCAACCTACTCATCAAATTCCCCCAAACTTGAACCATTGCGTGTCCTCAAGCAAACACAATTATACTAACAAACTAATCACGATGAATGCAATTACAAAAATCGAGCAACAACCATGGTAACTAGATAAATCATATACCTCAGAGATAAATAACCACCATGCAGTTAATATCACATCATGCATTCTCTTAACGTCTCACATTCTTACCTCACAAACATAACTCTTGCCTCTTTCTGTGTGTGTGCGCCCAACATTGTTTCGGCATTAACATTATTCATATAGTAAAATTCATGCACATGATCATCAATCAAACAGACTTGCAACCAATATGGCATCCACATAAGTACTAGGGAAATCAAAAGATTAAACAATAACATTAAGCTCTAATACCAGGCGGGTGCATTTTAATGCTCCATCCCCCTAGTTATTTCTCGAACCCGACTTGTGCAATATCCAACTCCCATAGGCTCTTCAATGCTACCCGTGTAACGGACTTTCGACCAACGACTCCCAAACCCAAAGGCTTTAGGGTGCTAGGTGTAAAGACATCCCCTAGGGTTTACTTGTCCGAGTAACAAAGGCCACGAAGTTGAACTAATTAAGTTTTTATTCCATAAGTACCTTTTTTTTGATTTTCTTGCCTTTATTTTCTTCTTCTTTTTTTCTTTTATTCTGAGCCACAATTCCCCCAAACTTTTGTATAGGCCAATGTTTAATTGTAATCAGTGATCAAGTGAATACATGCCCATGTTTTATTTTATATAAATTTTCTCGCTACTACTGATAGTCAGTTGGTGTGCTTGAGATTATAAAACACTAGAATTATGCTATAAAGTTCCTACGATCAATATTAATCAACATTTGATAATCAATTTAAACATGTAATTCATAAATCAGACTCATCATTGGCTTTTATCCCAACTACCAAGGCATCAATGCTCAATCTCAATGCATGACTACTAACACAAATCCTATATGTGAATGCAGATATTTATTATATTTTTTAATTTATTATTTTTTTAATATATATATGCAGAATAAAACTATAATAAAACTATATTACTATTAAACTACCCCTCCCCCCAAACTTAACATAAGTAATGTCCTCATTACGTGAAAATTAAAGAAATTAAGCACAAGGACTTCCCTGCAAGACAAGTCAAAGCTCGGCGTGAGGACCTTCAACATCCGAAAGGGGGTAGGCAGGTAAAACAGGATGGATGGATAGCTGGACCGGTTTAGAATTCGGAAGGCAGGTAAACGCCGTGAATACGCCAATGTTGTATGCATGCATTGTAGCCTGGCATTGAGCAAGCAGTAAACTTTGCTTTTGACTTCGTCTCTAAAAAGACATAGATGGCTCTTCTTCTGCCTCTTCAGTCATTGCCTCGTCGGCTACTGGTGGTGATGGCGAGCGTAGCATGATATATCCCTCTCCTCGAGGGTGTGACTGTGCCCCCTCCCATGCTTTGTATTTTTTAATATTTTGGTGATCAATCTCCGACATGGGCTGCTGAATTGGCTCCAAAGAATGCCACAGCACACCGGCCATACGGTATAAATTAGTGATGAGAAACCCGTGTAGTAAGCCACCAGTGGTGCCTCCTCGCAACAACCTGTCAATTGACTTTTGGATACACTTGCCCACATCTACTTGTAATACTTCGACTGCATTATGCCTATTAAACCAATGATGAACGATTCCATAGAGGAGGCATGCCCATTCCTTCCTTACGTTATTCTGATGGCGTGTAGGCATAAACTTAGCACAGATGAATGCGTACCATGCTTTTCCATATTTGCTCAGTGCGGAATGGGGAAAACTAATTTTGATGTCCGTCCCAGCCTTGGTAACCCATTGTGTTCCCGGTTTGCATAGAAAAGAAATTGTCTCATCCAAGTTAGGGAGGTGGTCTTCATATCGGTTCTCCATGGGGGTTTCCAATCCAAAATATTCATTAATCGCAATGGCATGAAAAGATATTGCCTTGCCCCTAACTAGCACAACACGCCCCTCATATTCTACTGGCATTTGTATAAAATTCCTTGACTATATTGACAACTGCAGGTGGTGGTTGCTCAACCACTTGATACCAATTGCGCTTGACTATCATTAGGGCCATGTCGCCGTCCAAATTGGCCTCAGGCTTCAAACCACGCTCTAATACGAAAGTTTTCTTGTCGAGTATCATTTGGAACCTTATCTCCATGGCTTCACTAACAAATCTGGTTCCGTCAAATGATTGCCTGACATTAGAGCTAGCACTGCGTTGCCTTTTAGATGCCATATTTAGTGCCAAAGATTACTTGTTCAAGCAAAATTTGGCTTGCCCTTTGTTGAAAGAATATTACAAACACTTGATGGGAAAACCGCTATTCCTCCCCCAAACTCAATCCTTTGTACTTAACCCAATATCCCAATTCTAGAGCAACGTAATATTAACTTTGGGTCTTCAATATCCAAAGGGTTCCCAATATTTGCACAAATAATAGGAGATGAAAAGAAGTGAACCTTAGATGAATTGATGATTGTTACCTTTCTCCTGGTTTCTCTTTCGCTCCCTTATTAGAACATTCAAAGGTGCAAATCTGGGAAATGTCACTCTCCCTTGGCTAAAGCTTGTAGGTATGGATAGGCACAATTCTGTAATACCCAAAAATTTCCATATATTAATAAATGAATATATTAATGGAAATGAGTATTTATTGAATATAAATATTTATGTGTTATGAGATGAGTTAACTCAATTACTTTAAATTGAATATTTAGAATAATTGAGAAGGATTGTGGAGTTATTATAAGCTCAAAGAATGCCTTGTGTGGCACAATGATGAGAAGAATGTGATTTAATTAATTTAAAGAAAGAATTAATAAGTGGATAATTAATTAATAATATATTATTAATTAATAGATATTATGAGTAATGACATATTAATGAATAAATAGTAATCTATATTTTGAGATTTATGTTTATTCAATTAAAATTGCTTAACATATAGTTATGCAATCACATATTATATAGTAACTGCAACTATATAATATAATGTATAATGTGACATGTTGACATAACTATGTAATATAGAAACTATATAATAAAAGGAAGTGACATGGTTAGACTTATAAAAGGCATGTTGTATGTACATTATATAGTATGGAACCAAACTATATTATAAAGTGTAGTGTGACACTTTAGTAAGACTATGCCATATGGAAACTATATTGTAAGAATAATAAAATTGTATGAGTTACTTATGTGACCATGTGATAGGTATAGTACTTTAATGAATACTATATGGTATATTAAATTAAAGTATGTGAATAATTAATAATAACAATTATTTTAATGAGTTGCATGATTGGAATAATAAGATTTGGAATAATGTGATAGGCCACTATTTAATTAACTCATAATCTGACATTATTAAAATGTACATGGATTATATGATGTGTATAGATATGCATCCCAATGTGCTACCACGTAATGTTGTTGTGAAACCTTAAGTTCATGAATACCCCTAAATGGATTTAAACCTAAGTAATACATGTGTACTTATCTAACTCAAGTATACACTATATGTACATGGAATGTATCCTTACAATGCTGATAATTCCTTATCCCATAATAAGTGTCCAATTGCTCCTCCATTTCTCATTTACGTAATACACAAAAAGGCTAAA
The DNA here is from genome assembly GCA_020205555.1 of Panax stipuleanatus. NCBI lineage: Eukaryota > Viridiplantae > Streptophyta > Magnoliopsida > Apiales > Araliaceae > Panax > Panax stipuleanatus. Next base: position 35,287,677 of record CM035126.1, on the reverse strand, counting down.
AGTCTATCCCTCATTCTTCTCCCAAGCTCTTCCTAGTTTATGATTGTGGAGGGAGTGGGATTTATGATTTCATCTACCAACTACTTACCAACTTCTTCATAACCTCCATACAAATCAAAAGTTCGTTGGTTTAATTTGAAGAACAAAAGCATTTCCCATGTATTGATTCCTCTATAAATATGGCTCCCACCCTTCTCTTTTCAAATTGCTGAGAATTGTTTAAGTGTTGAGAGCATACAATAGTTATATCAGCAGAGTGAGAGGTGTGGATTAGCAGCAAGCTAAATTGCATATCAGAGGTATAATCTACATTGCATGTTCTTCATTTCATTCTCTGTCAAAACTCCATTGCTTGTTTCTGTCAAAATCCAAGTTCTTGATCATGTGGAATTGAAGTATAATTGAATTATAGAAAGCTTGATTAATTGTTATATGGACATACATACATGTTCCTTGTCCTTCATTTTTATTTTCGGTTTATGTTCTGCAAATTTTGTAGAAATTCAAAGTCTTGAATTAAGTTGGAAATTTATAAATTTGTGATTGGATGACGACAATTGGTTCTTATATAAGCTATATATGCGTTAGTAAGGTAACATAGTTAGTTTAATAACAAATTCGTAAGAAATTTTTGCGTTTGGTTTTTGGGTTTGCCGTTTTCTAGAGCTGTCTGCCGCTGGCTGGGAGCCAGCACAGCTGCCCCAGTTTTGCACTGGGCAGCTACGCAGCTCTGCCAGTAGCCTGCAGCAGTTCCCTACATCCTGCTCCAAGGCTGTTAGGAATTACTCGTTTAATTTTGTGTAAGACAACATGCTAGCTTGTGTAACATATATATATATATATAAATATACTAAGGCATGTAAACATGTTTTAGACCAAGATGGTATACATTTTGACAAAAAGACTTATGTTCTTCAAAGTAACTTAAAGTTTTATAAACGAACGTTAGCATAAATGAAGTATGTTAGTATTCTAATTTCAGAGGCATGTTAGTATGATGTAGAGATGTATGAAAGACGTATTAACGTATGTATATATGTTTCATAGTATCACATGAGCATGTCAAACCTCGTTAGTGAACATGCTAACAAAAATACAAGTTTTGAAGGTTGATATCGACATGTAAAGACCATACACACATTCTGATTTTTCGAGCATGTTTGTATAAACTTGAAATACATGTCGGACACATTAACTTACGTATATGGATTTCATAATGTAGCATGAACATGTTAGAACGTATTAGCAAACTTTATTAATGAAAGTATAAGTGTTGAACGTGAACGTCGACATGTTACATTGAGATTTGAATTTCGATACTTGTGAACATGTTTGATAGAACTTGTAGATTTGCTAATGTATCATTCATGTTTGCCTACTATGTTACATGTAGTAAAACCAAATTTGCGTAAATGAAGCATATTTTCAAACTAATGACAATGATAGTTGCATATATGTGATATGAAAACTCATGAACATGTTTAAGATAAGTATATGATTACCTTATGTGTTTTAAAAGCAAGCATTATAGGCTTTGTGAATTCCATGGCCTTGAATGACCGTAAGTGTTGACCTAGAATCTATATCACCTATGTTTGGAACGAGAAAAGGTTATACGAACATGGAAAGACTCTTTAATATGTATATATGCTTTGTGATATCATATGTTGATACGTGGATCCGATTTCGACAGTTAACTTATAGTAATGCTATAATTTGCTAAAATAGAGTATGTTTGCTATTTGTTGTAGTCTCACATGATAGTAATGATGTATGAAGACGATTAACTTGAGAAGAGAAACGTTAATGATAAAAGATATTAAAAGTCGAGACTTGTGAAATAGTATAAATGTGTCGCTAGGTCAAGACTTAGCTTATGTGTTAATCGTATATACGAGATGAGGTATAATGTTAAACTATATGACTAATGGATATCATATATACGTAACTATATTACGATAGGATTCGAAAAGTGTTGATTAAATTACGGGGATAAACTACGCTTAAGGTAAGTATCCTAACCGACACATTTACTTTATGCAAGTATTCTATCTTTGTATATTGCGAGCTAATTTCTTTACTTAATCGTTTGAATTGAATTAGCATACTTGAACTCTTATTTCATTAAAGCTATTATTGATATTGAACTTGGTATTGTTCTTGAATATTGTGAAATTAGTGTCTATGCCATTAGATTCGGCTAGACTTATATTATTGAAAAACGACCAAAACTAATTGATCGGTGCGGGATCTTGTATTTGACTGAGAAGAACAACCTTCTTTGAAGGGAATATATAATTGTCGGAGAACCGACGTGCGCACTTGAGTATGATTGATTGTTATACATAACGTATGGTACTTTAGGCTGATCACCTGTTGTACCTATTTTTGTTGGATTTTCAGTTTAATACTGTTAATTGTAGTAGAAGTTCATAGTCCTTAGTGACTGCTCAGTATTCAGTTATCTTGAAATCTTGAATTAATTTATTATTGAATCACGTAGATATTATTCTGTCCTTAGCGACTGTTATTGAAAACTGTCGATATTCTTGTTATCCTTGAACTATCAAACCATGCTATACCCTTTTGAGAATTGAGAATTATATTACTTACCCTTATTGTATATTACTTGCTGGGCAAGTTGTGCTCATTCTTGCTTTCCCTAAAAACATTTCAGTTAAGGAGTAGTGCGGACCCTCGAGTACCGACAAGGGCAAGGGAAAGGCTACTGAGTAGCTTAATTTATGTAGGACTTATGATTGAAATAAAGAACTTATGATATTATGTACTAGTTAAGGTTATTTATGCTTAAGATATGTCTAAGCTATGTAATCACTGTTTAAGTTACGAGACCTTGGGACGTGAATAATTATATTATTTAAATGTAATTTATTCGGTATTAGTTGTGTATTATTCCGCTGTGCGATGCGACATTTAGTCGTATTATTATTGTGATGTATTACCATGAGCACGTGATGAACCGAATTCGAGAGACCAAGTGGCGGTCCCGGATTTGGGGGCGTCAGAGGTTGGTATCAGAGCTGTAGTTATAAACATTAGGAATGAGTGTCCTTAGATTATAACTTAGGAGAACTTAGAAGTTATAAAGGAGATAAAACTCATGTAGAGTTTTCCATAAGAGGCTTAGTTTGTTATGAAATGTAACTTCATTTTATACAATGAACTTATGTTTTGTTTAACATTCTAATGGAGTTGTTGTTCCTTGTCTATGTTTGTGATTGTAGATGGCAGATATGGGAGTACCTGCTAGAGTGGCTGAGGATGAGCCCAGGGATATTTATGTAGTGTACGAGGCAGCCTTAGAGGCTGTGCCAGTACAGGCTGTGGCACCATCCGAGTCTGATGACGAGGATGAGATTGAGATTGAGATAGAGTCTGATCCAGAGGAGGAGCCTATGGAGGATGAGCCAGTAGAGGACTCTGATGAGGCTACTGTAGAGGAGCAGATGTTAGGCAAGTATGAGGAGCAGATTTTGGAGTTGGACTGCAAAGTCTAGGAGCTAGAGGCAGAGGACCCAAGAGAGAGAGTCCGAGTTCCAGAAACTGAGGGACGAGGACCACCAGAGGAAGCTGGCCATGCAGGAGTTAGAGGTGGAGATTGTTTACTGCAGGGAGGCAAGGATCCAGATGGGAACTTTATTCCACATGTCGGTGGCGAGGAATGTGGATCTGGCAGGAAAGATGGAAGAGGTTGAACAGAGGGAACTAAGCGAGAAGACTGAGAAGGAAGCACTCCGTACTCAGTTGGAATTAGAAGTGATAGATAGGATACACTTCGAGGAGAAGTGGGAAGCAGCCAATGAGAGAGCTGGTGACCTAGAGGACGAGGTCAGGTGCAAGAAGAGAAAGATGAACAAGATGGGGTATGTGTTTCGTTCAGCATTCTAGAGGGTGCTTGACGGTGTGTACCACTACCCGGCAGAGTAGGGACAGACTCTACATACCTTGAGTCGAGAGCTGGTTGCGTATATAGCGCAGATGGAGTACAAGAGCGCAGTGGAGCGCGGGATTATGTGATGAAATTTTCTTAGATAGTCTAGTGGTAGTATTAGTTGTGTCCTTTATGTGTTGTATATACTATGTTGTAATCCCGATCTTTTATGTAAGATGTGGGATAATGATGTAAACCCCGAATTAGCTTTTGTTAGAGGGGTAGGGTGGTAGTAGGTTGGTATATTCCCGTCTTTTGTGATATTAGGGGATATATGTGATAACATTTATAGCAATATGCTAGGATAATCATGTAATGAAATGAAATGGCATATGAATATAAATGAAGCTTATTTTAGAAACGTGTTATAAATTTATTATTTTAGTATTAAAAGAAATACTTAAGTAATATACTTGAATAATAATAAAATGAAAATTTGTGATGAAGATAATGCCGCCAAGACGTAGATTGACTGCACCTGAGGAGTCAGTAAACAATGAGAGGGAACAAGTAGACCCGATCCAGAAACAGGTAGACCTATTAGGAGAAGCATTAAGGGGAAGGAACAATGAACCCGTTCACCCAAACCCTCAGGCTGTGCCGTAACAACCTTTAAAGACTTTAAGAGTGTAGGACCCCCGAAGTTCGAGGGAACTACCGACCCAATCGTCGCACAAACGTGGATCAAGGAGATCGAAAAAGCTTTCATTATAGCTCGCGTAGGCGAAGATCAGAAGACGGTATTTGCCACATACATGATGAGGGGAGAAGCGAACTACTGGTGGGAGGCTAATCAACAAAGAGCTGGAGAAGGGATAATAGCTTGGGATAAGTTTAAGACGCTGTTCTTCGAGAATTACTTCTCGAAGAGTATGAAGAATCGAATGGAGGTGAAATTCTTAGAGTTAAAACAGGGTGAGATGACGGTGGTGCAATACGCAGCTAAGTTTAACGAACTAGCGCGATTTGCGGAGCACCAAGTTGGTGATGAAGAGAGGAAGGCTAGACGCTTCAAACAAGGGTTGAAGCCTTGGCTATTCAATAAGGTGTCAGTTCTTTAGATCAATTCTTTTGCAACACTGCTGGAAAAGGCTATTATTGCCGAGGGAGGAAGTGAAGCTTTGAGCTTGTACAACAAAGAGAAGAAAGGAAAGAATGCTGGAGGAGAGAATCGTACTGGAGGAAGCAGCAGTGGAGGAAGTAATTTGGGAAAGAGAAAATGGGAGAATAACAACAACAACAACAAAAACAACAATAATCAATCAGGGAATTTTCATAGAGGTTTCACGAAGAGGGCTTAAGGATGCCCAAAGTGTGGGAAGAATCACCAGGGCAAGTGCTGGAAGGGACGTGACACTTGCTACAACTGCGGACAGGAAGGGCACATCTTGCCCAATTATCTGAAACCAAAGAAGACGGATGCTTTACGTGTGGCTCGACGGAGCACCGAATTAAGGACTGCCCAAAGAAGGGAAGTGGCGGGGGTAGCAATCAGCAAGGAGGCAACAAGCTGATGATCAGCGAGCCAACACAATCCAACCGCCCAATCGCCAGAACTTTTAACATGACCGTCCAGGACGCCGTGGCTGCGAAGGACGTGGTGTCAGGTATAATCCCAATCAATGATATAAATGCTTATGTATTATTTGATTTGGGTGCCACCTGTTCTTTTATATCTGAAGAATTTGCTAGTAAACTTAGTACACCCCGAGAAGGGTTAGAAAATCCTTTGAACATAGAAGTTGCGGATAAGGAAATAATCCTTGTAGAATACGTTTATCAAAATTATCGCGCAAACATTAGAGAACATGAACTGAAAGTAGACTTGATTCATATTAGACTAGGAGAATTTGACGTAATATTGGGGATGGATTGGTTGTATAACCATGCTGCGATTATTAACTGTCAGAACAAGTGTGTGAACCTTCAGACTCGGAGTAAGTCTAAGGTAGTGTTTTATGGTAGCTCATCGCTTAAGAAATCGTGTTGCGTTACGATGATGCAGGCCAAGAAATTGTTAAGGAAAGGATGTGTAGGTTATTTAGCTTACATCGTAGATACTCCGAAAAAGGGAGTAGAAATTAAGGATATATCCGTAGTTAATGAATTTCAAGATGTGTTTTCGGACGATCTGCCTGGTCTTCCGCCAGACAGAGAAATCGAATTCGTAATAGACTTAGCACCGAGAACGGCACCGATTTCGAAAGCTCCATATCGTATGGCGCCAGTAAAAATGAAGGAATTGATGTTACAATTGCAAGAATTATTGAATAAGGGTTACATACGACCGAGTATGTCTCCTTGGGGAGCACCAGTACTATTCGTTAAAAGAAGGATGGATCGATGAGGCTCTGTATCGATTATCAAGAATTGAACAGAGTAACGATCAAGAATCGATATCTACTACCGAGGATAGACGACCTGTTTGATCAACTAAAGGGAGCAAAGTGTTTCTCGAAAATTGACCTATGAACAGGATATCATCAACTGAAAGTGAGGGATGAGGACATACCAAAGACTGCGTTTTGAACCCGTTATGGACACTACGAGTTTTTGGTAATGTCATTTGGATTGACTAATGCTCCGGCAGCATTTATGGACTTGATGAACTGAGTTTTCAAGCCATACTTGGATAAATTTGTAGTGGTTTATATCGACGACATTTTGATCTACTCGAAGACAGAGAAAGAACACGCCAAACATCTGAAGATTATTTTGGAGGCACTAAGGAAGGAGAAGATGTATGCAAAATTTTTAAAGTACGAATTTTGGATGGAGAAGGTTCAATTCTTAGGCCACGTGGTGGATAAGAATGGAATCGCTATAGACCCTGCGAAGGTAGAAGCAGTAAGTAATTGGGAACAACAGAGAACACCGACGGAGGTGAGAAGTTTTTTAGGGTTAGCTGGGTACTATTGAAGATTCATCCAAGATTTTTCTAAGATAGCAACCCCGTTGACCAATTTGACTAGAAAGATGGTGAAATTTGTATGGACCGACAAATGTGAAGAAAGTTTTTAAGAACTGAAAAGGAGATTGAGCGAAGCACTTGTGTTATCATTACCAGATGATGCGGGAAAATTTGTGGTGTATAGTGATGCATCGCACAAGGGACTTGGTTGTGTGCTTATACAGCACGGCAAAGTCATTACGTATGCATCACGACATTTGAAGGATTACGAAAAACGATACCCTACTCAAGACTCAGAGTTAGCGGCAGTCTTTTTTGCGTTAAAGATATGGAGGCATTATTTATATGGGGTAAAATGTGAGATATACACGGACCACAAAAGTCTGAAATATATCTTCACACAGAAGGAGTTGAACATGCAGCAGAGAAGGTGGTTAGAATTAATCAAAGACTATGACTGCGATATTCTTTATCACCCGGGGAAGTCAAACGTGGTTACCGACGCTTTGAGCAAGAAAGTAAGGGAGAAATTATTTAATTTGACGACTCAGGAAGAGTTGATAAGAGAGATGGAGAAATTGGAAATAGAAGTAAAGGGACCCGAGAGGTCTAAAGAAAGGTTGTTTGTGGTGGAAGCTCATCCGACATTGTTGGATAGAGTAAAGGAAGCCCAGAAAAAGGATGAAGAGTGTGAGAAAATCCGAAAGAGGATCACAGAAAATGAGGAAGAGAAATTTTGAATGGATAAAGACGGTATCTTAAGATTCGAAGGAAGAGTGTGGGTACCAGCAGTAACCGAGTTGAGGGAAGAGATTTTGCATGAGGCATATAATACAATATATTCCGTTCATCCGGGAGGCACGAAGATGTATCGAGATCTAAGGTAACATTTTTGGTGGCCCAATTTGAAACGGGAAGTCGCAGAGTGCGTCAGTAGATGTTTGAATTGCTAACGCATTAAAGAAGAGCATCAATGGCCGAGTGGTTTACTACAACCGTTGGAAATACCAGAGTGGAAATGGGAGCATATTACGATGGACTTCGTGGTAGGACTTCCAGTTATGCAGAATGGTTATGATGCCATTTGGGTTATCGTGGATCGACTTACCAAGACCGCACATTTTCTACCGATCAAGATCCGTTACAGTTTGAATCAGTTAGCGGGTCTATACATAAAGGAGATTGTCTCACGACATGGAGTGCTGGTATCTATTATCTCTGATCGAGATCCGCGCTTCAAGTCCAATTTTTAGAAGAGTTTGCAAGGAAGAATGGGAACACAGTTGAGGTTGAGTACGGCTTACCATCCTCAGACAGATGGACAGAGTGAGCGAACAATACAAACGCTGGAGGACATGCTTAGAACTTGCGTGATGGATTTCAAGGGAAATTAGGACGACCACTTACCCTTAGTAGAATTCGCATATAATAATAGCTACCATGCAAGTATCGGCATGCCACCATACGAAGCTCTTTACGAGAGAAAGTGCAGAATGCCATTGTGTTGGGACGAAGTCGGGGAGCGACGAATACTCGGACCAGAGCCAGTTCAACAAGCCGCAGACGTGGTGACAATGATAAGAGCCAGATTAGTAGCAGCTCAAGACCGCCAGAAAAAGTACGCAGATTTGCATCGGCAGGACCGAGACTTCAAAGTCGGCAGTTTCGTATTCTTGAAGGTATCTCCATGGAAGGGAAAGATTCGTTTTGGCAAAAAAGGAAAATTGAGTCCAAGATTCATAGGACCGTTCGAGATACTGAAGCGAGTGGGCGAAGTGGAATACAAAGTTGCGTTACCACCCGAGTTGGAGCACATCCACAACGTGTTCCACATTTCTGTGTTGCGACCGTACAAGGCCGACTACAAGCACGTGATTTCTTACGAACCCATTCAAGTGGAAAAGAACTTGGCATATGAAGAGATTCTTGTCCAGATATTAGATAGGAAAGAGCAAACCTTAAGAAATAAAATTATATCTTCTGTAAAAGTACTTTGGCGTAACTACGAGGTCGAGGAAGCAACATGAGAGTTAGAAGATAGGATGATAGGGGACTATCCCCATCTATTTGGGTAACCTTGTAGCAATTCCGAGACGGAATTTTTATAAGGGGGGGAGAATGTAATACCCAAAAAATTTATATATTAATAAATGAATATATTAATGGAAATGAGTATTTATTGAATATAAATATTTATGTATTATGGGATGAGTTAACTCAATTACTTCAAATTGAATATTTAGAATAATTGAGAAGGATTGTGGAGTTATTATAAGCTCGAAGAATGCCTTGTGTGGCATATTGATGAGAAGAATGTGGTTTAATTAATTTAAAGAAAGAATTAATGAGTGGATAATTAATTAATAATATATTATTAATTAATAATATTATGAGTAATGACATATTAATGAATAAATAGTAATCTATATTTTGAGATTTATGTTTATTCAATTAAAATTGCTTAACATATAGTTATGCAATCACATATTGTATAGTAACTACAACTATATAATATAATGTATAATGTGACATGTTGACATAACTATGTAATATAGAAACTATATAATAAAAAGAAGTGACATGGTTAGACTTATAAAAGGCATGTTGTATGTACATTATATAGTATGGGACCAAACTATATTATAAAGTGTAGTGTGACACTTTAGTAAGACTATGCTATATGAAAACTATATTGTAAGAATAATAAAATTGTATGAGTTACTTATGTGACCATGTGATAGGTATAGTACTTTAATGAATACTATATGGTATATTAAATTAAAGTATGTGAATAATTAATAACAATAATTATTTTAATGAGTTGCATGATTGGAATAATAAGATTTGGAATAATGTGATAGGCCACTATTTAATTAACTCATAATCTGACATTATTAAAATGTACATGGATTATATGATGTGTATAGATATGTATCCCAATGTGCTACCATGTAATGTTGTTGTGAAACCTTAAGTCCATGAATACCCCTAAATGGATTTAAACCTAAGTAATACATGTGTACTTATCTAACTCAAGTATACACTATATGTACATGGAATGTATCCTTACAATGCTGATAATTCCTTATCCCATAATAAGTGTCCAATTGCTCCTCCATTTCTCATTTACGTAATACACAAAAAGGCTAAAAGCCTATCGCTCATTCTTCTCCCAAGCTCTTCCTAGTTCATGATTGTGGGCGGAGTGGGATTCATGATTTTATCTACCAACTACTTACCAACTTCTTCATAACCTCCATACAAATCAAAAGTTCGTTGGTTTAATTTGAAGAACAAAAGCATTGCCCATGTATTGATTCCTCTATAAATATGGCTCCCTCCCTTCTCTTTTCAAATTGCCAAGAATTATTTAAGTGTTGAGAGCATACACTTGTTATATCAGTAGAGTGAGAGGTGTGGATTAGCAGCAAGCTAAATTGCATATCAGAGGTATAATCTACATTTCATGTTCTTCATTTCATTCTCTGTCAAAACTCCATTGCTTGTTTATGTCAAAATCCAAGTTCTTGATCATGTGGAATTGAAGTATAATTGAATTATAGAAAGCTTGATTAACTGTTATATGGACATACATACATGTTCCTTGTCCTTCATTTTTATTTTCGGTTTATGTTTTGCAAATTTTGTAGAAATTCAAAGTCTTGAATTAAGTTGGAAATTCACAAATTTGTGATTGGATGACGACAATTGGTTATTATATAAGCTATATATGCGTTAGTAAGGTAACATAGTTGGTTTAATAACAAATTCATAGGAAATTTCTGCGTTTGGTTTTTGGGTTTTTCATTTTCTGGAGCTGTCTTCCGCTGGATGGGAGCCGGCGCAGCTGCGCCAGTTTTGCACTGGGTAGCTACGCAACTGCACCAGTAGCCTGCAGCAGTTCCCTGCATCCTGCTCCAAGGCTGTTAGGAATTACTCGTTTGATTTAGTTTAAGACAACATGCTAGCTTGTGTAACATATATATATATATAAATATACTAAGGCATGTAAACATGTTTTAGACCAAGATGGTATACATTTTGACAAAAAGACTTATGTTCTTCAAAGTAACTTAAAGTTTTATAAACGAACGTTAGCATAAATGAAGTATGTTAGTATTCTAATTTTTGAGGCATGTTAGTATGATGTAGAGATGCATGAAAGACGTATTAACGTATGTATATATGTTTCATAGTATCATATGAGCATGTCAAACCTCGTTAGTGAACATGCTAATAAAATTACAAGTTTTGAAGGTTGATATCGACATGTAAAGACCATACACACATTCTGATTTTTTGGGCATGTTTGTATAAACTTGAAATACATGTCGGACACATTAACTTAAGTATATAGATTTCATAATGTAGCATGAACGTGTTAGAATGTATTAGCAAACTTTATTAATTAAAGTATAAGTGTTGAACGTGAACGTCGACATATTACATTGAGATTTGAATTTCGATACTTATGAACATGTTTGATAGAACTTGTAGATTTTCTAATGTATCATTCATGTTTGCCTACTATTTTACATGTAGTAAAACCAAATTTGCGTAAATGAAGCATGTTTTCAAACTAATGACAATGATAGTTACATATATGTGATATGAAAACTTATGAACATGTTTAATATAAGTATATGATTACCTTATGTGTTTTAAAAGCAAGCATGCTAGGCTTTGTGAATTCCATGGCCTTGAATGACCGTAAATGTCGACCTAGAATCTATATCACCTATGTTTGGAACGAGAAAAGGTTATACGAACATGGAAAGACTCTTTAATATGTATATATGCTTTGTGATATCATATGTTGATACGTGGATCCGATTTCGACAGTTAACTTATAGTAATGCTATAATTTGCTAAAATAGAGTATGTTTGCTATTTGTTGTAGTCTCACATGATAGTAATGATGTATGAAGACGATTAACTTGAGAAGAGGAACGTTAATGATAAAAGATATTAAAAGTCGAGACTTGTGAAATAGTATAACTGTGTCGCTAGGTCAAGACTTAACTTATGTGTTAATCGTATATACGAGATGAGGTATAATGTTAAACTATATAACTAATGGATATTATATATACGTAACTATATTACGATAGGATTCGAAAAGTGTTGATTAAATTACGGGGATAAACTACGCTTAAGGCAAGTATCTTAACCGACGCATTTACTTTATGCAAGTATTCTATCCTTGTATATTGCGAGCTAATTTCTTTACTTAATCATTTGAATTGAATTAGCATACTTGAACTCTTATTTCATTAAAGCTATTATTCATATTGAACTTGGTATTGTTCTTGAATATTGTGAAATTAGTGTCTATGCCATTTGATTCGGTTAGACTTATATTATTGAAAAACGACCAAACCAATTGATTGGTGCGGGATCTTGTATTTGACTGAGAAAAACAACCTTCTTTGAAGGGAATATATAATTGTCGAAGAACCGACATGCGCACTTGAGTATGATTGATTGTTATGCATAACGTATGGTACTTTAGGCTGATCACCTGTTGTACCTATTTTTGTTGGATTTTCAGTTTAATACTGTTAATTCTAGTAGAAGTTCATAATCCTTAGTGACTGCTCAGTATTTGGTTATCTTGAAATCTTAAATTGATTTATTATTGAATCACGTTGATATTATTTTATCCTTAGCGACTGTTATTGAAAAATGTCGATATTTTTGTTATCCTTGAACTATCAGACCTTGCTATACCCTTTCGAGAATTGAGAATTATATTACTTACCCTTATTGTATATTACTTGCTGAGCAATTTGTGCTCATTCTTGCTTTCCCTAAAAATATTTCAGTTAAGGCCGAGCAGTGCGGACCCTCGAGTACAGACAAGGGCAAGGGAAAGGCTACTGAGTAGCTTAATTTATGTAGGACTTATGATTGAAATAAAGAACTTATGATATAATGTACTAGTTAAGGTTATTTATGCTTAAGATATGTCTAAGCTATGTAATCACTGTTTAAGTTACGAGACCTTGGGACGTGAATAATTATACTATTTAAATGTAATTTATTCAGTATTAGTTGTGTATTATTTCGTTGTGCGATGCGACATTTAGTCGTATTATTATTGTGATGTATTACCATGAGCACGTGACGAACCGAATTTGAGAGACCAAGTGGCGGTCCCGGATTTGGGGGTGTCACAAATTTAAATTCTGAATCAGAGAAATCTAAGGGTTGGGTGAAGTAGGGATGGTGATTTGTAATGTGGAAGATACCAGGAAGGTTTTAGGTTTGTATTTGTAGGGTGAAGGATGATGGGAATCAGAGTTGGATTTAGTGATGGAGTTGGATTTGTAGGTGGAGGAGGATTGTAGAATGAGACTTAGAGTTGGATTAGGAGAGGTGCTTGACCAAAACCTCAAAAACCCCATATTTTTAAAATAGATCTGTCAAGCGGCGCGCCCCGAGCTCGTAACAGTACGCCCCGCACTTATTTGAGTCGAAGAGGTGTAATATGCTGTATAAGTGGCGCGCCTCGCGCCTATAATAGCGCTCCCCACGCTATTCTAAAGTTGGAATGCTTAGGTTCTCTAGGTATGCAGCGCACCCCGCGCTATATAGGCTTGTCCTCAGGCGCACCCCACGCTTGACTGTTCGACTGCATTCTATGGAGCTATTTCCTGCATGACACACTTACGTTAGTGACTATCAATACAATCCAAATTTGACTAAATGAACTTAAGACAAATGAATTAATATAAAGAAAGAAAGAGATAGAAGTTGGGTTACCTCCCAATTAGCTCTTGACCCGACTTAGTTTCTTGGCTTAATTTATATCCTCGAGTGTGACCGAGGTATTCTGGCGATCTAATTCTCCTCCAAAGTAGTGTTTCAGTCTTTGTCCATTTGCTTTGAATGTTTGTTGGGTATATGGGTCTTGAACCTCGATGGCTCCATACGAAAATACCTTTGTAATTGTGAACGAACCAGACCATCTTGATTTCAGCTTGCCCGGGAAAAGTTTTAACCGAGAATTAAAAAGCAGTACAGATTACCTTGGCTCAAAGGCTCGTTGAACAATTCGCTTATTGTGCCATCTCTTAGTCTTTTCTTTGTAAAGCTTGGCGTTCTCAGAGGCCTGCACATGGAATTCGTCCAATTCGTTTAGCTACAAGAGTCACTTTTCTCCGACGGCTTCAAGATCCTAGATTCAACTTCTTTATAGCCCTAGTAAGCTTTGTGTTCCAATTCCACTGGTAAGTGACAAGCTTTGCCAAACACTAGTCTATAAGGGGACATGCCGATTGGTGTCTTGTATGCCGTGCGATATGCCCATAATGCTTCATCCAACTTACTTGCCAAGTCTTTTCGAGATGGATTCACTATCTTTTCTAGAATCTGTTTTACCTCCCGGTTGGACACTTCTGCTTGCCCATTTGTTTGTGGGTGATAAGCTATTATGTCAAACTTCGTATTTAGCCAAGAGGGCTGCAAACTACTTGTTATAGAAATATGTACCCTCGTCACTGAGGATAGATCTTGGTGTCCCAAATCTGGTGAAGACATTCCTACGGAGAAAGTTTAAAACTACCTTAGCATTATTTGTAGGTAGAGCAACTGCTTCCACCCACTTGGAGACGTAGTCCATCGGAACCAATATGTACTTGTTATTGAAGGATGACAAGAACGGTCCCATGAAGTCGATGCCCCATACGTCAAATAGTTCTACTTCCAATATGGTATTTAGAGGCATCTCTTGACGACTTGTGATGTTCCCCACTCTTTGGCACCTGTCTCTTCTTTTGACAAATTTATGAGAATCTTTGAATAATGTTGGCCAAAAGAAACCCAATTGTAAGACCTTTGCCGCTGTTCGATCACCTCCGTAGTGTCCGCCATACAATAAAGAGTGACAGTGTTGCAAGATTCCCATAATTTTGGATTTGGCCACACATCTACATATCATCTGATTGGCACACTGTTTGAACAGGAAAGGCTCATCCAATATATACTTCTTTACCTTAAATAAGAACTTCTTCTTTTGCTGAAAACTAAAGTCGAATGGTACAATCCCGTTGACGATGTAATTCATGAAGTCTGCGTACCAAGGGGTCTCTGTTGCCACTGCAAATAGTTGTTCATCCGAAAAAGATTCGTTGATCATGGTTGTCTACGTGTCCTACTGTTGTTCATTCTCCAACCTCGACAAGTGATCGGCTACTTGATTCTCTATCCTTTTTCTATCCCGAATCTCGAGATCAAACTCTTGAAGCAGTAGGACCCAACAGATGAGTCTCGGTTTGGCATCTTTCTTCGAGATGAGGTACTTTATTGCTGAGTGATCTGTGAATACTACTACTTTGTTCCAATCAGATATACTCGAAATTTATCGAATGCAAACACCACGGCTAGGAGCTCTTTTTCAGTTGTTGTGTAATTTACCTATGCATCATTCAGTGTTTTACTTGCATAGTAAATTGCATGGAAGACCTTATCCTTTCTTGTCCGAATATAGCTCCCACTGCGTAATCGCTAGCGCCACACATTAATTAAAATGGTAGTGTCCAATCTGGTGCAATTATGACTAGAGCGGTAACCAACTTTTCTTTCAATACTTCAAAAGCTTTTAGACAGTCAGAATCAAACTTGAATGACACATCTTTTTTAAGTAACGCACACAATGGTTTAGTGATCTTGGAGAAGTCTTTGATAAAATGTCGGTAAAACCCTGCGTGGCCCAGAAAACTATGGATCCCTTTTACAGAAGTTGGAGGTGGTAAATGTTCAATTATTGCAATTTTCTCTCGATCCACATCTAAGCCCTCTACTAAAACCCAATGGCCTAATATGATCCCTTCTTGTACCATGAAGTGACATTTTTCCTAATTTAGGATCAAATTAGTGTCCACACATCTCTGAAGTACTAACGTAAGATTTGCTAAGCAAAGATCAAAGCTGTCCCAAAACACTAAAAAATCATCCATGAATACCTCGACGTTTTGCTCCACCATGTCTGAAAATATAGCCATCATGCATCGTTGAAACGTAGCTGGTGCATTACATAACCCAAAAGATATCCGACAAAATGCGAATGTTTCATAAGGGCAAGTGAACGTCGTCTTTTCTTGATCTTTGAGTTCTATAACAATCTGGTTGGAATTAGCTCATTGTTCTCATTTTCCACGACTGTCATTCCTCAATTCTTTGGCACTCACTGAACCGGATTAACCCATGAACTATCTGAAATTGGGTAATTGATGTCTGCATCGAGCCATTTGATGATTTCTTTCTTGACAACCTCCTTCATAATTGGATTTAATCTGCGTTGTTGTTCCACAACCGGTCTGGCATCTTCTTCTATCAGAATTTTATGCATACAAAATGAGGGACTGATTCCCTTAATATCGGCTATCGTCCATCCAATTGCAGTTTTAAACTCTAGAAGCACTCTCAGTAACTTCACCTCTTGTTATTCTGTGAGTGAAGCTAAGATTTTAACTGATAGTGTAGAAGATTCTCCTTAGTAGGCATACCTGAGATAACTTGGTAGTTGCTTTAATTCTAGGACTGGGGGTTCCTCAATCGATGTCTTTGGTTGTACCTTCGATTTCTCAGACCGATCTAATTCTTCAAATCTCTTTCCATACGGCCTGAATGAAGGAGATGCGTTCAATAGTTGTAAATACTCCAAAGAATCTGGAAAGTCTGCTGCATCTGAATTTCCCAATGCTGTATCTAGTGGATCCCCAAATACATTACTTGCCACAAACTCTTGTACCACAGTCTCAACTAAGTCAATCCCAAAACAATCCTCGGTCTCTTTTGGAAACTTCATTTCCTTGAACACATTAAATGTCACATCTTGATCCTGTACCCTCATCGTGAGTTCTTCTTTCTGGATATCAATTAGTGTTCTCCCCGTGGATAAGAATGGACGCCCAAGTATGAGTGGAATCTTCTTATCTTCCTTAAAGTCAAGCACAATAAAATCCACTAGGAAGAAAAATTTGTCTACTTTCACCAATATGTCTTCTACTATTCCCCGCGGATAAGTTAGAGACCTGTCTGCTAGCTGGAAGGTCACGTTGGTGGGCTTTACCTCTGGTAATCCCAACTGTGTGTAGGCATCATGTAGGGTTTTCGGCACATAAACGCAGCGGAAATTAAAAATTTTCGAAAACCTAAAACAGGATCTATGCGAAAACATATTAATTCAGAGGTTAAGATATGTTTTAACGATTATTCAAGCCTGAAAGGAGACGATGGAGATTCTGGAACTGCTTCGAATCCTCAACACAATCCAACGGAACTGCGCCTCTACGGTATCCACACGAACGTCCTGCGAATCGTCACACGATCTGTAGCAAGGAAAGCTGCGGTACTAGCCGCCAAGGATTTGGACTTTTCAAAATTTTTCTCTCTAGTCTCTCTCTAAGAGCGGCTAGGGTTTTGATATCGATGATACCCTAAACGGTTGATATATCATATATATAGCAGTTAAAGAAATTAACCAAAACCTAATCCAATTAGAAAAATAAAATTCGAATTTATATATATATATATATATATATATATTATATCTTAATTAAGTCTTACTTAATTAATATACATATATATATACAAATTATCCTATTAATTTAAATTCATAATTTAAATACTATCAATCATATTGATATATTTAAATCCATACAATTTAAATTAATTCCCTTTTAATTACGTTCTAAGTGTGTGACCCTATAGGTTATTATTATGTTGGCAATAATTTTAAAATCATATTATAAAATTATAAACAGTGAGCGGCATCTAGTAATGCATCACTGCTACCCAAATAATAATAAGATCGGTGATTCGATACAACCTTTTCGTGACTAATGTTTCAATGTAATTTAATCCTTTTAACCTTGACATCCTAGATTAAACTCGAGGCATGGAATGTGTCATCCTCTTCATAATTTAATCTGAGTTTTCTTGATCGATAGTAGACTATATGAAACAAATCACTATTTGAGCATGGCCATGCATTTCATAGTCCTACTCAATCAAGAGGCCTATGGATATCACCCCTAATATATAGGAGGGTTAAATTCCATCTAGATCACTCATATTCCTCACACGATTCATGATGTACCCAATAATCACCTTTATCGTCCACCTATTAAAGGTGGCCTTTGATGATATCAAAGTACACAAATTCTCGTGTAGTAATATAGTGATTTCAGGTCGGAGAATCATTACATCATTGTCACTATGAGAATTGCTTATGACACTTTGCATAATGCTCCACGTAGAATTCTCATGGTGGGTCTGCCCAGTACATTGTTCTCTAACATGTACCTATGCATTGACTCAATATCTCATATATTTATGACCAATGAGATTTGGCCATCAGTCAATCCACATACTAGTCTCAATGTATCATTGTTGTCCCATTAACAATGACACTCGACTAGGGACATTTAAGAGTAATGATACTAATTGTAACTATATGATCTCATGTTCAAGTCACATACTTGAAGCAATATAATTTGTATCACTATTCTAAGGACTTTTATTATGTTAACATTTATATAACGTAGTAAATAAAACCATAATAAAATAATTCATTTATTCAATCAAATATAATATCAAAAATGTTTAAGCAATTACATCAAAGAATTAGCCTCTAGGGCATAAACTCTAATACATCAAATTGATACTAGCCCCCAAGTCGCATAGTGCTTTTTCGAAAAAATTCTCCCCAATAGTGCACGGTATCGTGAAACTACCTAGGTCCTTAAGCTTTGGTGGTAATTTTTTTTGTAGAATTGCACTACACTCCTCCGTAAGTGCAACAGTCTCAAAATCTTCTAACTTTCTTTTTCTCAACAAGATTTCCTTCATGAATTTCGCGTAACTAGGCATTTGTTCTATGGCTTCTGCGAACGGGATATTAATATGCAATTTCTTGAATACCTCCAAAAATTTGGAAAATTGTTATCTTCTTTAGCTTTTCGGAGTCTCTCTGGATATGGAACTGGTGGTACATACACGTTGGGATTTTTCAACTCTGCCTTCTCTTCGGTTTCCCCTGATTTTCCTTCCTCTTTCGCTAACTGCTCCTCATTACTCTCCTCATTAGATATTTGCTCAATTGGCTCTACTGTCACTGAATCTTCTCAATTTTTCCCGTTCCTCAATGTGATCGCCTTACAGTGCTCTTTTCCATCCCTTGGGTTCGTTTCTGTGTCGCTGGGCAATGCTCCTTGAGGGCGAGAATTCATAGCTGTAGCCAACTGTCCAATCTGATTTTCAATATTTCGCAGAGTTACCTCATGAGTATTTTTTCATATCTCGTTATCCTTGATATATTTAACTAACAACTCCTCAAGCTCTGGTTTCCTTTCTAGTTGGGTAGGCTGTTGTCGTTGTCTTGCCTGAAATCCTGGGGGTGCGACTTGTCGTGGAGCTTGCGGTTGAGCTTGTTGCTGATTTTGATTCTTACTCTATGAAAAAGTCGGGTGATTTCTCCAACCTGGATTATAACTGTTTGAATTTACCCCATACAGCTGCTTCTTACCATAATTCCCCACAAACTATACTAACTCGGTGTTGATAGCACACTGATCTGCTAGATGGGCCCCTACACATAACTCGCATACCACTTCCATTTTTGAACATTCTGTACACCCAGAGCGTCTATCTTCTTCGTCAAAATGAAAACCTGTGCTGATAATGCTGTCACGACATCCAACTCCAATACCCCAGCTATCTTTGGTTGAGATGTTCTGCTCATCGGCCTTGCTAATTTTTGGCCGCCATGGTTTCTAACAAGTCATATCCATCCTCACAACTTTTTGCATTCAACGCTCCACCTGCAGCGGCATCTATACTGGTTCTCAAATGCCCGTCAAGACTATTATAGAAGGTGTGAACCTGTATCCATAACGGCATCCCATGGTGTGGAAATTTTTGAAGCAGCTCCTTGTACCTTTCCCAAGACTCGTATAACGACTCTGAATCAAACTGTTTGAACGAAAGGACAGGATCCCGCATCTTTAACGTCTTCGCTGGAGGGATGAATTTGGCAAGAAACTTTTGTGCCAAATCATCCTATGTTGTGATGGATCTTGGTGGCAATGGATGTAGCCAACTCTTTGCCTTGTCTCTCAAGGTAAAAGGAAATAACCTCAGCTTCACAGCATCTTCTGACACCTGATTAAATCGGAATGTATCACAAATTTCCAGAAAACTGATTAGGTGATCATTGGGATCATCCGTTGGTGCTCCCCCAAACTGGCATGAGTTTTGGATTATATGAATCATACCTGATTTGATATCAAAACTATGTGCTGTAATGGCAAGTCGAGTAATACTAGACTAAATGTTTGTAACCTTTGGCATTCCATAATCCCGCAGTGGCTTGTACTCTTCATTATCTTGATTTGTCATTGTCCCCTGATAAGTTCTTCGTCCTTGTCGGAAAGTTCTTTCAATTTCGCTATTGTAAAGAACTAGTTCGGACCCTTGGGACTGTGTTTGCATACACAACTGAACATACCATGTTGCACACACAAATCCTGGATCACAGCTTGAACAGACTTGAACAGAATTTAAGCTTGTAAAAGCAAATAACTAAAATAAAAAATCTGTTTGAATAATCTAAATTAGTAAAAACTAGAAAGAAAATAATTATTAAAATTGTTCCCCGTAAACGACGCCAAAAACTTGTTATTCATTTTAAACAATAACAATTACGCGTAAGTGCACACGGTCAATCAAGTAATATAGTAATAAGAAAAGTGTCGAACCCACAGGGAACAGTTATCAAACAACTATCTTAATTATCCAATTTCTACTAATTTATTCTATTTAAACAGCCACTCCAATTAATTTTTGAGAATTAATTAAATTAAAGTGATTAAGAACCAATTAATGGACACCAGATGATTAAAGCATAAGAATACAATTTTCCCAATTACTCCACAATAATTCTCTTACTTTATTTCCACTTAATTTATTCCACCAAATTGATAATGAGATTTACTTCACAATTTACTAACACCTTTCGATTATTAGAAAAAATGCCTATTTTAATTATTTTACTACTTTCGTGTAAAATAATTAAAATAAATTCATTAAGTTCATACCTGTCTAATAGTTGCACATGGCATATAAGTACGTTCATTTTATACACTGTTATGTTATTCTAATTAAGAATTAACAAATTCATGTGTTGTTATATTCAGTTCTAATCTAAGATATCCTCTTTCAACTTAATCAAAGATCTAATATTTAATTGTTGGCCAAACAATCATTAAATTACGCACAGAATAATAACAATCAATTCAGAAAGATTATCAAGTGAAAATAATAGTAATTGAATTAAAGCTTCATAAAAAGTTCCATTGTACTCCTACTAGAAATTTAGTTCATCATCAACTTAAGAACACAAAGATAATAATTGATAGACATCATGATAAAAAAATTAATTTAAGAGGAAGAAGGAAAACTCTATTGATGATCTTTAATCTTCAATCCAAAGTCTGTCTCACTAAAACTCCAATGTAATATCAATCTGCTCCAAAAGAATAGCCTCCAAGGATTTTAAGTCAAAAGACATTTAAAACTAAGGGAATAACTTGTATTTATAGCCCTATCAAAACCCTATTACAATTGGTAAGTCCAAATCCTTTTCTAACTCAACTTTAGCAATTAAGGAACAAAATCTAGTCTTCTCTCGTCCGACCGGCGCCCCACGCGCCTGGACCCTTTGCAACATGGCGTGGACAGCGCTGTTATAGCAGGAGACAATCCTCATTCGGCACACCTCGCGCTTATATCCAAGCACAACCAGCACGCCCCGCACCTGGTTATCAGGTTACCCATCTTCTCATGTTTTTCTCCCAAGTACAATCGCTATCCCGCTCAAATTTTTTCACCTACACAATAGCATAAAACAACCACGAGTAACATGAACAATACCCAAAAAACTCACAATATATCAAGCTAAATGAGATCAACTCATAGGTTTTCAACCTACTCATCAACGTTCTTACCGCGTCCTTCACGTTCTTCTTTCGTTCTTCGTGTTCTTCATTTTTAATCGATATTATGATTACGATTTGACATTTTCTTGCATTTTAACATTATAAATTTGATACTTCATTCTTATAACATCGGAAAGTTCATATAACTCTTCCGAATCGCCCATTAACATTTAGAAATTCATAATTCATATGAAATTTCTTATAAAAAGAAAAAAATGAAATAAAAATTCAAATTTTCTTATTGCTTACATATTTCTATGATTCGACCATAGGAATATCATTTCTAACAATATTATACGTCCATTTCGTTAAGCTATATGATTTCCTATCAAAACTTAAATAAAATTTAGATTAAGGCAAGGTTTTGATTACCTTTCTTCTTTAATCTTCTTCCTTATGGTCAAAGCTTGCATGCGAGTTTGCTTTTCCTCTTCCTTTCCTTCCTCTCCCCCATCAAAATTCTCTCTCTCTCTCAAGTGTTGGGTGATTTT
Source organism: Panax stipuleanatus (assembly GCA_020205555.1). Lineage (NCBI taxonomy): Eukaryota > Viridiplantae > Streptophyta > Magnoliopsida > Apiales > Araliaceae > Panax > Panax stipuleanatus. Next base: position 35,265,321 of record CM035126.1, on the reverse strand, counting down.
TTTCTAACCAAATAAATGAGCTAAAGCTTGGTATATATAAGCTTTTCAAGGCTAAGGGCGTTTTGGTCTTTTGGCCAAATCGCCTTACTATTCACACCTCCTTAGTATTCATGAAGCTTCTCCTAGAAGCTTCGTGGTTCCGTCTTTTGGAATTCATCCTACAGTTTGAAAAACTGTGTTTCTCGAAATCCAAATATTTTTGGATATTTCGTTTTTCCTCTACCGATTAACTTTTACAAGTTCTTCGAAACTTCAAAAAATTAAAAAAAACTTTTTGATGATTAGCATTTTCTGTCACATTTTCCCACAACGTAGTTAAACGAATGAAAAGTACATAGCAGTACTTTTCATCATTTTTATTTTGTTCGATTGCTACGCGTTTTTTGAGAAAAACTTTTATCGACTAATATAACTTTTCACGGCATATTATCGAAAAATCTTCAGACGGAACGTCATTACGACATATCGAACTCTCAGAAAGGCCTAGGTTATTCAAACCCTAAATCCTAGGTTTCATCGTGTAAGTAGTGCCTATTTCGTCTTATTCTCAAAAATATTTTTGTTCCCGAAAATCTTTTATTTTCGTCTTAAAAATTTTTACTCGTTCAGTTTAGCTCGTAGCCAAAATCCTCCTGTTTTATGATCATCCTAGGTTCTAGAACTATTAATAAACACATAACATAGAATATAATTAATAAAAATCTATTTTATTAATTAATAATTCTTTTAACTTAATTTTCTGGACAATCTAATTTTTTGGGTTATCACATTCTTCCCCCTTATAAAAATTCTGTCCTCAGAATTTCTAAAACCACATCAATACCCGGATGCTTTATTCTTACAATCATTTGAGATATCACATTCACCCCTTCTTCACATAATTTCGTCCTCGAAATTTTAGCATACTAATATCTCAACTTCTCTTCAAGGAAGTTCTTATCTTTCAAACATTCCAGAGTCTCCACAATTTATCAAGAATTATGAAGTAGAATGAATAACGAGGAATATAAGGATTCCTTTGAAAAATTTCATACTTTGCTGAGGGGTCGTATTGACCATGAACTCTTACTAGGTTTAACAGCATTTCATTATAAACCATTCTATTACGGCCGGTTTACAATCACCAAGAAAGTAAACCACCTCTTCCATACGTAGGTGATCAACTTATCGTATAACTCCATTTCGGAGTTTATTCACCTCAGACTTAATCATCAGATTCCGCACCAAAACAATTTAATTTGGCATCACTTCTCAAAGAAATCTCGATTTTCTTTTAAACATGACAAACCATTCGTCTAGCCAAATTAAATAGCTTAGACCATACCAATAAATTGAACAACAACTAAAACATTCGTCTAGTCAAATCAATTGACATCGACTACTTCTTTAAATTCTTTCACAGTACTTCAAAACATTTTATGACGTCATGATACCTTGCTGTTTCACACTACGTTGAGGACTTCATTAGTTTATGACTTCGTCATTCTACATCATACCATAGCGGGTTGTTGATCCAAATATCACATCCAACACTAGGTTCAAATGCATTAACAACTCCATCTTTTTACCATCTCTGCATCAAATACACTGATGATATAAAATTTATTTTGATATTTCAAATCAATTTCTGTCTAGCTGAAATGATTTAGCCTAGACATACAAAGAATAGTTCTTTTAAAATCCATTGGTTCACAAAATCTTGAACCAATATTATATTCTTAAATATTTACACTTTAGCACGATGTCAATAAATTTTAAAATCTAGCATAGCTAGAAGACTTGGAGTAGTTACTTTCTTTATCTTTCTTCATTGTCTTCCTTGCGACAATTCTAACTTCATCTAGCACCTTCAATGCTACTTATACTGAAAATAACTTATTTTCAGTCTAAACATTCCTATACCATAGTTCATCAACTTACCACACTTTATACGTTCAGGAACTTTCCACAACCATATTTGTTTAAGAACTTATCTTCGCAATATGTAATCCAAGAACAAATCAAGGACTTTCCATACACTTAGAGGCTCGAAAACATAGCATATAATTATGAGTCACAAACTTTTCATAAGTATGAGTTTCAAGAACTCGCACCTATCTTAATACATTCTACTATCTAATATACACATGAAAAAAGATTCACCTTCTCGTCATATACATATTGATAGCACAACATTTCTATTTCGATGATTATCACTGTAATAAACTGAGTGGTTGTTACCCCAAAGCACAGACTCCTGCCCATAACAAAAATTCATACAACTCAGCTATCACATGAGTACACCAATTGAAATTTCACAACATTCTAACTTTCTCTTACTTGATACAAATTTTCTTTAATTCATACCTTATCCTCTACAACTCTTCCTAGTTCTTATTCTCGTACTACTTCATAGTACCATTCATTTATAGCGTTTACCTATAAATCATTCCATTGTTTAACAGAATATCTGTTAATTCACGATTTAATATGATCACGTGCTGATCTTGTTCCGTAATCGTTAACTCAACGATTTTATTATCCTTCCCTCTCAGACTATAGCCTTAGGTACTCATACCTAGAGTTATCCCAAACATACATCATTATACAACTAAATATAACAACATACATCCTCAAATCCCAGGTTCTATTTCCTTAAAACCTTGTTCATTACAAATAATGGTAAATACATTATTCTTTACATCTTACCAAAGTGACTTTCATCCGCCACAAAAGATACATAAAAGTTCGTTAAACTAATCTACAGTTTAACTAACTATTCTATATTACAAGTCTTGGCTTGATCTTCACTCTTGTTCATATAATGAACAGTCCTTAAGCAGGACACCGGTCAGCTTGATCTTTACGGGATCCTTAAGTTCATTCTAACATCGTTCGCTGAAAATATTTTTATTTAAAGCAAGAGTGAGCATTCAATTGCTCAGCAAGTTAAAGCAGTTGAATAACAACTAAGAAAGAATCACGTATTCTTTTAAAACTTCAATAACCAAACAAAGGTTATGAAGCAGTTTGAATAATAGAAAAAACTCTGATTCCTATCATTTTAAAACATTAATCACATTTACTTTCGCATACCTTACATTCAATCTGGCTAGAATCATTAGCATTGCGACACCCCCAAATCCGGGTACTTTAATTCCACAAGATTTGGTGTTAACTGCCCAATAATAACACATCTATCTACCCATAATAAATGAAACTCATAATTAAAAATAGAAATCTTACCCTTAAGGGGTTACAACATCTTAAACGAATCAATCCCAGGTTGACTAACCTTAATACATCAATGCAAAAATAACATAAACAATCAAATCTTAAACATAACATCTTAAGTCTTATCATTAATATTCTCAGATAAATAATAAACAAGTCTTCATCACTTGTTTGCATTGCCCTTTCCCTTACTAGTAGATGGCTCATCAACTCTTTCAACCTTAGCTGCAATGTTATTATGCAAGAGTGAGCAACAATTAGCCACAAGTATAATAATAATAATAATAATAATAATAATAATAATAATAATAATAATAATAATAATAACAATAATAACATGCGGATAATCAATGGATACTAAGTAATAAAAAGCTCGACTTTTGAATCAAGAATGAATAGCAAGAATCAAAAGAACATCTGAGGGTCACAAGACCAAGAACTATGTCACAGGTTATCAAGTATTTCTACTTTAAACCTTTAACAGTTGTAAGACTATATCGACCTTACTTCTCGTACTTAGGGGGATCAGCCCTTAGTACTATGTATGTGCACAACATCTCAATGCTAACACATAAATAATCCCCTATAAAGGGTTGTTCATCTCAGTTTGACATCAGAGTCCGCACCAAAGGAAGTTTGATTTGGATAAGTTTCATTAACAAAAGTTCTAGAATTTAGAACACTCATCAACTATAGACTAGTCGAATCAAAAGGGATCACTAGCCATTCAAGGTCTTAATACAATAAGGTAAACGATATTAAATTAAGATTGAATCTCAACGCATATAACTGAATGAATATAAGAACTTGAATATCTCATTCGAAAATCATAGACTTGAATAAACAAGAGTATGAACTGGATCAATATAAGAATATAATTTTACGAACTTGCTTAATAAAGAGTAGGGTTAAGAAACTTGCGTAACAATAACAAGTCAGGAATAGAGAATTTGCGTAATGTAAAAGTAACGTTTAGAAATTTGCCTCGTGCGTAGGCTATAATTTATAATTCATGTTCTACAATTAATTCAACATACCATTACATTCACAATAACAATTAATCGTAACTCAACTAGCATCATGAGTATACTATCTTAACTCTAAATATGATTATATTAATCGGAATCCACGAATGTTAACTCTTAAACACATTACTAGACTTCATGAACAACGAGTTTAAAACACGTATTCGACTTATCAATTAATCACGTAAAACATCATTGACATGTTAATAATCTATTTTAACATCTCAATATATGATTAACATATTTTCATGTTCATTACATTAGGTTTTAAATTGTATTTCAGGACTTGAACACTTGAATAAAAATTTCTGGGCCATTCTGCTAACCGGCGTTGCAGCGCCCTATTTGAACTGGGGACAGGCGATGCGGCGCAGAGCCACGTCAGCAGGTCACTGGCCTGGTGCTACAGTGCTCGGTTTCTTCACAGAACCGGCGCTGCAGCGCCATGACACGTTAGTCGGCACTAAGCCTGGCGCTGCAGCGCTCTGTTCCTTCACAGAACTGGCGCTGCGGCACCACGACACAGTGAGACGCAAACAGAGCTCGCAAAGAACACATAAAGAGCCAATTTATGCCAAAACTTTGCTCAAACAACAAATTTAACACTACCCATAAGTTATGAACTTAACAAAAACATTTTGTAACATCCTTAGCATGATTTTAACAACTTAAATTACATAAACAACTAAATTAGTACACATAAATTTTATCTTCTTGCTATTTTTCAAAATTTCGTCAAATATGGTGAAATCACAAATTACAGATTCGTTATAACACCAAATCAGTCCGTTTAAATTTCGTTCTTTTCATTTTTACATCTATAAACATAATCAATCATCAATTTACCTATTATCATGCAATCTAAGTATAAATTTTTGTACATATAAGCCATATTCAAATATTGTTTCTCTATAAGTTTCAAAACTCCAATTTAAACACAATTTCATGGATTTGATTACTCTAAATCACATATAAATCATATACAATTGGATTATGCATGCTAATAAACATCTAACACCTAGTTCCTAACAATTTAGCCATTACAACACATTATAGAGAACTCAAAATCATTATTCATGGAGAAAAACTCAAGAACAAAAATTTAAAGCTTGAGATAGAGAAATTACCATTGTTTTCTTATTTTGATTATGCAAGATGATAAAAAACTTTCTTTGATTCTTCAAATCTTCTTCAATCTCTCAATTTTCTCTCAAGCTCTCTCTCCTTTTCTCTCTGACTTATGTTTTCCAGACTTAGCAAATATATGAAGGAAGAATGATATAATATATACGTATAATATAATTAACTAGCACAACATGGGTGTCAGTTAAGGTCATGATGCCTTTAACTGCTCCCATGTTCATAAGGCCATGTTTGGCTTGGCTAAAAATAACTCCTTTTTAGTTTATTTTTATTAACTTCTTTATTATATAGTTTATTTGTCACACTTTAATTAATCAAATAATATCATTTAAATAAAAGCCAGTATTACACATTAAATCAAATCATCACATAATTAAAATTCTCATTTATTAATTATGACAAATCATTAAATCTCTAATTAATTATTAAATTAATTAAAATAATATTATAATTATTAAACAACTCATTTAATTTAATAATCTCAATTAAATTCACACTTTGAGTTATAAAATTATTTTACATTAATTTAATCAATGTAACACATTTAATTAAATTAATCTATCACAATTCCATCAAATATTTATTTAACTCAATAAATAAATCAGCAAAATATTTATTTAATTCAATAAATATTTAAAATAAATTACAAAAATCTCGTTCATCACAAGCGCAGACTTAATCCTAAAAGTTCACAAATAGAACCATACCATATTAAACCGTTCAATCGCAGAACAGTATATTTCACAGAAACACATAAGTGTTGAAAGCTCGGCACAAGGCCTCATACATAAACACCTTTTACAAATATCACACATTTGCACATACAAAATATTTTCTCATGTTCAACATCTGAGAAAGTTAAGAAACTAACATTCATTTAAAAATATTAATGAAGTTAGGAAACTTGACTTAAGCACAGCTACAGCTTATAGTTTATGCTGAACTATTTATCGCAATCCCTATATATCACATAAGGAAATAGCACACACACCAATTAGTCATATATTTGACTTACGCATTGTTTAAACTTAACTTTACTTCCTATGACTCGCTGTCCTTGTAATCTAAGTCTATGCGACCAACTTTACTTTCATTCCTTCAGTATTATGACATACGGAGATGGCATAAACCTTATAACCATTTTTTACGATAGATTTACATTCTCATCTTCTTCTTATAACATTTCTAGGACTTAACTCATCTTATACATCCACATATGTGAAAAAAATCACCTTTCACCATACGTATTCACAACTTTATACCTAGCACACATCGAGTCTCTAACAGTGTTCAATACAGTACGTTGAGTGGTTTCTCACAAACAACTAACAAACTAGTTTCTCGTCTCGTCTACACTGCCTTTCACAACGAGTTAGATCGGTTGCTAGTTCGTATTAACCGTTGCTCTCTAAAGGAATCGTTTATACCAGATACCATACATCAACCATTAAAGAGTACGATTGTACCACAACTTAAACTTAACTTCTTATTCTTACCTTCTTATCGTAACTTATTCGAATTTAAAACTATAATATTCGTTAAGTTAATTTCCCGTTCCTTATGGCTTTCTGGCAACTAAATGTCATACCTTAGGATTTATTCATTAACGTCTAGGTCATACAGTCATCTGTATGCTGAGAACGAATTATAAAGGTTAAGACTATGCGTTCATAGCCTTTATACATTTTACATTACCTTGTCTTCATATCTTACAACGTTCGGTCCGTTTGACTCGAAACGTTACTCAAGTTATTATCACTAACTCGGCTTGTTTAACGTTATACGTTATTCTTCATTATCTCACGTTCAAACCATACACGGTGTGTAGGTTATGCAAGTTTAATTCACGTGTACACACAATTCATTACGTCAGCTCAAGTGTTTAACGCTTACGTTTCTTCCTACCATTATCTATCCGATTCATACTCGGCTTTCATTAACTTCGTTACCGTTCGTTACGATTTGTTGTATAATTACATATCTTACATACTACACTCATCAACGTCTAAGTCATACAACTAATGTATACTGAGGACGTTCGCCAGACGCAAATATAATTCACGAGAATCGTTTACTTATTCGGCGTTCACATTCTTCGTCTTTCAAACCTCTATTCAACCTTTACTTAAGGTTTTAATCACTCTCATTCGTTATCCATTACATGAACTGAAAGTCGTATGCATAAAAACCAATAATGTATGATGAGAAAGTGAAAGTAGTATGCATACAAGCCAATCATGTATGATGATAAAGCATATACTTTGGAGGCAATCTTATTTATTTATTAATAAAAATATTCATTTATTAAAGGCATTTAATTATCTACATGGTGCTGTTTTTATAATATATAAATAACCCATAGTTTTAAGCAATGCTTTTAGAATCATGATGATGATCATGCCAATGAGATCTAAATTCTTAGAAAGCTCTAAAACTAAAATAGTTCCTAATCATGGGATTACTAAAAAGGGGATTAGTAAATCCGGATAGATTAGTACATATGTTGCTCGCTCATTAGATGAGGATGATTGATCTCATAATCATTTGTGTGGAGACACTAAAGCAAGTATGTAGGTGCTTATTGGAGAATAAGTTCACTGAACGTGACTCGCTATGAAATACCTAATGGAGTTTTACTCGCCTGTCAATAGGAATTCCTAATGTGATAGTAGTACAAGTGATCCTTGGACTTGAGATCATCATAGTATCTTGTATGCAATGAATTATACTTTGACTTATTCCTTAAAGCCCTTTAAGGTATATAAAAGGGTATGCTTGGGTATAATGAGTTACATATGGAGACAATGAATGATCAATAAAGAATCTACCACCTCTAGTAAAGGAGGAGATATGTCCTATGTGATTCGTTAAATGACAACCCAAGAATCATTGGCCAAGGTAAAATGAAATTAGAAAGGAGTTTCTAATTTACATTATTTGGAGTTGTGCATTTTCTAATCGAAATACATATAATTAAATAAAATAAGACTTGACAGTAAATTCATGTCTTATATTTAATTGGGACATTGTATGGTGGAAGGATTGAATTGTATGGTAACTATTTACTCACAGATTCTTTTATGATTAATGTTGAAATCTATATTATCTGGAAAGTCGTTGATCGCTAGGGAGGCTTATCCCTATTGTAGAATAAATATTATTTATTTAAATAGATTATTAGTTTAATTTATTTATTTAAATAAGATTAGAATTGTTCTAATTGATTTATTCACAACCGGTTTAATATGGAGAACCTAAAGGGTCACACCATAAAAGGAAGAATAATTATTTAAGAAGGTAATGGCATAATCGTAATAATGCATTAAGTGAAATTAATTTAATCTATGGTGATAGAATAAATTAAATAGCTTAATATTTATTATTTAATATTTTGGAAATATTAAATATAAATTAATAAGAGGAGTCTTATTATAATTATTATTATTTTAATTTCTAAAGGAGTTTAGTAATTAATTTAATATTAGTACTCTCATTTATTCCTAATAAGATTAGGAGATAAATTAATTAAATGAATTTAATTAATTATTTCCCATGTGGTGGGAAGCCTAAATTAATTAAAGGAGTTTAATTTATTAAAAGAAATCCCATATCTAATAGGATTAGAAGGGTTGACCAATATCTATATAAGAGGATTCTTATAATAGATATTACTTGATGCAATTCCAATTGTTGGAGAGTACTCCTTTTCTATAGAGGATAGAAAACTAAGCCAACCACCCTCCTTCTTGATAATTCATCTTCCTTGGTGGATCACCTCTAGAGGCCAAACACTTGGGTGGCTAACGTTAATCAAAGGAATGAATCTAATCCGGAAATTCAAGGAGATCACGAAGAACAAGGAGTTGAACTAGTACCCGTGGAAGCTTCGTTCTACAAGGGTATGATTCCATAACTTCTTATTTATCGTTTTAAATTAATAATTTGCATAAAGGATGATCCGGGTAATGGTTTTGTAGAAATTTTTTTAAACTCTGATATACCATGCTTCCGCTAATTTTTGCAATTTGATTGCGTCACGATTTCGTACAAACCCAACAGTGGCATCAGAGCCAAACTTTTATGCAATTATTAATTTATTTTTGATTTCATATACATATGGGTATATATTTAAAATAATTTATTGGGCATAATTTTATTGTATAAATTTAATTTTTTTTAAGAAAAAAAATGACGTTTTTTTTTTTTTTTTTGGGACAAATCACAAATTTTTTTTTTTGGGTGCTAATCTTGAATTCTGCAAAGAAAATCTGTTGTCTCTTTCTTACTCCAAAGAGAATGTGACCCATCAGGAAAGGACTCTTTTAATAAAAGAAGGTGACTTCTTTTTAAAAAAATAAATATGATATATTTATATATTATATTCTAAATAATTTTATAATTAAAATAAAGAGTTTATTTTAATCTTGAAATTGGATTTCATGCAATTTAAAATTGCCCATTAAATGATACTCATATATATATGGAATATTTTAATTCATGAGATGAATATTTATTTATTGATATATATGGTGATATGTATGATAATAAATGGGGATTGATTATGGACTATTTGACCAATGTGATTGGATTTTATTTTAGTTGAATGCTTGAATGAATTGGGTTTATTAAATGGGGTCTGTGTACCTCGTCTTCTCTAAAAAAAAAAATTTGTGATGTAAAATTCTATCTCCCTCCTATGTACTTCCCCTTGACTGCTGATCAAGGTTTCTATTTAAATTAAATAGTTTAATGTAATAGAAATAGTTAGAATTATCTTGAAAAAATTGGAGACCAAGGAGCAAGGAGCGCGTGAAGACCCGTTTGTATGGAGCCCGGGTTTAAATGTAATAGTTATATTTAAATTTAAATTCTTGCACTCCTAGGTTTGACCTTTTGGTTCACTTGGTGGCTCTAGTGAACCAAACTAGAATAAAAGTCCATAATCAATCTGGGTAGAATATAGTATTCTATATTGCATGCTAAATATTATATATATTATATTTTATGCAAACATGCTTCGCATGTTTAATAAAATGACGCGTATTTTATATATATATGTGCATGCACGCTAAACAAGATGAGACAAATAATAACAAATCCCTCAAAGAAATAATATTAAGTCCGAAGCGTTCAAATGATATTTGGAATATCAAACGTCGCCTTCTAGCATGATAAATTAATAGAGTATTAAATATTTAATATGAGCTTGTTGTGCTATCCACAAGGCGAGTATTGCATATTTAAGATGTTAATTAATCACATTTGATGCTTATCAAGAAAATTGAACGATCTAGTCTTGTTGTGCTATCCACAAGGACGAATATTTTTCTTTTTTGAATTTATAGAAGTGCTAGGCTGGACTTAACTTAAATCGTTTTAGTTCGGATGTGCACACACTTGACCATTATGATTTAAGAGGCAAAATAAAAGGAGTTATATAGTGATGTAATTGACAAGAGTTGTCTACCTATTTATTTGTATATCGCTTGTTGTGCTATCCACAAGGTTATATACATTTGAAATGAGATCCTTATTCTCACTAGCAAATCTTTAATTAGATGTTGCCGAACTATATAAGTGAGGGTAATATAGTTTGATAAAAATAGTGGGAGATACCAATTTAAAATAAAGACCTAAATTTATTTTGGTATGCAAAATTAATAAAATGAATGTTTGTTAAAATGTTGTTTTTCACATGCAAAATTTTAAAAATGTCAAAATCACTAATTTCACTGCGAAGCATACTTGATGCTAATAAGCTTACCGGGCCGAATTATACGGACTGGCTAAGAAATCTGAGAATAGTTCTCACTGCTGAAAAGATTTCTTATGTCCTAAACTCACCTGTCCCTGGAACTGTTCCAGAAACATCCTCTGAGGAAGAGATTGCTACCATTGTAAAGTGGCAAGATGATGCATCTGTGGCTCAATGCATCATGCTTGTATCCATGAATAACGAGCTTCAGCGTCAGCACGAAAAATGGATACTCCTACTATGTTGATTCACCTCAAGGAGTTGTATGGTGAACAAAGTAGGACTGCTAGATATGAGATATCTAAGGAGCTCTTCCGATCTCGGATGACCAAGGGAAAAGTGAACATAAAGGAACAAAAGAAATCTGATCCAGCTAGCAAAGGAATGTGCTTCCATTGCAACGAGCCGGGTCATTGGAAGAGGAACTGCAAGAAGTTTCTGGCAAAGAAGAAGCTTGGAGAAGCTTCGACTTCCAATCAAGGTTTGTTCATGATTGAAATTAATTTTTCAGAAAGTCAAAATTCTACTTGGGTATTGGATACCGGCTGTGGTTCTCACATATGTAATAATGTGAAGGGACTGGTCAGAAGTAGAAAGCTGAACAATGATGAGGCGATCCTACGAGTGGGGAATGGAGCAAAGGTTGCTACATTAGCTGTAGGAACTTATTATTTAGCAATGCCTTCGGGCAAGTCCATTTATCTTAATAATTGTTATTATGTTTCGAATATTATTAAAAATATTATTTCAATTTCTGTATTGGATATGGAAGGATTTAACGTTGTTATAAAGAACAATAGTTGTTCTATTTATAAAGACGATATTTTATATGGTGTTGGAAATTTGCGAAATGGACTTTATACACTTGACTTACAAGAAAATATTTTTCAAATTGAACAAACTAAGAAAAGGAAAAGAGATGAATTAATTATACCTACATGTGGCACTGTAGACTCGGTCATATCAATGAAACAAGATTATCCAAGTTGCATAAAGATGGGCTCTTTGAGTTATCTGATTATGAATCATATCCAACTTGTGAATCTTGTCTCATGAGTAAAATGACTAAATCTCCTTTTAGTGGAAAAGGAGAAAGAGTTACAGAGTTGTTGGCATTGATTCACACAGACGTTTGTGGACCTATACAACAAGTGCACGGGGTGGGTATTCTTATTTTATTACTTTCACTGATGATCACTCAAGATTTGGATATGTGTATTTAATGAAATACAAGTCAGAATCATTTGAAAAGTTCAAAGAGTTCAGAAGTGAAGTAGAGAAACAAACGGGCAAGAGTATAAAGATACTTCGATCAGATTGAGGTGGAGAATACTTAAGCGGTGAGTTTCTCAATTATCTCAAAGAAAATGGTATAAGCTCACAATGGACTCCTCTAGGTACACCACAGTTAAATGGAGTATCTGAAAGGAGAAATCGAACACTGTTGGACATGGTTCGATCTATGATGAGTTTTACCGACCTTCCAATTTTCTTATGGGGATATGCCCTAGAAACGGCTGCATACCTACTTAACAAGGTACCTACCAAATCCGCCCCAAAGACTCCGTATGAGATATGGAAGGGGAGGAAACCAAATCTTAAGCATGTTAAGACTTGGGGTTGTCCAGCTTATGTCAAAAAGTTTGAAAACGATAAGCTACAGACTAAATCCGATAAGTGTAGATTTGTGGGATACCCTAAAGAAACTTTAGGGTATTATTTCTATCATCCAACTGATCAAAAGGTGTTTGTTGCGAAACATACTGCCTTCTTGGAAAAGGATTTTATCCATGAAGGGGTCAGTGGGAGTAAGATATATCTTGAAGAAGTTCAAGACCCACAAATTACCACGGATCAAAGTCAGGTACCTGACAAAGTAGAAGAACCTACTATACCACACCCTGTTCGTAAATCTGGAAGAGTACCGAAGATACCTGAGAGATATAGATTCGTTATAGAGGATGACGATGAGGTACACATCATGAATGATGATGATCCATTGAATTACGAACAGGCTATGAGTAATAAAGACTCAGGGAAATGGCTTGAAGCTATGAAATTCGAAATGGACTCCATGTATGAAAACAAAGTATGGACTTTGATTTCACCACCTGAAGGCATTAAGCCTATTGGGTGTAAATGGGTCTTTAAAAGAAAGACTGGAGCGGACGGCAAGGTAGAGACCTATAAGGCCCGACTGGTTGCAAAAGGTTTCAAACAAAGACAAGGAGTTGACTATGATGAAACCTTCTCACCAGTAGCTATGCTCAAGTCCATTCGGATTTTGCTTGCGATTGCAGCTTATAACGACTATGAGATCTGGTAGATGGACGTGAAAACGGCCTTCCTCAATGGGAAACTTGAGGAGGATGTGTATATAACACAGCCAGAGGGATTTGTTTTAAAGGTTGGAACAAATCAAGTCTGTAAGCTGCAACGATCCATTTATGGATTGAAGCAAGCTTCTCGTAGATGGAACATTCGTTTTGATGAGACAATCAAAGAGTTTGATTTTGTCAAAAACGACGATGAACCATGTGTGAACAAGAAGGTTAGTGGGAGCGCAGTTTTATTCCTTGTATTATATGTTGATGATATATTACTGATAGGGAATGACATTCCTATGCTACAATCGATTAAAATCTGGTTATCTAAACACTTCTCCATGAAGGACTTGGGAGAAGCATCCTATATTTTGGGGATAAAGATCTATAGAGATAGATCTAAAAGGATGCTTGGTTTATCCCAAGGAACGTATATTGATGCAATGCTAAAGAGGTTTAGCATGGAAGATTCCAAAAGAGGTCTCATGCCGATGAGTCATGGAATACATCTCTCCAAGAAACAGGCCCCAAAGACACCTGAGGAGAGAGACCGTATGAGTAAGATCCCTTATGCTTCTGCAATAGGATCTATCATGTACGGTATGATATGTACTAGACCGGATGTTGCTCATGCACTTAGTGTAATGAGCAGATACCAGTCAAACCCTGGAGAAGAGCACTGGAAGGCAGTGAAGAATATCCTAAAGTACTTGAGAAGGACTAAAGATATTTTTCTTGTCTACGGTGGGTCTGAATTAAAACTCAAGGGATTCACAGACTCAAGTTTTCAAACAGACCAAGATGACAGTAAATCTATTTCAGGGTATGTGTTTACCTTGAAAGATGGTGCAGTGAATTAAAAAGGTTCCAAACAACAAAAGGTTGTTGGTTTAGTGACAAAGACAAAGTATATAACTGTAAGTGAAGCTGCAAGTTGATGTTTTAGATGAAAAGTTCATTACAGAACTAGGAATAGGTCCTAAGTCTCATCTTGAATCTAAACATGTGTTGCGGCACTTTGATTAAAGAAATCATTGAAAGAGGAGAGTGTAGACTCTCAAGACAACATTACAGATCCATTAACTAAAGCTTTAACACAACAGCAGTTTGATCGTCACTTAGAGAAGTTGGGTATGAGATACCATGGCGATTGGCTTTAGTGCAAGTGGGAGATTGAAAGTAGTATGCATACAAGCCAATCATGTATGATGATAAAGCATATACTTTGGAGGCAATCTTATTTATTTATTAATAAAAATATTCATTTATTAAAGGCATTTAATTATCTACATGGTGCTGTTTTTATAATATGTAAATAACCCATAGTTTTAAGCAATGCTTTTAGAATCATGATGATGATCATGCCAATGAGATCTAAATTCTTAGAAAGCTCTAAAACTAAAATAGTTCCTAATCATGGGATTACTAAAAAGGGGATTAGTAAATCCGGATAGATTAGTATATATGTTGCTTGCTCATTAGATGAGGATGATTGATCTCATAATCATTTGTGTGGACACACTAAAGCAAGTATGTAGGTGCTTATTGGAGAATAAGTTCACTGTACGTGACTCGCTATGGAATACCTAATGGAGTTTTACTCGCCTGTCAATAGGAATTCCTAATGTGATAGTAGTACAAGTGATCCTTGGACTTGAGATCATCATAGTATCTTGTATGTAATGAATTATACTTTTACTTATTCCTTAAAGCCCTTTAGGGTATATAAAAGGGTATGCTTGGGTATAATGAGTTACATATGGAGACAATGAATGATCAATAAAGAATCTATCACCTCTAGTAAAGGAGGAGATATGTCCTATGTGATTCGTTAAATGACAACCCAGGAATCCTTGGCCAAGGTAAAATGAAATTAGAAAGGAGTTTCTAATTTACATTATTTGGAGTTGTGCATTTTCTAATCGAAATACATATAATTAAATAAAATAAGACTTGACAGTAAATTCATGTCTTATATTTAATTGGGACATTGTATGGTGGAAGGATTGAATTGTATGGTAACTATTTACTCACAGGTTCTTTTATGATTAATGTTGAAATCTATATTATCTGGAAAGTCGTTGATCGCTAGGGAGGCTTATCCCTATTATAGAATAAATATTATTTATTTAAATAGATTATTAGTTTAATTTATTTATTTAAATAAGATTAGAATTGTTCTAATTGATTTCTTCACAACCGATTTAATATGGAGAACCTAAAGGGTCACACCATAAAAGGAAGAATAATTATTTAAGAAGGTAATGGCATAATCGTAATAATGCATTAAGTGAAATTAATTTAATCTATGGTGATAGAATAAATTAAATAGCTTAATATTTATTATTTAATATTTTGGAAATATTAAATATAAATTAATAAGAGGAGTCTTATTAATATTATTATAATTATTATTATTTTAATTTCTAAAGGAGTTTAGTAATTAATTTAATATTAGTACTCTCATTTATTCCTAATAAGATTAGGAGAAAAATTAATTAAATGAATTTAATTAATTATTTCCCATGTGGTGGGAAGCCTAAATTAATTAAAGGAGTTTAATTAATTAAAAGAAATCCCATGTCTAATAGGATTAGAAGGGTTGACCAATATCTATATAAGGGGATTCTTATAATAGATATTACTTGATGCAATTCCAATTGTTGGAGAGTACTCCTTTTCTATAGAGGATAGAAAACTAAGCCAACCACCCTCCTTCTTGATAATTCATCTTCCTTGGTGGATCACCTCTAGAGGCCAAACACTTGGGTGGCTAACGTTGATCAAAGGAAGGAATCTAATCCGGAAATTCAAGGAGATCACGAAGAACAAGGAGTTGAACTAGTACATGTGGAAGCTTCGTTCTACAAGGGTATGATTCCATAACTTCTTATTTATCGTTTTAAATTAATAATTTACATAAAGGATGATCCGGGTAATGGTTTTGTAGAAATTTTTTTAAACTCTGATATACCATGCTTCCGCTAATTTTTGCAATTTGATTGCGTCACGATTTCAGTACAAACCCAACATAAAGCATATAGTTTGGAGACGATCTTATTTATTTATTAATAAAAGTATTCATTTATTAAAGGAATTTAATTATCTACATGATGCTATTTTTTATAATATGTAAATAACCCACAATTTTAAGCAATGCTTTTAGAATCATGATATTGATCATGCTAATGAGATCTAAATTCTTAGAAAACTTAAAACTAAAATAGTTCTCAATCGTTGGATTACTAAAAAGGGGATTAGTAAATCCGGATAGATTGGTACATATGTTGCTTGCTCATTGGATGAGGATGATTGATCTCATAATCATTTGTGTGGAGACACTAAAGCAAGTATTGTAGGTGCTTATTGGAGAATAAGTTCACTAAACGTGACTCGCTATGGAATACCTAATGGAGTTTTACTTGCCTGTCAATAGAATTCCTAATGTGATAGTAGTACAAGTGATCCTTGGACTTGAGATCATCATAGTATCTTGTATATAATGAATTATACTTTGACTTATTCCTTAAAAACCCTTATGTATATCAAAGGGTATGCTTGGGTATAATGAGTTACATATGAAGATAATGAATGATTAATAAAGAATCTACCACTTCTAGTAAAAGAAGAGATATGTCCAATGTGATTCGTTAAATGACAATCCAGTAGTTCTTGGCCAAGGCAGAATAAAATTAGAAAGGAGTTTCTAATTTGCATTATTTGGAGTTGTGCATTTTCTAATCAAAATACATATAATTAAATAAAATAAAACTTGAAAGTAATTCCATGTCTTATATTTAATTGGGACATTGTATGGTGGAATAATTGAATTGTACGGTAACTATTTACTCACAGGTTCTTTTATGATTAATGTTAAAATCTATATTATCTAGAAAATCGTTGATCGCTAGGGAGGCTTATCCCTATTGTAGAATAAATATTATTTATTTAAATAGATTATTAGATTAATTTATTTATTTAAATAAGATTAGAATTATTCTAATTAATTTATTCACAACCGGTTTAATATGAAGAACCTAAAGGGTCACACCATAAAAGGAAGAATAATTATTTAAGAAAATAATGGCATAATCGTAATAATACATTAAGTGTAATTAATTTAATCTATTGTGATAGAATAATTAAATAGCTTAATGTTTATTATTTAATATTTTAAAAATATTAAATATAAATTAATAAGAGGAGTCTTATTAATATTATTACAATTATTATTATTTTAATTTCTAAAAGAGTTTAGGAATTAATTTAATATTAGTACTCTCATTTATTCCTAATAAGATTAGGAGATAAATTAATTAAATGAGTTTAATTAATTAAATCCCAATATGTTGGGAAGCCTATTTAATTAAAAGAGTTTAATTAATTAAATGAAACCCTATTTCACATAGGATTAGAAGGGTTAACCAATATCTATATAAGAGGAGTCTTATCTGAGATATCAGTTGATGCAATTCCAATTGTTGGAGAGTACTCCTTTTCTATAGAGGACAGAAAACTAGGGTTTAGCCAACCACCCTCCTTCTTGATAATTCCTCTTCCTTGGTGGATCACCTCTAGAGGCTAAACACTTGGGTGGCTAACGTTGATCAAAGGAAGGAATCTAACCCGAAAATTCAAGGTGATCACGAAGAACAATGAGTTGAACTCGTACCTGTGGAAGTTTCGTTCTTTAAAGGTATGATTTCATAACTTCTTATTTATCGTTTTAAATTAACAGTTTGCATAAAAGATGATCCGGATAATGGTTTTGTAAAAAAAAATTAAACTCTGATATACTATGCTTCCTCTAATTTTTATAATTTGATTGCGCCATGATTTCGTACAAACCCAACAGTGGCATCAGAGTCAAACCTTTATGCAATTATTAATTGTTTTAATTCCATATATATATATATATATATATATATGTGTGTGTGTGTGTGTGTGTGTGTGTGTGTGTGTGTGTATGTTTTTAAAATAATTTATTGAACATAATTTTAATTGTATAAAATTATGTTTTATGAAAAAAAAGGCAATTCAGAAGCTGAAATTAGTTTTTTTCCACGAACTAAACCACAATTTTTTTGGTCATGATTCACGTATATATATATAAGTAGCTTACTCAATTACTAGTGACCCACGAATTTTAAAAAGCTACAGGAAGTGATTTCAAAATGGGGAAGTAATCTATTACTCCCCCCGTTCCTTAAAGACTGCAGTTTTAGGGGAAACAAATTGTTCCTTAAAGAATGCAGTTTTTGTATATTTTTTCCAAATATGTCCTTGTTTTAATTTTTGCAATACATCTCTTATAACTAAAGGAAGAGAAAGGCTAGTTTTGTCATTTTATCCCACTTATTAGTTTTGTACTTTTTGTTAAAACTGCAGTATTTAAGTAACGGAGGGAGTACATATTAGATATATAGTTACCGTGAAATGAAGGTTTTCTAAAACAGATTCTGAATCCTTGGATTAAAAAGGCACTCCAGACTTATTCTTAAAGGTAATCTGATATATATATATATATATATATATATATATATATATATATACATAAATGGTTATATTATATATATATACATAAATGGTTATATATTATATATATAGATAGATGACACGTTTTTTAAAAGGAACCATTAGTTAAGGTTATAGTTTATATATATATATATATATATATATATATTATTCTTAAAAATTTGTAATTAAAATAAAGAGTTTATTTTAATATTGAAATTGGATTTCATGCAAATTAAAATTGCCCATTAAATGGTATTCATATATATATAGAATGTTTTTAATTCATGAGATGAATATTTATTTATTGTTGCATATGGTGATATGTATGATAATAAATGGGATTGATTATGAGATTATTGACTAATGTGATTGGATTTTATTGTAGTTGAATGCTTGAATGAATGGGTTTTATTAAATGGGGTCTGCGTACCTCGTCTTCTCTGTTTTTTTTCTTTATGTAAAATTCTATCTCCCTTCTATGTACTTTCCCTTGACTGTTGATCAAGGTTTCTATTTAAATTAAATAGTTTAATGTAATAGAAATATTTAGAATTATCTTGAAAAAATTGAAAACCAAGGAGCAAGGAGCGCGTAAAGACCCGTTAGTAATGGATCCCGGGTTTAAATGCAATTGTTATATTTAAATTTTATTTCTTGCACCCTTAGGTTTGACCTTTTGGTTCACTTGGTGGCTCGAGTTAACCAAACTAGAATAAAAGTCCATAATCAATCCGGGTAGAATATAGTATTCTATATGTGCATGCTAAGTATTATATATTATATTTTATGTAAACATGCTTCGCATGTTTTAATAAAATGACGCGTATTTTATATATATATGTGCATGCGCGCTAAACAAGATGAGACAAATAATAACAAACCCCTCAAAGAAATTATATTAAGTCTAAAGCGTTCAATGATATTTGGAATATCGAACGTGTAATAACTTGAATTTTCAGAAATTATTAAAATAAGAATTTAGTAATTAGAGTTCTTATTACAAGATATGTCGGATTTGAATAAGAATATATATGTGTTATATATCTTGAATTATGTGGTATGGTGGAAAGAAATTTGATGTATATATATATATATATATATATGAGATTTTATAGTTGATTAATTATTGAGGAAAATAGAGTTTGAACTTGAAGTTTAATCTCTAAGTCATTGAAGAAGGTAGAAATCGATGTTGGTTAATTGGTATATCAAGTTAGCAATTAAGAAGCATGTTCAAAGTATTTAGAAATTTGATTCTAGTTGTCTGCGTCTGAACTTAAGGTGGCGCAGCTGCGCCGGTCTGCAGATGACTCTGCATGAGTTTATGTACTCTGAATTTTAAGGTGTGTATATTAATGGCTAATATGTGTAAGAAGAATCATAAAGTGTTATCAAGCTATCCATGAATGGATTGAGATATCAAAACATGAATTTAATGAGAATTAATTATGGAAATTAATTAATCAGGAATAAATATTGGTTAATTAAATTATTATTATAAGGCTTGGTGTGGCAGTGGTGTGGTAGTAAATTGAATGAAAAAGGGTTATATCACTTACATAAGATGGTGAATTAATATATATACGTTTTGTATAAAGATGATGAAAGGAATATAAAATTAAAATTAGAACTTTTAAAATATTACATGGTATGGTAATAATAGAAAGGGTTAAAATTTGAAATATGAGTGATAACAGAAGAGAACCAATATAAGTATAAATAAATATTGGTTAGACTGACTGAATCGTTTTGGGGACAATTTATGGAAGAAAGGGAATTGAAGAATTATAATAATTAGTGCAGTACATGCTAATTATTTTAAGGAGAATGGTTATATAAATGTATAAGGCCTAGTATAGTAGTTTTACATATTATAATTGTATAATTATTTAAAGTAAGCTAAATAATTTAGCATTAAGATAAAGTGTGTCACACAAACTTTATATTAAAGGAATATTAAAATGTGGTAGAAGTGATAATGAGCTTAATGTAAGCTTATGGGATATGCCTAGTGTGGCATAAAGATGGACTAAGGAATTGTTTAATTAAATTAGTGACGAAATGATGAGGTAATGTGATGGACTAATTATTATGTGCAATTACATGTGTTATAAGAGTATACAAATAATTAATTGCTTCATGTATAAAATATAAGATGATATATTAAGAATAATTATTATATAAGGCTATATTGTGAAAGTAAAGCTTGAGCTATGTAATTTACTAAGCTTATGGCATTGTGTGGTATAAGGATCCACGGTGAATCAGTCAAACGTGTATTTTAAAAGTATGAAAGAAAGTTAATAGATATTTGATAATAGTTATCTTTATAATATTTGAATTTATAATAAGTTTTATGAAAATAATGGGTTGAGTATACCCAACTGAATTATATTTAGCCCAATTAAAATATTATTTTGGACTAACCCTGTATACCTGAGGTACATGATTATAAGTATTGGTATATATTAAAGTGTATGTATACTTACAGATTGTGGGTGTGTATATTTATATAGGTGTATATATTGTAACGAATGAGATTTTCATATATTAATCGTAAATATTTATTAAATTAAATAAATATTTAATTTAATTTATTTATTAAGCCGAATAAATAAATTATGTAATTTATAAAGTGTGTGATTTTTGTGAATAATGTAATTAAGTGCAATAGAATTTATTAAATTGATATGAAAGAAATGGTGTTGCATAATTCTAATTTAAATAAGAATAATTAAATTAGAATAATATTATGTGCTAAGTGTGTATAGTAAATTACAAATTTTTACATGAATTATATTTAATAAGATAATTGCAAGTGTGACAATTGAGTATTATGTGCATTTTTAATTAATTAATGAATGTTAGTTTATATTTAATTAAATTAGAAGGTTGAAATTTAATTAAATAAGTGTAGCATTTAATCTATGGATTAAAGATTTATTAAAAGAATTGAAAAGGAGTTTTAATTGATTTTACCAAACAAGGCCTTACTTTTGTTTTAAACTTGTTTTACCAAACATGACCTTAGTTAATAAAAGAATTTATTTTTAAAATAATTTTGTTTTGCCAAACATGGCCTTAGACTTTTCAAATTCTTGTAACCTATATATGAATTAGTAGTTAGTATATATAATTAATATATAGGAGTTATATGTTTTATATAGTTATATGTATAATATATGTATATCAGATATATATGTTATACAAAAGATACGTTAGTCTTAGAAAACAAAGAAAGAAAAAAAACAGAGAACGTTAGAGAGAATACAGAGTAGTCTAGAGAGAAAAGAAGAGAAAGGAAGAAAAAGAGGAAGAAAAGCTTTGAGGTTACCATCATCATCTCCATCTCTTCTCCTATCTATCCAAGCAAAAAAAGGGTATAATCTCCATGCTTAAATCTTCTTTATTTTGTGTTTTATATATTCCATGTTTCTTCATAAAAGAACTTCTCTGTAAAAGCCTTTTGTTTAAATTATGTGATCATGATGTATATATATATATATATATATATATATATATATATTGATGTTATTTATGAGTTATATGGTTGTTTTAACAATTTAATCCATATAATTTCGATGAACAATAAGAAATTATGTTCATAATGATTACTGTAAACTAATTTTGAAAGAATAGTCTTTGAAACTATCAAATTGGTGTTTGATTATGGATTATTGTTTAAATTGATAATTGGTTATGTTACTATGTTAAGAATTAGAATTATTTCTATTGGAATTACATGAATTGATTGAAAAACGAATTCGTAATAGCAATTTTTGTCAAGAACGCTTGATATTGTACTTTTCTTTAAAAATCATGAAAACTTGGTTTTGATTATGTGTTATAAGGATTTTATATGTTATAATTATGTTAAAGAGTCTGAAATTTTGTTGTTATCAAGTTTCATATTCATCATATTGAGAAAAATCGGACTTTGGTGTGGGGAAATAAGCCAAATTGACTTATTTCTCTACCGTTCGCGAGCTGGGGGGTTCCCACAGCAGTGGGCCCCACCCCATAGGGTCTTTAACCCATGGAGGACCCGCCCCAGCGGGGGACCATGCTGTCTGGGAAATGTGGTTTTGCTTTGTTGAGTTTTCATGCCGCGTTTGTTTAGCTAACTTTTTTTCATGACTTGTTAAGTGTAATAGGTAATGAGATAACCTACTTTTGATGTGTTTAAGATAACTTGAAGTCTTATATCAATGTATTACATGTGTATGGGTGTATTACTTTCATAAGATATACATAATAATTTAAAGCGTTATAAGCTTGTGAAATGTATGTCGTGAGTATAGACTCACGTATGTGGCTAGTTAGCAACCTATATTGCAAACAACGTTGTGAGTTGGACTTGGGTATGAAGTTCGACGGTTTAAACGTTATAGTTAAGTACTAATAGACGTTTTAAACGTAATGTAATGTGTAGGGTAATTGTGAAAGTGATTATAATTATTAAAGTGTAGCTTGCGCTTGAGGCCAGTTCTCTACTCCTTATCTTTTACTTGAGCAAGTTTTCTAATCCTTATTCTTTTACGTTACGCAAGTTTCCTATATCTAAACTTGTTATTTATATTGTGCAAGCTTTCTAAACCATTCTTGTACGCTATGCAAGCTTTATCATTGTATCTTTTCATTGTGCAAATTCTCTAACCATTGCTCAATATATCATGAGAGTTTATTTCCGTTTCTTAACTTGTTATGTATTATACAAGATATACTGTATTCAAATATTCGTAAAGCATAAGTATTGAGGTATTATTTAAGTAATGTGATCTTGACTTAGTTGTTCAAGCAAGATCTACTTGATCTATTGAATGCTTTAAGTTATTTTCAAAGCATTCCTAGTTATCAAGAAACCTATTGTTGTATCTTACATTTGGTTCATAATTCTTATATTATCAATTTGTTAAAGTATTGTGAGTCAATTCAACTACTCCTTAGTTGATGATAGTTGAAACTCCAAAGTTCCATTATCTATCCAAACCAAACTTTCTTTGATGCGGACTTGTATTCAAATACTGAGATGAACAACCCTATTTATTAGGAGAGGTTACTATGTGAAAGCGTTGAATGTTTGTGCACAATACATGGTACGAAGGGCTGATCCCCTTAAGTACGAGTTATAGGTCCATAGTCTCAATGACGGTTAAAGGTTTAAATAGAAATATTTATAACCTAGGACATAGTTCAAGGTCGTATGACCCTCAGATAAATGTTATATTCGAATTCTAAATATGATGAAAGAATTATTATTCAACTCTTTATTTTCACGAAAGAAAAGTTATTCAAATTCTTTTGAAGTTATTCAATCATGGCATATCATTGTATATTTCAAGTGAGCTTTTGTTTTCTCACTCTTGCGTATTTTATAACCCTTTGCAGTTAAATCCGAGAATGTTGACATACCATCAACAAGTAAAGAGAAAGGAAAGATGAGCAAGTGAAGTCACAATGTACACATATAAATATATTACGAATAGAAATATTCAAATATTATTTATAACACTTACGGTACTATAGCAACTCAAGTTATTAAAATAACTTAGTTTCCTTATATAAATTAAACTCCTTTTTGAAAATACATTAGAAATTATGTATTTAGCCATAACATAAAATATTATGTTTTCTCCAAATAAGGATATTCATTATTAGAAAATAATTTACTTATTGTCTCAAGATATTATAATTAATATAATATCTATTAGAAATAATCACATGTACGACACATGTACATTATATATAGAAAATAGGTAATAAGTTTATTTTCCATTATAATAAATTGTTTCCATTAATTTATTTACATATAGCAAATATGTAATATATCTATCATATTAATCAATCACACCTTATACAAAATATATAAGGTAATATTACTATTCAAAAATAACATTTCC
This sequence comes from Panax stipuleanatus, assembly GCA_020205555.1. Taxonomy (NCBI): domain Eukaryota; kingdom Viridiplantae; phylum Streptophyta; class Magnoliopsida; order Apiales; family Araliaceae; genus Panax; species Panax stipuleanatus. Next base: position 35,240,444 of record CM035126.1, on the reverse strand, counting down.
TCCTTTTATTAAAATAATTCAATATTAGAAATTATTTTAATATCCTTTATTAAAAATATATAATATTTATTTCTCTTTCCTTTCTATAAATTGTTCCCAAAATAATTTCTTCAAATATTCATTTAAAGATATAATGATTTTTATTTCTCTTTAATAACGTATATATATATATATATATATATATATATATATATATATATATATATTAACGTTATTCGTACGTTAAACTTTCTCACATATTACCACTCTAAGTAATACATATAAAAAGTATCAACTATAATTACATATTCAACACACATATTAATTCACTCCTTTACTTAAGTAAATTAAATACTATACTATATCATCATAGTTAATTAAGGTTCAATACTCTCATTATATTATTCCCTAATATAACTCCCAACTTAAATTAACTAATATTTATTCTTATTAGTTAATTCCTTAACTAACTCATGCTTCACTATCCAAACCCATTCATGCATAGCGTAAGATTTATCAATAACCTATATTATAAGCATACTAGTTATTAATACACATACATAAGAATATGGTGATTATACATTAAGGATATTTAATGTCACCAACTTACTATAATAAAATAATTCTATAAATTATTTAATATCGATAGGAATTTATCCACCTCCTTTATCTCAACTGGATCGTCTCTACGATAAGTAACAAATATATATTAATAATATATTTATAAATCACAAAAACACATATTACATAGTCCATATTACCCTATGTAATATAATACCACATACCTCATATCACATATATATACTCCTATTCGAACCCTTCTCATAGTTTAAGAATTTTATTTTTTAAATCCTTATTTAATAATATCTGAAAATTCGAGTTCTCACATCCTCTCTCCCTTATAAGGATTCCGTCCTCGGAATCACCGAAACTTCCTCTACTTGGTGCCATTCCGAATATTACATATTCTCTTGAATAATTTTTATTCATTCTCTTTTTGGAAGTTTTATTATTATAACCTTCTCAATCGCATTCTACCATTTTCTCCTTTCTAAGGATCATTCTACTTACTACATTTATCCTTCAGAAGAATAAGAATCTTCCACGATTTTTCAATAATCGGGAAGTAGTATGAATAACTCAGATTTCAAATTATACTGAGGGGTCACAAGACTGTGAACTTTTCTCCAGGTTTACTAATGCTTCAACACAATTCTTCACACTGCAAACCAGAGTGTTTATCAATCACAAAGGCTGAAAGCACCCTCTACGCGTACTCTAGGTGGCCGACCTATTGTACCACTACATTGGGCCGCAACGTAGTGTTTTGTAATGACTATATGCGTTACGTTCGGAACCATTGTCCCCGAAAATATGTCCCCTTTATAGGGTTGTTCACCTCAGCTTTTCAACATCTAAATCCGCACCAGAGCAATCCGGTTTGGCATAAATACACAAGAATGCTTGAATTCTATAATCTCTTTTTAACAGTCGCCTAGCCGAATCAAATAGCTTAGACTCTCATCAACAATTCGGACATCAATCAAAATAATTTAGTCAACTTTTCATATTTCGAAAGAAAACCAAAAATCATTTTATGACGTCATGATGCCGCACCAACTTAGCAGTACGTTTAGGATTTCGTCATTTTGTGACTTTGTCATATTACATCATACCATAGTGGGCTGACGATCTTTCGATTACAACCAACACTAGGTTCGATTGCATTGATGACTCCATCGTTTACCATTCTACATCATATCAAATAATGCACATGGTCAAAATACATTTTGAAAGATTTTTAAATTATTTTTGTCTTAGCCGAAACAAGTAGCCTAGACATACGAATAACGGTGTTGTTTTTAAAACTCATTGGTTCAGTCACTTGACCCATTGTTTTTCTCGAGAAAATCAAAGTGCAAACGCTAGCACGAAGTCAATAAATTTTGAAAATCTAGCGTAGCTAGAAGATTTAGGAAAATTCAATTTCTCCATCACTTCAATCTCTTACTACCATCAATGCTCACTATTCTAAAACTCTTATATAATATATCTATTCTCAGTACCGTTCACCAACTTACCACACCATAGAAGCTCAGAAACTTACCACAATCATATGGGTGTAGGAACTTATCCTAGTCAGACTAAAATCGTCCATTCGATGAGGGGTCCCACCATACGATTATGAGTCACGAACTTGTCATAGGCATGAGTCTTAAGAACTCGCACCTAATCTTAATATTATCTAATTATATCTTAGAAATCTCTATCTATCAAAATAAATATGAGAAAAGAATCACCTTTCCGCCATATGTATAATGATACAGCGACACTAACATTCCAACGATTATCAATGTGATGCACTCAGTGCAAGCACAAAACCTCTGCCCATACAAAGTTTGTACAACTAAGCCATCACATGAGTCCTCAATGAAAGTCCAATACTTAACTCTATCTTACTCTATTACTTGCTCGTTACGAGCTTTCTAGGTTTCACCACATATAACTCCTCACGAGTTCATCTCGTATTCTTTATAGTACATTCACTTATAGCATCAAGCTATACACACTTAGTCGTTACAGACTATCTATCATTTCACAGTTCAATCTGATCACATCGTGATCATCATTGTACCTCAGGGTTCTTTCCCTACTATAAGCCAAACTCCATTCGAGTTTATTCTTACTATTTTTGTCATATACATCTTATAGACATCATCTTAACATTTTTATTACCGGAGTTAGGAAACTCCTGATTCTCATTCTCTAGATATTTTGAGATTCTTCTTTGAATCTTCATTTAGATATATTTTATTCTTATCTTTCACTCTCTCAGGTTATAGTCTAAGGTACACTTACCTAAGGTTTATAACCTGGCTCTGATACCAACCTGTGATGCCCCCAAATTCACGTTCCTTCGAAACCTCTGATTCGGTGCAGTCACGATACTACTAACGCGGAACTATTACATCTTTTAATCATTAGTAAAAGAATACAACTTTGTTTATTACAATTTAGATTATAAATTCTATTTATATCCAAGATCTCGGCTTTACATCATATTCGATGTTACTAAAATGCGGAATAATTTAAACTTTTTCAGTCTTCCTTGAACAAAATCTTTTATTGATTCCATAACTTAAATCCATTACATTTTCCTGAATCAAACTATATCATGATTCACTCTATTCAAATTTCTGTATAATCGCATACATTTTAACTTAATATCCTCTATGTATTATCTAATACATCTTTACAGTACGACAAGCATTAAACCTCGTAAACGAATATCAAGTACAACTACTAGAACCTAAACATGGTTCGAGTAATAATCTAAATATTCTTCATTGTGATACTATCTATCTTTATCAATCAAGAAGCATAGAGTCTTTCTTGTAAGTCCTTAACCTGCAAAAGTGGTTATTTGCAAGAGTGAGCTCGACAGCTCAGCAATTCTAACAGTTTTCATGCATCACATAGCATATAACCTCATACACAGTTCATGCATTTATAAACAGTTTATATTTACTACAGCATGTTACTTTTCACATAACAAGTATATCATCAAAGATCAACTTTCAATTTCATTTATATCTCATATACAGTTCATAAATAAGTTCACATTATCACAGCATAATATAATTCAACTAACAGTTATTGAATTCATATATCAAATAGGAACTGAAAGACTTGCCTGATTCGTAGTTTAACAACTACGTCTTAACTGCTTACGAATATCTGCACTTCGTGTAATCCTACACAGTTATATTAACCATAGAGATCACACTCATTAGTTATGTGTATCCACACATTCTCAATGTAATAATAAAGATTACATTGTTGTCTAACTTGGTTCTTAGAACCTTCGTTTCACTTTCTTATCGTATTCTTAGAATAACTATATACGTATAAGTATACTTTAACCATATGTACTTACTATCATGCTTCACATACACATACCCGTCTACCACTAATCTATTTACATATAGCCAGTGTAATCCATCTTTCGAGTTAATCATTCTCATAAATCATTACTAACACATAAGACCATAACAAAGCAAATATACTTTATTAACCGTCGAAATCGGATTCAAGTATTAACATATGATCTTACATAGCATGTATACCTATTAAAAGGCACTCCATGATTGTCTAACCTTTCTAAGTTCAATCTTTCATGATATAGGTCCTAAGTCAACATTTCAACAATTTATGGCCACTCGAGGTCATGAACATCTCAAAGTTCATCATGCTAGCTCTTTAAACACATAAAGTATTCATGTAACTCATATTGGGCATGTTCATAAATATTCATATTTCATACATGTAACTATTATAGTTATTAGTTTGAAAAAATGCTTCGTTTATGCTAAACTTGGTTGCACGACATGTAGTCATGGTGTATATACATGCATGATACATGAGAGAGTCCAAGTGTACTATCAAACATGTTCATAATTATCGGAATCCAAACCTCAAGGTAATATGTCAAGGTACACGTTCAAAACTTATACTTTCATTAGTAAAGTTTACTAACAAGGCTTAACATATTCATATTATATATATACATATGTTAACATGTTCGTCATGTATTTCAAGGCCATGTAAACGTGCTTGCAAAAATCAGAATATGAATATGGTATATATGTGTCAAAGTTTGTTTTCAAAACTTACACTTTCGTTAGAAATGTGCACTAGTAAAGTATACATGCTCATGTTACATTATGAAACATATGTACACAAATCATCATGCCTTTCATGCATTCTTAAACCATACTAATGTGTCCCAAAAGTCAGAATATATATATATATTACATATGTCTCTAAGTTCACAACCAAAACCATAAATTTCATTTCAAAATCATAAGTTTTTCGTCAATCGTGTACACTATTATGATTATTCATGCTTATATCATGTAATGTACTAATATCTATAGTTTAATCATGTTCGCATGCTTGTTCCAAGTGAGGCCACATGCTAACACTTAACAGAACTGAAACAGAAACCAAAACTAGAATTTGGTACCGGCACAGCTGCGCAACTCCCTAGTTCAAAACTGGAGCAGCTGCGCAGGGCCTTGGCCAACAAAACGTCTGGTACCGGCGCAGCTGCGCCGCTAGCCAGTACAAAACTGGCTCGCTGCGCAGGTTGCTGGCCAGAAACAGAGCAGCCTTCTGCTCAGCAGTTCTTCAGCCCAACTCACAAATTTTATACGAAAATCATTTCAAACATTCAGATAATAATTCTAACAAGTATAATAACTTATATACTACCTAACAATCATATTCCAATCCAATAATTTCTCAATCCATAAACAATTCAATAATCAAGAACTTTGAAAATTTACAGAGAATGAGAATGGGAGAGCATGTATTGGAATTTATACCTCTGCAATTGAAATGTCTTGGTGCTATAATGAAACTCCCTTACTGATAACTCCCAAAACTTACTCACTATAAATGCTATCAATATTATACTTGGAGAAAATCTCAGCAATGTTAACAATGAAGGAAGAGAGCTCTATATATAGCCAATTCTTTACCCGGCTCTTGACATTGTTCCTCAAATCAAAACAATGGCAAACAAGATTATACAATGGGCAAAGAATGGTAGGTATGTAGTTGGTGATTCTCATCATATTCTCCACTCCCCCATGATCATTGCTAGCTAAGGTTGCTGACTTTCAAGAAAAGGAGTAGAGTAGCTATGTGCTTGTTCACGTGAAGAGGGATTTGAGGGGGGTGACTCCAATATAACTCAGCAACTAACATAAATTAAGTGTAGCATATACAAACACTTAAGTTATAAAATATATGTACACATTATGTATACATATAAGTCCCAATGTCATTTTAATTAGTTAACCAACAATACAATGTATCAATTTGGGTTACACATATGATAATATATAATTCATGTACATTTCTCTTAATACTAAATATAATTCAATTGGGTATTATTATTACTCATCATCATAATGGTTATTATTATAATTATAATAACTTATTGCATACATTATTAATTAACAATGGTTATTGATATTACTATACATCAATGTTTACTCATACACTTATTGTTACATAAACACTTACTATTATGTAACTCACATAATGCAATTAATCTTACTATATAGTTTATATATATATATATATATATATATATATATATATATAGTCACATTAATGTTGCACTACACTTTATATAACATATGCGTAACTATTATATGTTATACTCTTAATAATCACATCCTTTGCACATATCAACTAATTGTGCAATTATAATCATATTAATAATCTACTCATTTATTTATTAATAATGACTTATCTTACCAATTAATTAATAATAATATTAATTAATTCATCCCTCATCAATCAATGTAATTATTAATCTCCATAACAATTAATTAACATTTATATAGTTAATTATTACGTTAAATAAATATAAATCTTATTACATTTATAAACAAGTTGCTTATTATTATTATATTATTTGCAATAATAATAATCGACACATCATCAATTAATCCTCCTTAATATACTATTCCTTATAATAGCAATAACGATTAATATTTGAATAATCGTTCACGTAGGAATTCCTTCATTAATTTACCCTTATCAATATTATTAGGCGAGAAATAACCACATTCTTCAATAATTTAATAAGTATAATTCTTATTATATTTATAAACAATATACTTATTATCATGCTATCGCTTCGCAATAATAATTCAGCACACCATTAACAATCAATATAGATTAATTGTTTAATTAATAATTCTTTCATCCTTGAATTAATCAATTCATTACCGAATCTATTATCGTGCCACACAAGGCATTTCTCACAAGCTTCCTCTCAAGCTTATTATTATTCTCATCACTTACTACTTATAACATGTTCAATATAATTAGAACTATTAAGTCACAAGGTACACATATAAATATATTACGAATAGAAATATTCAAATATAATTTATAACACTTACGGTACTATAGCAACTCAAGTTATTAAAATAACTTAGTTTCCTTATATAAATTAAACTCCTTCTTGAAAATACATTAGAAATTACGTATTTAGCCATAACATAAAATATTTTGTTTTCTCCAAATAAGAATATTCATTATTAGAAAATAATTTACTTATTGTCTCAAGATATTATAATTAATATAATATCTATTAGAAATAATCACATGTACGACACATGTACATTATATATAGAAAATAGGTAATAAGTTTATTTTCCATTATAATAAATTGTTTCCATTAATTTATTTACATATAGCAAATATGTAATATATCTATCATATTAATCAATCACACCTTATACAAAATATATAAGGTAATATTACTATTTAAAAATAATATTTCCTCCTTTTATTAAAATAATTTAATATTAGAAATTATTTTAATATCCTTTATTAAAAATATATAATATTTATTTCTCTTTCCTTTCTATAAATTGTTCCCAAAATAATTTCTTCAAATATTCATGTAAAGATATAATGATTTTCATTTCTCTTTAATAACGTATATATATATATTAACGTTATTCGTACATTAGACTTTCTCACATATTACCACTCTAAGTAATACATATAAAAAGTATCAACTATAATTACATATTCAATACACATATTAATTCACTCCTTTACTTAAGTAAATTAAATACTGTACTATATCATCATAGTTAATTAAGGTTCAATACTCTCATTATATTATTCCCTAATATAACTCCCAACTTAAATTAACTAATATTTATTCTTATTAGTTAATTCCTTAACTAACTCATGCTTCACTATCCAAACCCATTCATGGATAGCATAAGATTTATCAATAACCTATATTATAAGCATACTAGTTATTAATACACATACACAAGAATATGGTGATTATACATTAAGGATATTTAATGTCACCAACTTACTATGATAAAATAATTCTATAAATTATTTAATATCGATAGGAATTTATCCACCTCCTTTATCTCAACTAGATCGTCTCTACGATAAGTAACAAATATATATTAATAATATATTTATAAATCACAAAAACACATATTACATAGTCCATATTACCCTATGTAATATAATACCACATACCTCATATCACATATATATACTCTTATTCGAACCTTTCTCATAGTTTAAGAATTTTATTTATTAAATCCTTATTTAATAATATCTGAAAATTCGGGTTCTCACAGGAAACCCAAAGATACCATCTCTTGGCCTACTATCATCACTTCAAAGGAGACTTTAGGCTTCAAGGATGGTGCCCCAACTGGTAGATATTGAGTATTACTCACCTCCATGGCTTGAAAACTAGCAAGTTCAATCCCTGCATCCAGGTTGATCACTGGTAATGACTCCCTGTATACAGACAGGGTATTCCAGTTTGGTATTCACCGTGATTAGGTTGTCGTTGATAATGTATTTGAGTTATTAAAGGAAGGTGGATGGCACTGCCCCTGCCATGTGGATCCATGGCCTGCCCAACAACAAGTTGTATCAAGTGGCGATGTTGAGCACCTGAAAGGACACATAGAAAGTATGCGGACCAATCTCCAGAGGAAGCTTTATTTCCCTCATAGCTTGTCGATGAGATCCATCGAAAGCTCGGATGACCACATGACTAGTTTTTATCCGATTTGAGTTAATCTTCATTCTTTCCAAGGTATCGTAGGGACAGGTGTTCAAGAATGATCCTCCATCTATGAGCACACCTCTGATCACATAACTGGAAGACATCACTGCTATGTGTAATGACTTGCGGTGACCCGTCCCCTCTGCAGGTATATCATCGTCAGTGAAAGATATCACATTACTGTTGAAAATGTTTTCTACAACATGACGAAATTTCTCGGCATCCACTGTATGTGGCAGATGGGCTTCTTCCAGTACTTTCACCAGAATGTTGCTATGATCCACCGATGATAAGACCAAGTCTAGGATGGACATTTACTTGGGTGCGTCTTTCAAGCTTTACACTACTTTGATTTTATTGTGTCCCATTTTGTTGAGGAACTCTTCGATTTTCTCTTCAGCCACCTTTTCTTCGGCCTTGAGGACTAGTTTGATCACCCACTGAGGCAGATACAAGGGATTCTCCTTTGGCACAATGGTAATGTTGTTTGAGATGGAACCTTCATCATTCTCGTAGTTCCATGGGACCCTTTTCAGGCTGATAATTGGATACTGAGGTCTGAAAGGCAAGATTAAAGGCTCGGGTGCGGCTACCTTCACAAGATTTGGTGTTTCTTGGACCCCTTTCCCTGGCAGTACTAAGGGTGTGAGAGATGACTCCTTATCAAAGGAAATAACAGCCACGGTATCTTGATTCCACGCAATGGGAAAAAAAGAAAGTTTCCTCATCTGGGAGGCCATAATCCCGATTCCCTCTTATCAATTCACCGCTTTCAATCATATTCTAAATCAGGTTACGAAGTGCCCAGAAATCCTCAGTATCATGGCCGGGTGCATTGGAGTGGAACTGACAAGTTTGGTCAGGCTTAAATTTCCTGGATCGCGGGTTTAATAGAGGTAATGAATCTGCAACCATTCCTTCGTTGATTAACGTCTGGAGGATTTCCTTCATTGGCTGGTTCAGGTTAGTGAAATTCCTTTGAAAGGCAAATTTCCTACTAGCTTGGAAATTCTCCTCTTTGGCCATATTGTCGACCCAGGATTCATGCTCATGAGACCAGCAGTGATCCCTCATGAGGATGGGACTGATCTCTGGTGTGGGAGGATTTGCATCAGATTGGTTGGTCTGGTTCATCATCTGTCTGGTAATTTGATTTTGGTATACGACCAGTTCTGCTAAATGTTCAATTTGTTCCTTGATAGAGCTAATCTCCTGCTCTATCAAGAATCGCCTTTCCGAGACTTCCCAACTGTCTGGGCTGTTGTTGCTAGACGGAGTCGACTCTCCTGTATAACGGAGGTATTTGGATCCTTCTCCATTTCCTGTGTTGATCATGTTGACATTTTCCTCTTTGTGTTGAGGGAGGCAATTATCCTGCACGTGCGGTTGCTCGAGCTTTATCACAACAATCTCTTCGTTGTCAATCAAGTCTTGAATTTTGTGCTTGAGAGACCAACAGTCTTGTGTGTTATGGCCCAAAGATCCAGAATGGTAGGCACACTTCTTGTTTAGGTCGAAATTTCGACCCCGGTGTTGGTTGGTGGAAGGAGTTGTTAAATCCTTTTCTGTGCGGTTAACAATTTTAGCACATTTTTGAGTGAATCCCCTAAGGGGGTGAACTTTCTTGGATACTTGGCCTCCATAGTCTTCTGAAATGAAGGGTTTGAAGGTTGTGCAGGAGCTTGAAAAGGGGTATAATTCCTCCTTTGAATGGGCATATTGCTTGAATCACCCCTTGGATTCTGTCCTTGCAATACTAAGGACACTTCTTCATCTTTCTTCTTATGTGCCCTCCGAGGATTACTCCCATAATTTTTGGACTGTATATGTTTAGCAACGGCTTCCAAGGCAGTCTGGTCCTTTATCTTCCCAGACTTTAGCCCCATTTCGGCCATCTCTCAGTGCTTGATCATTTCAGAGAATGGTTTTCCTATGTTTGCTAGGACCCTCTCGTAATATGAAGCATCCTGAATATCGATAAAGGTCATGACTATCTTAGACTCAGTCATAGATGGGGTGACTTGTGATGTAACTTGCCTCCACCATTGAGCATACTCTCTGAATGACTCAGTACTTTGTTTCTTAATTTTGGTTATCTGGTATCTGTCTGGAGCCAGTTGAGATTGGAAACTGTATTGAATGAGGAAAGCATGGGCCAACTCTTCCCAACTGTGAATTTTGGAGTTGTCTAGATGGGCGTACCGGGCTTTAGCCTCTCCGGTCAGACTCTTCTAAAATAACTGTATTCGGAGTTTCTAATCCTCTACATAGGATCCGAGTTCTCCAATGAATACTTTCAAGTGAGTGTAGAGGTCTCTCAATCCATCATATTTCTCAAAATCAGGAGTTCTAAATTTTTTGGGATAACGAGCCCCAGGGAAAATTCATAAATCAGAATAATTGACACTGCCAAATGCCCCAGTCCCTTTGATAGACCAGATGGTTTCTTCCATCTGCTGGACTTTCTTCAAAATGTCACCAGCTTCCTGTTCTTTGTTAAGGGTGGTGATTTCAGGGATTTTGTTGATTGTGTCCTGGTTTTGTGGTCCAAGAATCTGAGTATTTATCTTTTTGGTCTCTTGACTGCCACCACTATCACCAGGTATTCCTGGTTCTGTGTGAGCTTGGGCTTGCTTCCCTTTAAGAGCCTTACTTTGTTCTCTCAGAAAACTGGCCAATTCGGCTATCTGATTCTTCAGTCCTTCAAATTCTTCCGTAGAGACTGGGGGATTCTAGCTGAGCACTTGAAGTCATGTCTGTGGATGGACTTAGTGCTTTCTTAGACTTATATCTAGTAACAAGACCAATTTTTCACCTACAACAAAACATAAATGTCAATTTCCTGAAGTAGATAGGGATAGGATGCATGCTATGATGTGTTTTTGTGATTTTTTAATCTTATCCTGTAAAACAAAGGTTAGTTATTTTGATGATAGGATGACAAGATGTATATAACAAGGAATGTAAAATTTTTATTATGATATTTACATTGTGCTCCTTTACATTGGAATTGAAAACTTGACATTGAATTGAAAGAGGAAGGCTATGAAGAAGCTTCCCATCGGATTTTGGTTAATCAAAGGCTGACCTATCTTAAGCTATTCTGGCGACTTTTTGGCATGAAGGTCCTCAGATCACCGCAATCTACAAAAGGGAAAATTAATCCGATCTTTCAACTAGAGCGAATCTGAGTGGTGCTTTTTTATGAGCCCCGAAGACTTATTCGCCCTCGAAGACATTACTTATCACCGACGGATTTGCCTCCTGGTGGAGGAATCACACAACATACATTCACATACATCGTTCCTCACCGTTATGCATATGATGACATCGGTGCAAAGCACTAATATAGGTGCGAAGCACTAAAAAAGCATGAAAGCATTCATTCACATTCATTCAATGTAAAGACGCAGCATTCATGCATTCATTCAAAGTAAGGATGCAGCATTCACATAAACGCAGATGTGAAAATGAAATTTTTGAAAAGATTTGAACACAGCCTAAGCCCTCTACTGTCCCCAGCAGAGTCGCCACCTATCGACGTCGGGAAAAAATCTGTGGGTTGGGTCACAACCCGGATCTTTCTCTCTTCCTAAGTTATGTCTACCCTTACTCTTTTTATTTGTGAAAAAGGTTTTGAAGGGTTTTTTAGGAAAAGGTCAACATGTATCATGTCGACGATTGAATATTTTACAAAGTCGCCAGTTGGTAGATTTGAAATGGTTGTACCAACTCAACCGAGTTTTGTTTGAAAAGAGGTCCAATTGCTGGACACTGTTGAAACTTGATCTTTGAAAATAAAGTTTTGAGTTAGGGGGCTTGGTTAAGTGTGGGGAAAGTGTTAGGCACCCCACAACTCCCGTGTAAACACGGTACCACATCTTTTCAATATTTCCCTTTTAAATCTGCAATGTATGTGCGAATGTTGTAAGAATATTTGGGCCTATATTTGATTGGAAGTATGTTTATGCATCGTTGAACCTATATACGAAGGGTTTGATTTTATTTGCAAAACAGTTCTTTGATTTGATTTGCAAAAGTGTTTGATTTGATTTGCAAAAGCTTCTCTTTTTGATAAGATTATTGAAATGATGTTTTGAAAGAAGGTTTTCAAACCCTTACGCTAATATAGGAACTGAAGCATATCGATACTTCAGTTTTATCTTTTCAGCCTTAAGGCTCAATTTGAATGGTGATTATCGGGCTGCGAAGCATCCTCGATCACAAAAATGAATACAAGTGTCGGTCTTCTCATGGGCATGACAGCCATCAGAGTGACTCTGACACGACAAACCATATTTTCACTATGTTGAGATCTTAAATCCGGATAACCAGTTTTAAGGTCTTTTGTATGTAAATTTTTTTACAAAAAAATTGAAAGGGTATTTTTGTAAAGTTGAGTTTGTCCATCGTGGGAATCAAATTCTGATCAGTTTGATCATGAATCCCACGATTCCTAGGCTCATATAGGGAAGCCAATAAATCGGCACAACTTAAATTTGTACAGAAATATATCCAAATATCGCTAGAACCAAGGATTCATCTGTAAATCCTAGCTTGCACAGGCCGAAGCGTCTCGTTCTCACTAGATAGCGATCTAAGGGCCGCGAGGTTGCTTTTATAAAATATACTACTACACGGGCTCTTTGCCAAATCATAGGCTTTAAACGTCCAAATCTACTAGTTAATTTTTGATATGGGGTAGTATGTGGGTATATCTACGTGTGAGAGTGAAAAATATTGGGTTTGGAAGACAAGAAAATGGCTGAAAAACCAAACGGGCAGGGGTTTAGAGCGTTTTTGAAATATGAAATGAGTTGGGGGAGAGCTCATATATATAGACCCAAGAAAAGTAGCTCTAACTGCTGCAGCCACAGGTAGAGGTGTGGCTCCACGTGGCAGGGCCCACGTGGCGGGTCACGTTACATAGAAGTACGTGCACTCCGAGCAATACGATGTTAGTTTCAAAACTTTCTAACTTTTGATCGGAGCATCTGTTTGAGGCGTGCTATACCTTTCCAAAAATCCCTCGTCGAGTGCGTCGCAATGACATGGGAGAAAACCTTTTCCAAGTCTAAAAAGATGGGTACATAACCGGGTCTTTGATTCCTCGCAGTTTATCCGTTGGGCTGTCTTGCGCTGTTTCCACTCGAGATCATTGTTATGGTTCGTTTTGACCTTAGTGGCATCAATTCGGCTTGAGTTTGACCGAATAGTCTTCAAGTTGGTAAAATGACCTTTTTGCCTCTTCTGGGGTTGCCTTCAATGTTGGCATGGCCTTCGGTTGACTTCCTAGGGTTGTTTCCAAGGTTTGGATCCCATTCGAGTCTGTTCGTCCTCAGTGTCATCTCCGAGGCTGACTTGGTCCTTCCAGGTTTTCCTCTGGAGATGTTGTGATGCTTCAAGATTGTTTTTGAAGTTGACTTGTATCTCCACGGTTGAGACCGGGGTTGACCTGTACCTCTAGGGTTGAGTTGTACCTCCCGGGTTGAGACCGAGGCTGACCTGTACCTCCTGGGTTGAGACTGGGGCTGACCTGTACCTCCTGGGTTGAGACCGGGGCTGACTTGTACCTTCAAAGTTGAGACCAGGGCTGACCTGTACCTCCTGGGTTTAGATCGAGGCTGACCTGTACCTCCCGGGTTGAGACCGGGGCTGACCTGTACCTCCCGGGTTGAGACCGCGGTTGACCTGTACCTCTCGGGTTAAGACCGGGGCTGACCTGTACTTCCCGGGTTGAGATCGGGGTTTATTTGACAGCCCAGTATTGAGAACGGGGTTGGTTTGACGGGCTAGTATTGAGATCGAGGTTGATTTGATGGCCCGATATTGAGACCGGGGTTGATTTGAAATGACAGTTTTACCCTCCTCCAATGTTAGTAACAAAGAAACAAAATTTCGAGTGTCTACAATATATATATATATATATATATATATATATATATATATATATATATATATATATATATATATATATATATATATATATGAAAGCATTAAAGAGCGACGTATTTCTAATCCAGGCTAGATTGAGAAACGTAAATATATATATATATATATAAATATATATATATATATAAGCGGAAAAAGGCCACAGATTTACAATCCAGGCATGGCTGAATGAAATTTTAATATATATAAAGTTAGTTATATATATATTAAAGTTGAAAAGGCCATGGATTAGCAATCCAGGCCAAACAAGTTAGTATAAATATATATATATATATATATATATATATATATATATATATGAAAGAAATAAAAAAGTCACAGATTAGCAATCCAGGCTTGACTGAATGAAATGTTAATATATATATATATTAAAGCTGAAAAGGTCACGGATTAGAAATCCAGGCCAAACAAGTTAGTATATATATATATAGTTAAATACATATGAAAGCGATAAAAAGTCACGGATTAGCAATCTAAGCGGTATAAGCAATTAAAAACGTATATATATACTTATATATACATAAAAGTAAGTTAAAAAGGCCACATATTTAAAATCAAGGCGAAACAAAAAGCTATATATATACGCTCATATATATATGATAAAGCAGTAAAAAGCTTCTTTTCGTAAAAAATCTTACAGTGTATAGCGCTACGGGCTTTAAACCACTTGGAGGGGTTCAAAACTCTGTTTTCACCTGTTAAAACTTGATATGTTACTATATATAAGTATGCAAACGTATTGGAAGAATAAAATTGAGGTTTGGAGCACTATAGGTAGGGCTAAGGGTTGAAATGGGCAGAGTTTTCTTTCTTTTCTTCTTTTTTCTTCTTTTTTTCTCTTAGCGGGGGGTCTTTTTTATAGACCAGATGGCCTGCTGGTCTACTTGCAATAGCCGCAGGTCTACCTGCGGGTCCCCGAGTGAGCCCCGGTTCTGTGGTTCCCATTATCTCGAAGTACATGCACTCTGAGCAATGCGATGTCAGATTCAAAACTTTCTAACTTTTGATCGGAGTGTCTGTTTGAGGCGTGCTATACCTTTCCAGAAATCCCTCGTCGAGCGCGTCGCAATGACATAGGAGAAAATCTTTTCCAACTCCAAAAAGATGGATACATAATCGGGTCTTTGATTCCTCGCAGTTTGTCCGTTGAGACGTCTTATGATGTTTCCACTCGAGATCATTGTTATGGTTCGTTTTGACCTTAGTGGCATCAATTCGGCTTGAGTTTGACCGAATCGGCTTCTAGTTGGTAAAATGACCGTTTTGCCTCTGTCGGGTTACTTTTAATGTTGGCATGGCCTTCAGCTGACTTCCTGGGGTTGTTTCTATAGTTTGGATCCCATTCGAGTCTGTTCGTCCTCAATGTCGTCTCTGAGGCTGACTTGGTCTTTCCAGGTTTCCCTCTGGAGATGTTGTGATGCTTCAGGATTGTTTCTGAAGTTGACCTGTATCTCCTGGGTTGAGATCGGGGTTGACCTGTACCTCCAGGATTGAGACCGGGGCTGACTTGTACCTCCCAGGTTGAGACCGGGACTGACCTGTACCTCCTAGGTTGAGACCGGGGCTGACCTGTATCTCTTGGGTTAAGACTGGGGCTGACCTGTACCTTTAAGGTTGAGATCGGGGCTAACCTGTACCTCCTAGGTTGAGACCGGGGCTCACCTATACCTCCCGGGTTGAGACCGCAGCTGACCTGTACCTCTCGGGTTGAGACCGGGGCTGACCTGTACCTCCTGGGTTGAGACTGAGGTTGATTTGACAGCCCAATATTGAGACCGGGGGTTGGTTTGACGGCCTGGTATTCAGATCGGGGTTGATTTGATAGCTCGGTATTGAGACCAAGGTTGATTTGACGGCCTAGTATTGAGACCAGAGTTGATTTGACGGCCCGATATTAAGACCGGGGTTTATTTGAAAAGATAATTTTACCCTCCTACAATGTTAGTAACAAAGAAACGAAATTTCGAGTGTCTACAATATATATATATATATATATATATATATATATATATATATAAAAGCTGTAGAGAGCCACGTATTTCTAATTCAGGCTAGACTGAGAAATGTAAATAGATATATAAATATATATATATATATATATAAGCAAAAAAAGGCCACGAATTTACAATCCAGGCATGGCTAAATGAAATGTTAATATTTATACAGTTAGTTATATATATATTAAAGTTGAAAAGGCCATAGATTAGCAATCCAGGCCAAACAATTTAGTATAAATATATATATATATATATAGTTATATATATGAAAGTAATAAAAAAGCCACAGATTAGCAATCCAGGCTTGACTGAATGAAATGTTAATATATATACAGTTAGTTATATATATATATTAAAGCTGAAAAGACCACAGATTAGAAATCCAGGACAAACAAGTTAGTATATATATATATATATATATATATATATATATATGTAGTTATATACATATGAAAGCGATAAAAAGCCACGGATTAGCAATTCAAGCGGTAAAAGTAATTAAAAACGTATATATATACTTATATATACATAAAAGTAAGCTAGAAAGGCCACATATTTGAAATCAAGGCGAAACAAGATGCTATATATATATATATACGCTCATATATATATATATATATATATATGATAAAGCAGTAAAAAGCTTCTGATCGTAAAAAATCTTACAGTGTGTAGCGCTACGGGCTTTAAACCACTTGGAGGGGTTCAAAACTCTGTTTCCACCTGTTAAAACTTGATATGTTGCTATATATACATATGCAAACGTATTGGAAGAATAAAATTGAGGTTTGGAGCACTATAGGTAGGGCTAAGGGTTGAAATGGGCAGAGTTTTCTTTCTTTTCTTCTTTTTTTCTCTTGGTGGGGGGTCCTTTTTATAGACCAGATGGCCGCTGGGCAACTCGCGACAGCCGCATGTCTACCTGCAAGTCCATGAGTGGGCCCCGATCCTGTAGGTCCCGTTATCTCAAAGTACGTGCATTACGACCAATGCGATGTCTGCTTCGAACCTTCATAACTTTAAATCCGGGAGTCCGATTGAGGCGTGCTATACCTTTTTGGAAAGCCCTGTCCAAGAGCTACACAATGACATAAGATTTGTCCTTTTTTGAATCCAAGAAGATGGGTCCATGACCAGATCTTCGAGTCTTCGCAGTTCGTCCTCTGAGCTGTCCTGTTATGTTTTCACTCATGATTGATGTTATGGTTTTGTATGATCTACATGGCATTGATTTGGCTTGATTTTGACTTGATGTGATGTTAAACCAGTAAAATGACCATTTTTCCGTTTTGGGGGTTGTGTCCAGGATTGACAAGGTTTTCGACTATTTCTTAGGGTTGTCTCCGAGGTTTGATCCCAGCCGATTCTATTCTTCCTAAAGGTCGTCTCTGAGGTTGACTTGATATCCCATGGTTGTCTTTGGGGATGATGCTTCAAGGTCGTCTCTGAATATTGGCTTGGTCTCCCGGGGTTGTCACCGGGGTTGGATTTGGTCTCCCGGGGTTGTCGCCAGGGTTGACTTTGGTCTTCCGTTATTGTTGTCGGGCTGATTGTACCTCCCTAGATTTGACTTGATCTCCCGGTGCTGTCATCGGGGCTGACTTTAATCCCTCGGTGTTGTTGCTGGGGTTACTGTATCTCCTGGGGTTGTCGTCAGGGTTTAACTTGATCTCCCGGTGTTGTCGTCGGGGCTGACTTTGATATCCCGGTGTTGTCGCCTGGGGTTAGTGTCCCTCCTAGGGTTGTCACTGGGGTTTGACTTGATCTCTCGGTGTTGTCGTCGGGGCTGACTTTGGTCTCTCGGTGTTATCGTCAGGGTTACTGTACCTCCCGAGGTTATCGCAGGGGTTTGACTTGATCTCCCAGTGTTGTCGTCGGGGTTACTTTGATCTCCCGGTGTTGTTGCCGTGGTTGAGTTTGATGATTTGGACTTCCAGGGTTGTCCTTGGAAGGTAAAAGATGGTTTTGCCCTTCTGTAAGGTTAGTAACAAAGATGCAAAATTTTGAATGTCTACAGTCCTAAGGTCTCCATGCGAGCTAGAAGATCCACAGATATCTATATGGTGCTACTATGATCATCTATGAAGGCACTCATATCTGCAATGATGCTATGTGTATAGGACCTGAGTGTAGTACTATCATTGATGTAAACATCCCGGGTAGCTAGAGCCTCATCCCGTTCAATGAACGCAGCATCCCAGGCTACTAGAGCCTCCTCAATCTCAACAAAAGCGGCGTCCTGAGTAGCTCGAGCATCATCCCTATCGATAAAAGGGACTTCTAGGGGGTCACTGACCAAAGCTGCTGTCAAGCCAGCGAATAACTCATCCTTGATGGGAGAATCAGGGTCCTCCATAGGCTCCTCATCAATAGAATTAGTACTCGACTCTGAGTAAATAACTAAAGTTGATGCAATATCTGCCTCTAACCATGCAGAATACTCTAGAGAACGACCCAGATGAATAGTCAAAAAATCAGCCTTCTCACGACGAGTCCAACAATCATAAATCCTGGTCAAGTCAGTTGATGACAAAAAAGAAGCTGATAGTCGCTTATCCAAAGCCCCCTCAAAGTGGGAAATATCCTAAAACTGTACAAACTGACCTATAACGTCCAGTGGATGATATGTGGTTACCCCTTTCAAACCTGCCAGGGGTAGATAATCCATGCCAACTGCATGAGTAATGAACCTATAAGGGAAGCTGAGTCCGGAATATGGCAAGATAGCAAATGGATGCTCGATCACCATCAGAAAGGTCAAGCACGATGCCACATCTGTACACTCCACCAGCTGAAAGGAGTAGGACATGGCTATCTCATGAGTAAAGCAGTACCCATGATGTCTAAAAGTGCCAATGGGTCTCAAGTGTGTCATGAACCACACATACAGTAAAACGGCACTACCCCTAAAAAACCATACAAGATGGGTATGGCATAATGTAGCCGACCTCAAAGTCTCTGCTAGTATTATGGGCAGGAATCCCTGTCTAAAAGCACGAACCACTATAATCAGGCCAATATCCAAATGATCCATATACAATGGTATATACAAGTAAGCTGTAACGCACATCAACAGAACATCCACGCGTGCAATCTGCCACTCACCTGCAGTGATGATAAAGTCTCCTGAATATCTTGCATAGCTATCCAGCCGGCCAAAGCGATCAATCAGAAAGTTTAGGGACACCACATGCCCCGCAATAATCTCATTTGTGACGACTCTGATTGTCAAACCAGTCATGGTCATGAACTGTCATCTCATATCATTAAGGGCCATCCTAGCACAAGGTCGATCCAATGCCAAATCGGTGATACGCTCATACTCCTCTAACGTAGGATTCAACTCGTGGATCCCAAATCTGAAAACCTGGCGCTCAGGTATCCAACATGATAACATGCTGTCCACAAAGCGTAGAGGGACCTGGAAATCCATAATGACCATAGAATGCCCCAGTAACTGATCAACTATCGCCCTGTCTGTGGGAGGCAAACAGTCATACCAGGATCTCAAAGAAGATGCTATCAATGAAGGTGGCAAGTGCTCAATAAGACTAACGGTAGATGAAGACATCTGTAGAACCGTATCATGAGACCATCCAGGGGTCAATGCTAAACTCACCTAGCTAAATACATATCCATGACATAATGCATGCATCATGATAGATGATAATGATAAATGACAATAGGATGCAATAGATAGGAAATATCATGCATTTCTAAATACACTGTCTACTGAAAGCATCATCTCTGTCTGCTACTAAAATGCAAAATAAAAAGTATATCGTTAAAGTAGTGTGCATACAAGCCAATCATGTATGATGATAAAGCATATACTTTAGAAATAATCATATTTATTTATTTATTTATAAAAGTATTAATTTATTAAAAGTATTTAATTATCTACATGATGTTATTTTTATAATATATAAATAATCCATAGTTTTAATCAATGCTTTTAGAATCATGATGTTGATCATGCTAATGAGATTTAAATTCTTAGAAAGCTTAAAACTAAAATAGTTTCCAATCGTTGGATTACTAAAAAGGGAATTAGTAAATCCGGATAGATTAGTACATATGCTGCTTGCTCATTGGATGAGGATAATTGATCTCATGATCATTTGTGTGGAGACACTAAAGCAAGTATGTAGGTTCTTATTGGAGAATAAGTTCACTGAACGTGACTCGCTATGGAATACCTAATGGAGTTTTACTTGCCTGTCAATAAGAATTCATAATGTGATAGTAGTACAAGTGATCATTGGACTTGAGATCATCATAGTATCTTGTATGTAATGAATTATACTTTGACTTATTCCTTAAGACCCTTAGGGTATATCAAAGGGTATGCTTGGGTATAATGAGTTACATATGGAGATAATGAATGATAAATAAAGAATCTACCACTTCTAGTAAAAGAAGATATATGTCCTATGTGATTCGTTAAATGACAACCCATTAGTCCTAGGCCAAGGCAGAATGAAATTAGAAAGGAGTTTTGAATTTGCATTATTTAGAGTTGTGCATTTTCTGATCAAAATATATATAATTAAATAGAATAAGATTTGACAGTAATTTTATGCCTTATATTTAATTGGGTCATTGTACGGTGGAATGATTGAATTGTACAGTAAATATTTACTCACAAGTTCTTTTATGATTAATGTTGAAATCTATATTATCTGGAAAGTCGTTGATCGCTAGGGAAGCTTATCCCTATTGTAGAATAAATATTATTTATTTAAATAGATTATTAGTTTAATTTATTTATTTAAATAAGATTAGAATTGTTCTAATTGATTTATTCACAGCCGGTTTAATATGGAGAACCTAAAGGGTCACACCATAAAAGGAAGAATAATTATTTAAGAAGGTAATGACATAATCGTAATAATGCATTAAGTGTAATTAATATAGTCTATGGTAATAGAATAAATTAAATAGCTTAATGTTTATTATTTAATATTTTAAAAATATTAAATATAAATTAATAAGAGGAGTCTTATTAATATTATTACAATTATTATTATTTTAATTTCTAAAGGAGTTTAGGAATTAATTAAATATTAGTACTCTCATTTATTCCTAATAAGATTAGGATGCAAATTAAGTAAAGGAGTTTAATTAATTAATCCCAATATATTGGGAAGCCTAATTAATTAAATGAGTTTAATTAATTAAATGAAACCCTATGTCTAAAAGGATTAGAAGGGTTGACCAATATCTATATAAGAGGAGTCTTATGTTAGATGTCAGTTGATGCAGTTCTAATTGTTGAAGAGCACTCATTCTCTATAGAGGATAGAAATCTAGGGTTTAGCCAACCACCCTCCTTCTTGAATAAGTTCTATTCTTTGGTGGATTACCTCTAGAGGCCAAACACTTGGGTGGTTAATGTTGACCAATGGAAATAATCTAACCTAGAAATTCAAGGAGATCACGAAGAACAAGAAGTTGAACTTGTACCTGTGGAAGCTTCGTTCTACAAGGGTATGATTTCATAACTTCTTATTTATCGTTTTAAATTAATAATTTTCATAAAGGGTGATTCGGGTAATGGTTTTATAAAAAATTTTAAATTCTGATATACCATGCTTCCGCTTATTTTGCAATTTGATTGCATCACGATTTTGTACAAACCCAACAGTGGCATCTTAGCCAAACCTTTATGCAATTATTAATTATTTTGATTCCATATATGTATGGGTATGTATTTAGAATAATTTATTGGGCATAATTTTATTGTATAAAATTATTTTTAATGAAAAAAAGGGCAAGTTCGCGAAAGTTTTTTTTTTGGGTTAGTCACGATTTTTTTCGTTGTGCTGTGATTGCTTTAAAAAACAAAATGGCCTGATTCATGTTTTAAGTCCTGCATCACGTTATCACCTGGAGTCACCTATAGCAAAAAAGTGATTCAAATTCAAAGGAAGGCGTGTTCACGTTACTGTTGCATTCCAGGATACTAATTGATTATGGCAAAAAGTTATAAATATACTAACTTACTATTAATATATATATATATATATATATATATGTATATATATTTATATATATATATGTATATATTATATATATATATATATATATATAATATTCTTAATAATTTTATAATTAAAATAAAGAGTTTATTTTAATCTTGAAATTGGATTTCATGCAATTTAAAATTGCCCATTAAATGATACTCATATATATATGGAATATTTTAATTAATGAGATGAATATTTATTTATTGATGTAAATGGTGATATGTATGATAATAAATGAGTTGATTATGGACTATTGACCAATGTGATTGAATTTTATTTTAGTTGAATGCTTGAATAAATGAGTTTTATTAAATGAGGTCTGCGTACCTCGTCTTCTCTAATTTTTCTTGATGTAAAATTCTATCTCCCTCCTATGTACTTTTCCTTGATTGCTGATCAAAGTTTCTATTTAAATAAAATAGTTTAATGTATTAAAAATAGTTAGAATTATCTTGAAGAAATTGGAGACCAAGTAGCGCGTAAAGACCCGTTTGTATGGAACCCGAGTTTAAATGTAATATTTACGTTTAAATTTAAATTCTTGCACTCCTAGGTTTGACCTTTTGGTTCCCTTGGTGGTCTAGTGAACCAAACTAGAATAAAAGTCCATAATCAATCCAGGTAGAATATAATATTCTATATGTGCATGCTAAGTAATATATATATATATATATATATATATATTATTTTATGCAGATATGCTTCGTATGTTTAATAAAATGACGATTATTTTATATATATATATATATATATATATATATGTGTGTGTGTGTGTGTGTGTGTCCATACGCACTAAACAAGATGAGACAAATAATAACAAATCCCTCAAAAAAATTATATTAAGGCTAAAGCGTTCAGAGATATTTGGAATATCGAACGTCGCCTTCTAGCATGATAAATTAATTGAGTATTAAATATTTAATACGAGTGTGTTGTGTTATCCACAAGGCAAGTATTGTATATTTAAGATATTAATTTAATCACATTTGATGCTTATCAAGAAAATTGAACAATATTATTTTGTTGTGCTATCCACAAGGACAATATTATTTTTTTTGAATTTATGGAAGTGCTAGATTGGAATTAACTTAAATCATTTTAGTTCGGATGTGCACACACTTGACCATTATGATTTAAGAGGCAAAAATAAAAAGGAGTTACATGTTGATGTAATTGACAAAGAGTTGTCTACCTATTTATTTATATATCGTTTGTTGTGCTATCCGCAAGGCTGTATACATTTGAAACGAGATCCTTATTCTCACTAGCAAATCTTTAATTAGATGTTGCTGGACTATATAAGTGAGGGTAATATAGTTTGAAAAAAATAGTGGGAGATACCAATCTAAAATAAAACCTAATTTATTTTGGTATATAAAATTAATTAAATGAATGTTTGCTAAAATGTTATCTTTTCACATTCAGAAATTTAAAAATGTCAAAATTACTAATTTTACTGTGTAGCATACTTGATAATAATAAACTAACCGGGCCGAATTTACATGGACTGGTTAAGGAATCTGTGAATAGTTCTCACTGCTGAAAAGATTTCTTATGTCCTAAATTCAACTATCCCTGGAACTGTTCCATAAACACCCTATGAGGAAGAGATTGCCACTATTATAAAGTGGCAAGATGTTGCATCTGTGGCTCAATGCATCATGCTCGCATCCATGAATAACGAGCTTCAACGTCAGCATGAAAATATGGATGCTCCTACTATGTTGTTTTACCTCAAGGAGTTGTATGGTGAACAAAGTAGGACTGCAAGATATGAGATATTTAAGGAG
The DNA here is from genome assembly GCA_020205555.1 of Panax stipuleanatus. Classification (NCBI taxonomy): domain Eukaryota; kingdom Viridiplantae; phylum Streptophyta; class Magnoliopsida; order Apiales; family Araliaceae; genus Panax; species Panax stipuleanatus. The sequence goes on along the minus strand of CM035126.1, from coordinate 35,216,056 downwards.
CTCTTCTGATCTCGGATGACCGAGGGCACCGCCGTTGAGACTCATTTCCTAAGGGTGATCGATCTGATTAAATGTCTTGGACAGCTTGAGTTCGTCATAGATGGGGAGTTGAGTCAAGACTTGGTCTTGCAGTCACCCACTGAGACCCTTTCGCAGTTCGTTGTTAATTTTCACATGAATAAGTTAGATATCAGCTTGCCTGAATTACTTATCATGTTGAAAACTGCAGAAGGTCACTTTTCATCCAAGAAGAACCATGTCTTAATGGTGGATTCTTCCAAGAAAAGGAAGAGGCCCAAGGTATCTTTTGAAAAGAAGAAATCTAAGAAGGCTAAGGGCAAGGCGAAAGTGAAGGATCAAAAGAAACCTGATCTAGCAAGCAAAGGAATGTGCTTCCATTGCAACAAGTTGGGTCATTGGAAGAGGAACTGCAAGAAGTTTCTGGCAGAGAAAAAGCTTGGAGAAGCTTCGACTTCCAATCAAGGTTTGTTCATGATTGAAATTAATTTTTCTGAAAGTTAAAATTCTATTTGGGTATTGGATACCAGCTGTGGTTCTCAGATATGTAATATTGTGCAGGGACTGGTCAGAAGTAGAAAGCTGAACAAGAATGAGGTTGTCCTATGAGTGAAAAATGGAGCAAAGGTTGCTGCATTAGCTGTATGCACTTATTGTTTAACACTGCATACGGGAAAGTCCATTTATTTAAATAATTATTATTTTGTTCCAAATATCATTAGAAACATTATTTCTATTTCTACATTAGATATGGATGGATTTGAAATTATAATAAAGAACAACAGTTGTTCTATTTATAAGAACAATGTTTTATATGTTGTTGGTAATTTGCGAAATGGACTTTACATACTTGACTTGCATGAAAATATATTTCAAATAGAACAAACTAAGAAAAGAAAAAAAGATGATATTAATTATACCTATATGTGGCATTGTAGACTAGGTGTAATAGCCAGAAATTTTAAGTCACTTTATATGTATATACGTTATTGATACTTAAAACTTTGTGCTATGTAGTGATTTAATATGTGATAACATATGTGAAGTGGTGTATGGCTAAATAAATATATATACTATAGTTATGGATATATATTTATAGATTTCATTAAAAAGGAAAGTTTCATAACCTAATTATATATTAGGTGAGATAATTAAATAACCTAAGGGTTATGGTAATAATGAATAGTTAGTATTTAATATTTATACTAACTTAAGTGGATAATTTTATTATTGCAAGTGATTAATAATTTTAAACCTAATTATAGTAAACCTAATTAGGTTACAAGTTAAAGAGACATGTGTAAGTAATTAAATTCCATAAGATTGGAAATAGAAACCCTAAATAATCAATTAGGGTAATATATATTAAAATTGTTAAACTATGTTTATTACATAGTCCAAAATAATTAAATGAGAAGTTCAAAAGAAATAAAATGCAAACCAATACTTAGCTCACTTGATTAAGGATATTTTAGACTTTTGATTAATCAACTTTGTGCATTAACAAAAATAATAAAGCATAAATGACTAGTTGATTTGATACTCAAGTTTCCATAAGTGGTAAACTAATCTTTTTTTATCTTAAGCTCTTACACAAAGTACATGGGTGTCAATCTCCCATTTGTGAAAAATCCAAATCTAGAATACATGTAATCCTAAAATATAAGATTATGGTTATTTCCTAGAGGGTAAAAGAGTTATGGGGGATAATAAGAGATATAGGGGATGTATCTATATTATTTTACTAATACACTCATCTTCTCTCATTTGCATTTTTATTTCACTTACTAGCTTAACAAAAGAAACAAGAGAGAGTAAGAGAGAGAGAGGGCTGAAATATTGAGAGGAAAAGAGAGGAGAGATTTTATCATTCATGCACCCAAAGTTCCTTAACTGCTTTGGCAAGAAAAGAAGGATTTCTAGAAAATCAAGGTAAAGATCTATCCTAGTTCATTTTTTCTTAGTTTAGTTTATTTTCAAAGTTTTAGAGGGGTAATGTTCTAAGACTTATGAAACCCTTACATATTTATGTTTTATGTAATGATCTAACCATCTTGAGTATTACAATGAAGATCCAAAGGAAGAAAATGAACTAATGTTCATAAAGGGTGAAAAAAACCCCTAGCTTTTATTCACTTGGATCACCCATAACTTGAGATCTACACCTTCGATTTGGGATCCGTCAAAGCGGGGTGCTAGATATGTAAGTTAAGTACTTAACTCAAGTTGTAGCACTCAAAAAGACTGATTTCTCAAGACATTGCGGCTGGTGGAACCAAAATAGTCCATGGTGTAACCAAAAATAGTGGACAGTTTCAGGCCATCTCCTAGGAAGGGCATTTTGGTTAACTTTTTTTACTTTAAAAATTCTAAAAAAAAATCATAGAGGTACCTTGATGAGTTATCTACGTGTAGGAAAAAGAACGGACACGTTTCGACGTGTAGTTTGTGTATAATAGCTTTTACCATAAAGGACTTTTAAATATTTATACTTCGATTCCTCACTATGTATACGATTGAAAAATTCTAAACTTTAACAGTATGTTCATATATGTTATGAGAATGTACCCTGAAAGTTTTAGAATTTTCCGAACAAAACTCAATTTATGACAAATGTAATAATATTCAGGAGGTTTTGAGTACTTTAAAAATAGTAAATCACTTTCTAAAATTCCAAGAAAATTTGGGGATCATTGTTGGGTCATATTATGTCCAGATACAGATGGTCAGAATTTTCAGAATCAGTTTGCTATTTTTCATAAAAATGTCATAGTTATGACAAACATAGAATAAATAGTTAAATGATGTCATAAATAAAAAAAATGAGATTTTAATGTTTGAATACACCTAATATACTATATTCTGACCATGAGAAAGTATTTTGGTAATTGTTGATGAGAAGTATCATTTATGACCTTTTATGGGTATTAAACAAATGATTTAATAAAGGGTAAATAATTAAAATAAATTATTTATTGGCATAATAAATTATTAAAATGTTATGATGATATTAATAATGTAAGAATATGATATTTTCCAATAAATAAAAATATTGAGAATAAAATTTAATTGTAGATATTATTAGATGACTAATAATATTAGATTATAAATATTACTAAGAATTATTAATATTAGATTAAAATATTATTAAAAATTTAATAATATTAGATTAAAGTATTATTAGATGATTAAAATATTATTAAATAAAATATTATTAAAATATAATAACTTTAGTAAAGGAATAAAATACTAATTAATAATATTAGTAAATGAATAAAATATTATTACGAGGGTAATAATATTAGTAAGTGAATAGAGTATTATTAGTTGATTAATAATACTAAGGAGTAAGTAAAGTATTATTAAAGGACGAGTGAAGATAATGTTTACGTAATAGTATTATTATCAAGAGATAATAATGTTACTAAGGAATTAATGTAATAGCTAATATTTAACCGTGTGACTAAATATTAGGCAATTTAATATAAAATAATGATATTATGAACAAGTATATGATTTGCTAATCGAGAGGTCAATTATAGGTCTTTTGAAGGAAGGTAGATAGACTGCTAACCGGCTATATTTATTTTCATAGCAGTAGACTACAGACAAGGCAAATTTCCTAACTCAAACTCGAGTTATTATTTTTGAAGCATGTTAGTGAATAATTATTGTTGATTATTCATATCTATACTGATTATAGAGATTCGCACTTTGTGCAATTGAATTCCTGTTCTATTATTATTGAGCTGCGAATTATATTAAAGTTCTTCATTCATGAACTGTTATGAGATATATCTATGCAATTTGTATCAGCTAGATCAAGCATGTTTAAATTTGTTAAATCAAATGTGTTCTAAAAAGCTGTTCTTATTAATTGATATGATACGAAATCTTGACTGAGGAAATGACGAATTTGATTAAAGCGTGATATCAATGCTGGATTATTAAGTGTTTATGCATAAATCACGGGGTATGAAAGGCTGATCCTCTTGAATACCAAAACTTATTAAAAGGTCCAGTTTAAATGCTGAGAACCTTGGCAAATGTTCATGGTTATTTCAAACCACTCAGTACCTGTTATTCAGTTATTCGAATATTCAACTGTTGACTATTAATTCATGTTCCTTCACAATTTTATACTGTTGTTGAACATTAAAAGCGAAACTTCTTTCCAATCATGATATATCTCCCTTGTATATAAACTTGCTAAGCAAGTTAGTTGCTTACCCTTGCTATATCATGAAATTTATTTCAGTTAAGGCAGAATCGTCCAAAGGGGACAAAGGAAAAGGGAAGGTTCAAGAGTAGATGTTTGAAGAAACTTATGTACTAGTTTATTTTAAATGTTATTTGGTTATGTAAACTCTTTATAGTATTAAGAGTATGTTTAAGTTAGGTCAGTGAACCTTGGGACCATGTGTAAGACTTTATTATTATGATGAACCATGTATGCTTATTTTTCAATATTAGTAGAAAGTATGTATGTTGTTAAGGATCGTGAGCACCGAATTCAAGGTTAGGAAACTCGAATTTGGGGGCGTCACAGATTTGTATCAAAGTTGTAGGTTATAAACATTAGGATGCAAAACCTAGGTTATAACCTTAGAAGAAAACTCATATAACGTATGTTAAGTGGTGAATTATGAAAATTCATCATAGTTTTGGTTGTACTTAATAAAATATCTTTTCATTTTATCAATGAATATATTTTATTATGGTACTGATGTTGTTTATTGTTGTTTTGGAGTATAGGATGGCAGAGGGGAGTCATGACAGCCATACAGTGGATCAGCCGGTAGAGAAGGAGATAGTGGAGGATTCCACCCAGGATGACCTTATTGGAGACCTATTGGCCAAGAATGCAAAGCTAGAGGCTAGAGTACAGGAGCTAGATGTGGAGAATCACACTTTCCAGTACACCAAGCAACAACATAAAGATGTCACTTATCAGGCATTAGCAGACTTGGATGAGATGAAACTAAAGTGGAGTTATTAGAGTTTCAGCTAGGTGAGAGGACATTAGAGAATCAAGTGTTGAAGTTTGAGTTCGATCTAGAGATTTCAGATAAGATCAGAATTGAGTTGGCATGGATTGGAGCAGTAAAGATGGTGGACCAACTGGAGTTACTTATGGAAGAGAAAGAAGTCAGACTAGAGTCTTTGGGATGGGCCTTGGATGCAGCTCATGTGGGTCCCAGGGTTGGTCAGGTGAGGTCGCATTTCGAGATCGGCGAGTCTAGCTGATCGGTACGACGTCGTGTGATGGGAGATGCACTGTAGGAGCAGGAGCATGCCCAAGTGGTACCTAACAGCCAGCGAGGTGTTGGTTTGTAGTGATGTATATAGATGCAATAGTACCCTTTTTGTGTAATAGGGTTTTATGTTAATGTCAAACCTCAGCAGGTGTGAGGTAGTAGGTAGGAGGTAGTATCCCTATTTGTGTATGTAGGGGAGTATCATTTTGCGTAAATCCCATCTTTTGTGTTTAAAATGGGATAGTAGCATTTATAGTAATATACCTGTAATGAACGTGTGAGACACCGAAGATTGTTATATGAATATAAATGCATTATTATGATATATGTTTGAGAATTTAAATAGTAAATTGTCTATTTAATGTTATGTGAATTCAATAAACTGAATCGGTAATTTTTTTAACAAACTTAACCCACTAATTAGGTAGAAAGACTTCCAAATTTTGGTAATCTAAAACTATCACCTGATGTTCATGTGATTGCTCGAATACAGTAGTGTATAACTGTAGGGATTTCGGCACATAAACGCAAGCGGAAATTAAAATTTTTTGAAACCCTAAAACAGGATCCATGCTAAAATATATTAATTTAGAGGTTTAGATTTATTTTATCGATTATCCAAGCTTGAATGGAGATGATGGAAATTCTGGAACAACTTCGAATCTTCAACGCAATCCAAAAAAACTGCATCTCTACGGTATCCACACGAATGCCCCGCGAACCGTTACACGATCTGCAGCAAAGAGAACTGCGGTACTAGCTGCCAAGGATCTGGACTTTCTCGCGTTTTCCTCTCTAGTCTCTCTCAAAGAGCGACTAGGGTTTGGGTTTATAATAAATACCCTAAAACGGCTGATATATCATATATATATAGCAGTTAAAGGAATTAACCAAAACTTAATCCAATTAGAAAAATAAAATCTGAATTTATATATATTATATCTTAATTAAGTCTTAATTAATTAATATACATATATATACAAATTATCCTATTAATTTAAATTCGTAATTTAAATACTATCAATCATATTGACGTATTTAAATCCTTACAATTTAAATTAATTCTCTTTTAATTACGTTCTTAGTGTGTGACCCTATAGTTTATTATTATGTTGGCAATAATTTTAAAATCATATTATAAAATTATAAACAGTGAGCAGCATCTAGTAATGCATCATTGCTACCCAAATAATAATAAGATCGGTGATTCGATGCAACCTTTTCGTGACCAATGTTTCAATGTAATTTAATCCTTTTAACCTTGACATCCTAGATTAAACTCGAGTCATGGTATGTGTCATACTCTTCATAATTTAATCTGAGATTTCTTGATCAATGAGTAGACTATATGAAACAAATCACTATTTGAGCAAGGCCATGCATTTCATAGTTCTACTCAATCAAGATGCCTATGGTTATCACCCCTAATATATAGGAGGGTTAAATTCCATCTAGATCAATCATATTCCTCACACGATTCATGATGTACCCAATAATCATCTTTATTGTCCACCCTATTAAAAGTGACCTTTGATGATATCAAAGTACATAAATTCCCGTGTAGTAATATAGTAATTTCAGGTCGGAGGATCATTACATCATTGTCACTATGAGAATTGCTGATGACACTTTGCATAATGCTCCACGTAGAATTCTCATTGTGGGTCTGCCCAGTACATTGTTCTCTAATATGTACCTATGCATTGACTCAATATCTCATATATTTATGACCAATGAGATTTGGCCATCAGTCAATCCACATACTAGTCTCAATGTATCATTGTTGTCCCATTAACAATGACAATCGACTAGGGATATTTAAGAATAATGATACTAATTGTAATTATATGATCTCATGTTCAAGTCACATACTTGAAGCCATATAATTTGTATCACTATTCTAAGGACTTTTATTATGCTAACATTTATATAACACAGTAAATAAAATCATAATAAAATAATTCATTTATTTAATCAAATATAATATCAAAAATGTTAAGCAATTACATCAAAGAATTGGCCTCTAGGGCATAAACTCTAACAATAACATGCTAAGTACTTATATGATAATGAAACCCGAGTAACCTATTAGAATTTTGTTTAACCAGATAATGCCGCCCAGACGTGTATTACGGAACCAAGATATCGAAGAGTCGGTTAATAATGCAGGGGGAGCACCACCAAACCCAATGCAAGAATTTATCAACATGATGGCTGAAGCTATGCGGAACCAAGCTCAACCTGCAGGAAATCAGACGGGAAACCAACTAGCCAATTTTAAAGACTTCAAGGCAATAGGACCGTCGGATTTTAAAGGAACAGCAGACCCAATAGAAGCTCAGACATGGATAAAGGAGATTGAAAAGGCCTTCGTGATTGCTAGAGTCGCTGAGGAACAGAAGATAATTTTTGCTACCTACTTGATGAAAGGTGAGGCTAATTTTTGGTGGGAGTCGAACCAAGCTAGAGCCGGAACAGGAAGTAGTAGCATGGACAAGGTTTAAAGAGTTGTTCTTAGAGAACTATTTCTCAGAGTGCATGCAAGCCAGAATGGAAGTGCAGTTTCTTGAATTGAAGCAAGAAAATATGACAGTTGCCAAATATGCAGCAAAATTCAATAAATTGGCCAGATTTGCTCCACATCAGGTGGAAACTGAGGTGAGGAAGGCAAGAAGATTCAAAAATGGGTTAAAGCCGTGGATCTATAGCAAGGTAGCGGTTTTACAAATTAAGTCGTTCTCAACTTTGTTGGAAAAAGCTCACATTGCTGAAGGTGGGAGTGAAGCGGTTTCAAAATATAATCGGGAAAAGAACAAGAAGAAGGTAAAAGGAGGAAATTTGAATGTTAACAGTGGTGGCAGCAACAACAAGAAGCGTAAATAGAGCAGTGGGGATAGAAATTCCAAAATTCAATAAGGGAGCGTGCAGCAGAAGAAGCAGGTATGTGGGAATTGTGGAAAGGGTTACTCGAGAGAGTGCATGAAAGGAAAAATGGTATGTTATACCTGTGGACAAGAAGGGCATATTTCACCCTAATTGTCTAAAGGCGAAGAAAAGAGGTTGTTTTAATTGTGGAGAAGCGGGATATTGGATCAAGGACTATCCAAGGAAGAAAAGTACGGATGGCGAAAGCGGCAATAGGGGCAACAACACTAGGGCAACTAGTGGAGGACCAGCCCAGCCAAACAAGCCAACAGCAAGGACCTTCAACATGACAGTGCAAGATGTCGTGGCATCCAGGGAGGTGGTGTCAGGTATATTTCTGATCAATGATATAAGTGCCTATGTGTTATTCGATTCGAGAGCTTTATGTTCTTTTGTATCTGATGAATTTGAGCACAGATTAATTTTACCTCATGAACTATTAGAACACCCAATGAATATAGAAGTAGCGAACAAAGAAATTATCCCTGTAGACTATATTCATAGGAATTGTTGTGCTAATTTGAGAGGGTTCAAGCTTAACGTGGATCTGATGCCAATTCATCTTGGAGTGTTTGATGTAATCCTCGGGAAGGATTGGTTATCGAGTCACGAAGCGGTCATTGACTGTAAGAAAACGTGCGTACACCTAAAGACTCCGAATAAGTCGAAGGTGGTATTTTATGGTAGTAAATCGCCGAGAAAATCTTATTGTGTGATGAAGATGCAAGCTCGCAGGTTGCTTAGGAAGGGTTACATAGGTTATTTGGCTCATATTGTGGATACTCGCAGAGTCGAGTGTGAGCTGGGTCAGATACCTATTGTAAGGGAATTCGTTGATGTCTTCCCATATGAGATTCTGGGATTGCCACCGGATAGAGAGGTAGAGTTTATTATTAATTTGGCACCAGGGACACACCGGCATACAAAGCACCGTATCGTATGGCTCCTGTAGAAATGAAAGAACTGATGGTTCAACTACAAGAGTTGTTAGATAACGGATACATTCAACCGAGTGTATCATCGTGGGGAGCACCAGTCTTATTCGTAAAGAAAAAAGATGAGTCATTAAGGCTTTGTATCGACTACCGAGAGTTGAACAAGGTTACCATTAAGAACAAGTACCCGTTGCCTAGGATCAACGATTTGTTTGATCAGTTGAAGGGGACTGAAATACTTTTCAAAAATTAACTTGAGGACCGGTTATCACGAACTGAAGGTGAGGCAGGAGTACATTCCGAAGACGGCATTCAGAACTCGGTATGGATACTTTGAGTTTCTAGTAATGTCATTCGGGTTGACAAATGCACCGGCAACATTCATGGAGTTGATGAACAGAGTGTTCAAGCAGTATTTGGATAAGTTCGTTGTCGTGTTCATCGATGACATTCTGGTATATTCAGAGACAGAGGAAGAACACGTTGAGCATCGAAGGATAGTGTTGGAGACGATGAAGAGTGAGAAGCTGTATGCAAAATTCTCTAAGTGTGAGTTTTGGTTGCAGAGAGTGCAGTTTTTGGGGCACGTTATCCACAAGGATGGTGTTTCAGTGGATCCAGCAAAAGTAGAAGCAGTTATCAACTGGGATCAGTCGAAGACGCCGACAAAAATCAGGAGTTTCTTGGGATTAGCAGGATACTATTGGAGGTTCATCCAGGATTTTTTGAAGATAGCATCGCCGTTGACCAATCTTACTAGGAAGACGGTGAAGTTCGTTTGGACAGAGAAATGTGACGAGAGTTTCCTAGAATTGAAGAAGAGGATTAGTCAAGCACCTGTGTTGGCTTTACCGAACAATATGGGAGGATTTGTAGTGTATAGTGATGCGTCACACAAGGGTCTTGGCTGTGTACTGATGCAGCACGACAAGGTCATTGCGTATGCTTCATGTCAGCTTAAAGACTATGAGAAGGGCTATCCGACTCATGACCTGGAGTTAGCAGCGATAGTTTTTTCCTTGAAGATTTGGAGGCATTATTTGTATGGCAAGAAGTGTGAGATATATACAGATCACAAGAGTCTGAATTATATCTTCACGCAGAAGGAGCTAAACATAAGGCAGCGTCGATGGTTAGAATTGATCAAAGATTATGATTGTGAGATTCTGTACCATCCAAACAAAGCAAATGTAGTGGCAGATGCCCTGAGCAGAAAAGGCAGAGAGAAGTTATTGAAGTTAACCATTCAAGAGGAATTGGTGAAAGATTTTGAATGACTGGACTTGGAGGTTAAGTATCCAATGGAGACCAACAAAAAATTATTTATCGTGGCAGGTAGGCCGACTTTATTACATAAGGTTAAAGAGGCACAAGAAAAGGACGAAGATTGTGACAACATCAAGAAGCGGTTAGCTGAAGGTGATGAATTGAAATACAAGATTGATGGCACTAGACTGTTGAGACTCGAAAGACGAATTTGGGTACCGTTAGTACCAGAACTAAGAGAGGAGATTTAGCAAGAAGTGCACAGTACGAGGTACTCGATACAACCAGGAAGCACAAAGATGTACCAAGATTTGCGTCAACACTTCTGGTGGTCAAACATGAAGAGAGAGGTTGCGGAATTAGTCAACAGATGTCTAACTTGTCAGAGAGTCAAGGCAGAGCACCAATGACCAAGCGGGTTATTACAGCCATTAGAGATTCCAGAATGGAAGTGGGAGCACATCACTATGGATTTTGTGGTGAGACTTCCAGCAACGCAGAAAGGGCACGACGCCATATGGGTGATTGTAGATCGTCTTACGAAGTCAGCTCACTTTTTGTCGATTAAGATCAGGTATAGTTTAGACCAGCTAGCAAATTATATATCAAAGAAATTATCTCGAGACATGGAGTATCGGTATCTATTATATCGGATAGAGATTCGTGATTTACGTCAAACTTCTGGAAGAGTCTTTAAGAAAGAATGGGGACACAGCTACGGATGAGCACCGCGTATCATCCGTAAATCGATGGGAAAGCGAGAAAACGATTCAAACACTTGAAGACATGCTCAGAGCTTGTGTGATGGACTTAAAGGGTAGCTGGGAGGATCATCTTCCATTAGTAGAGTTCGTATACAATAATAGTTATCACACCAGCATTGGAATGCCGCCGTACGAAGCACTGTATGGGAGGAAATGCAGAACGTCCTTATGCTGGGATGAAGTTGGTGAACGCATGCTGTTGGGACCAGAACTGGTGCAGCAGACAATAGAGATCATCAAGGTGATAAGAGCCCGGCTGGTAGCAGCTCAAGATCGCCAGAAGAAGTATGCGGACTTACATCGCAAGAAGAGAGATTTTGAAGTGGGAAGCTATGCGTTTTTGAAAGTATCTCCATAGAAAGGGAAGATAAGATTTGGAAAGAAAGGTAAGTTGAGTCAGAGATTTATTGGACCATTTGAGATCTTGAGGAAGACAGGCAAAGTGGCGTACGAGGTAGCTCTACCTCCTGAACTGGAACATATTCATAATGTGTTTCACGTGTTAGTGTTACGACCATATAAGCCTGACTACAAGCACGTGATATCGTACGATCCAATTCAAGTTGAAAGAGATTTGTCGTACGAGGAAATTCCGGTAAAAATTTTATATAGAAAAGAGTAGAAGTTATGAAATAAGGTTATACTTTCTGTATAAGTTCTTTGGAGGAACCACAATACTGAAGAAGCTACGTGGGAACTCGAGGAAAATATGAGGGAAACTTATCCACATCTTTTTGAGTAACCTTATGTGTAATTCCGGGGACGGAATTCTTATAAGGGGGGGAGGATGATGTAATAGTCAGGAATTTTAAGTCACTTTATATGTATGTACATTATTGATATTTAAAACTTTGTACTATGTAGTGATTTAATATGTGATAACATATGTGAAGTGGTGTATGGCTAAATAAATATATATACTATAGTTCTGGATATATATTTATAGATTTCATTAAAAAGAAAAGCTTCATAACCTAATTATACATTAGGTGAGATAATTAAATAACCTAAGGGTTATGGTAATAATGAATAGTTAGTATTTAATATTTATACTAACTTAAGTGGATAATTTTATTATTGCAAGTGATTAATAATTTTAAACCTAATTATAGTAAACCTAATTATGTTACAAGTTAAAGAGATATGTGTAAGTAATTAAATTCTATAAGATTAGAAATAGAAATCCTAAATAATTAATTAGGGTAATATATATTAAAATTGTTAAACAATGTTTATTACATAGCCCAAAACAAATAAATGAGAAGCCCAAACGAAATGAAATGCAAACCAATACTTAGCCCACTTGATTAAGGGTATTTTAGACTTTTGATTAATCAACTTTGTGCATTAAAAAAATAATAAAGCATAAATGGCTAGTTGATTTGATACTTAAGTTTCTATAAGTGGTAAACTAATCTCTTTTTATCTTAAGCTCTTACACAAAGTACATGGGTGTCAAGCTCCCATTGGTAGAAAATCCCAATCTAGATTATATGTAATCCTAAAATATAAGATGATGGTTATTGCCTAGAGGTTAAAAGAGTTATGGGGGATAATAAGAGATATAGGGGATGTATCTATATTATTTCACTAATACACTCATCTTCTCTCATTTGCATTTTTATTTCACTTACTAGCTTAACAAAAGAAAACAAGAGAGAGTAAGAGAGAGAGGGCTGAAATATTGAGGGAAAAAGAGAGGAGAGATTTCATCATTCATGTACCCAAAGTTCCTTAACTACTTTGGCAAGATAAGAAGGATTGCTAGAAAATCAAGGTAAAGATCTATCCTAGTTCATTCTTTCTTAGTTTAGTTTATTTTCAAAGTTTTAGAGGGGTAATATTCTAAGACTTATAAAACCCTTACATATTTATGTTTTATGTAAGGATCTAACCCTCTTGAGTATCAGAATGAAGATCCAAAGGAAGAAAATGAACTAATGTTCATAAAGGGTGAAAAAAACCTAGCTTTTCTTCACTTGGATCACCCATAACTTGAGATCTACACCTCCGATTTGTGATCCGTCAAAGGGGGGGGGGGGTACTAAATATGTAATTTAAGTACTTAACTTAAGTGGTAGCACTCAAAAACACTGATTTCTTAAGACATGGTGGCTGGTGGACCAGAAACAGTCCATGGTGTAACCAAAAATAGTGGACAGTTTCAAGCCATCTCCTAGGAAGGGCATTTTTGTCAACATTTGTACTTTATAAATTTTGTAAAAAATCACAGAGGTACCTTGATGAGTCATCTACGTGTAGGAAAAAGAACAGACACGTTTTGATGTGTAGTATGTGTGTAATGGCTTTTACCGTAAAGGACTCTTAAATATTTATACTTCAATTTCTCACTGTGTATACATTGGAAAAATCCGAAAATTTTAAAATATGTTCATATATGTTATGAGAGTGTACCCTGAATGGTTCAGAATTTTCTAAGCAAACCTCGATTTATGAAAAATGTAACAATATTCGGAGGTTTTGAGTACTTTAAAAATAGTAAATCACTTTCTAAAATTCCAGGAAAATTTGGGGATCATTGTTGGGTCATATACTGTCCAGATACATAAGATAAGAATTTTCAGAATCAGTTTGATATTTTTCATAAAAATGTCATAGTTATGACAAATATAGAATAAATGGTTAAATGATGTCATAAATAAGGAAAATGAGATTTTAATGCTTGAATACACGTAATATACTATATTCTGACTATGAGAAGGTATTTTGGTAATTGTTGATAAGAAGTATTATTTATGACTTTTTATGGGTATTAAACAAATGGTTTAATAAAGGGTAAACAATTAAAATAAATTATTTATTGGCCTAATAAATTATTAAAATATTATGATGATATTAATAATGTAAGAATATGATATTTTTCAATAAATAAAAATATTGAGAATAAAATTTAATTGTAGATATTATTAGATGACTAATAATATTAGATTATAACATTAATAAATATTACTAATGACTAATAATATTAGATTAAAATATTATTAATATAATTAATAATATTAGATTAAAATATTATTAAAAGTTTAATAGTATTAGATTAAAGTATTATTAGATGATTAAAATATTATTAAATAATTAATTAAATAAAATATTATTAAAATATAATAACATTAGTAAAGGAATAAAATACTAATTAATAATATTAGTAAATGAATAAAATATTATTCTGAGGGTAATAATATTAGTAAGTGAATAGAGTATTATTAGTTGATTAATAATACTAAGGAGTAAGTAAAGTATTATTAAAGGACGAGTGAATATAATATTACGTAATAGTAATATTATCAAGAGATAATAATATTACTAAGGAATTAATGTAATAGCTAATATTTAACCGTGTGATTAAATATTAGGCAATTTAATATTGAATAATATTATGAACAAGTATATGATTTGCTAATCGAGAGGTCAATTATAGGTCTTTTGAAGGAATGTAGATAGACTGCTAACCGGATATATTTATTTTCATAGCAGTAGACTACAGACAAGGCAAGTTCCCTAAATCAAACTCGATTTATTATTTTCGAAGCATGTTAGTGAATAATTATTGTTGATTATTCATATCTATACTGATTAGATTCGCACTTTGTGCAATTGAATTCCTGTTCTATTATTATTGAACTGCGGATTATATTAAAGTTCTTCATTCATGAACTGTTATGAGATAGATCTATGCTATTTGTATTAGCTAGATCAACAATGTTTAAATTCATTAAATCAAATGTGTTCTAAAAAGCTGTTCTTATTAATTGATATGATAATAACTCTTAACTGAAGAAAGGACGAATTTGATTAAAGCATGATATCAATGCTGGATTATTAAGTGTTTATGCATAAATCACGGGGTATGAAAGGCTGATCTCCTTGAATACCAAAACTTATTAAAAGGTCCAGTTTAAATGCTGGGAACCTTGGCAAATGTTCATCGTTATTTCAAACCACTCAGTACCTGTTATTCAATTATTTGAATATTCAACTGTTGACTATTAATTCATGTTCCTTCACAATTTTATACTGTTGTTGAACATTGAAAGCGAAACTTCTTTCCAATCATGATATATCTCCTTTGTATATAAACTTGCTAAGCAAGTTAGTTGCTTACCCTTGCTATATCATGACATTTATTTCAGTTAAGGCAAAATCGTCCAAAGGGGACAAAGGAAAAGGGAATGTTCAAGAGTAGATTATTGAAGAAACTTATGTACTAGTTTATTTTAAATGTTATTTAGTTATGTAACTCTTTATAGTATTAAGAGTATGTTTAAGTTAAGGTTAGTGAACCTTGAGACCATGTGTAAGACTTTATTATTATGATGAACCATGTATGTTTATTTTTTCAGTATTAGTAGAAAGTATGGATATTGTTAAGGATCGTGAACACTAAATTCGAGGTTAGAAAACTCGAATTTGGGGGTGTCACACTCAGTCATATCAATGAAACAAGATTATCCAAGTTGCATAAGGATACTCTCTTAGAGCTATCCGATTATGAATCATATCCAACTTGTGAATCTTGTCTCATGGATAAAATGACTAAATCTCCTTTTAGTGGAAAAGGAGAAAGACATAGTTGTTAGCGTTGATTCACACAGACGTTTGTGGACCTATGACAACGAATGCATGGGGAGGGTATTCTTATTTTATTACTTTCCCTGATGATCACTCAAGATTTGGATATGTGTATTTAATGAAATACAAATCTGAATCATTTGAAAAGTTCAAAGAGTTTAAAAGTGAAGTAGAGAAATAAACGGGCAAGAGTATTAAGATTCTTCGATCAGATCGAGGTGGAGAATACTTAAGCGGTGAGTTTCTCGATTGTCTCAAAGAAAATGATATAATCTCACAATGGGCTCCACCAGGTACACCACAGTTAAATGGAGTATCTGAAAGGAGAAATCAAACATTGTTGGACATAGTTCCTTACATAATGAGTCTTAATGATCTTCCAGTATCATTCTGGGGTTATGCCCTAGAAGCGGCTGCATATCTACTAAATAAGGTCCCCTCGAATTTCGTCCCCAAGACTCCATATGAGATGTGGACAGGGAAGAAACCTGGTCTTAAGCATATTAAAATTTGGGGATGTCTAGCTTATGTGAAAAGGTTTTAAAATGATAAGCTTGTGACAAAATCTGATAAGTGTACGTTTATGGGATATCCTAAATAAAGTTTGGGATACTATTTCTATAATCCTACTAAGCAAAATGTGTTTGTTGTAAAACACGCTGCCTTCTTGGAAAATGAGTTTATTCTTGAAGGGGCTAGTGGGAGGAAAATAGATCTTAAAGAAATTCAAGAACCACAAACCACTATAGATCAATTGGATGAACTTATCCAAGTAGAGACACCTTCTGTACAACACTATATTCGTAAATCTGGAAGAGTACCGAAGATACCTGAGATGTATAGATTCGTCATAGAATATGACGATGAAGTACACGTCATGAATGATGATGATCCATTGAATTACGAACATGCTATGAGTAATTAAGACTCTGAGAAATGGTAGATAACCATAAAATCTAAAATAGATCTTTGAAGTAATGCATAAGACCATTTGGATTTTACTTGCGATTGCAGCTTATTTTTACTAGATCTGGTAAAATGGACGTGGAGACGCCCTTCCTCAAATATAAATTATTAGAGGAGAATGTATGTATGATACAACTAGATGGATTTGTTTCAATGGTTGAAGCAATTCATGTATATGAGCTACAACAATCCTTTTATGGATTGAAGCAAGATTCTCATAGATAGAACATTCATTTTGATGAAACAATCAAAGAGTTTGATTTTATCAAAAACGAGGATGAACCGTGTGTGTACAAGAAGGTTAGTGGGAGCATGTATTACTGATAGGAAATGACATTCCTATGCTACAATAGATCAAAATAAAGTTATCTAAACATTCCTCCATGAATAATTTAGGTAGAACATCCTACACTGGGGATATAAATCTGTATAGATAGATTTAAAAGGATGTTCGGCTTAACCTAAGGAACGTATATTCAATAGATGCTAAAGGCGTTTACCATGACAAAGTCTAAAAGGTGTCTCATGATGATGAGCAATGGAGTGTATCTCTCTATAATTGCCCTTAATAAAAGGGAGATCGCATGAGTTACTATCTTGTATGCAATGAAATATATGAGACTTGATGTTGATCAGTCATATTTTGGAGAAGATCACTGTAAGACAGTGATAAACATCTCAAAGTACTTAACTGACACTAAGGAAATCATCATGACACACAATGGGTCTGAATTAAACTAGAGGACTAAACAGACTCAAGTTTTCATACTGACCAATACGACAGCAAATCCACTTTAGGATAAGTTGTTACCTTGAAAGGTGGTGCAATGAATTGGAAAGGTTCCAAACAGCAAAAGGTTGCTGGTTTAGTGACAAAGACAAAGTATATAACTGTAATTGAAGCTGCAAGTTGATGTTTCGGATGAAAAGTTCATTACAGAACTAAGAATAGTTCCTAAGTCTCATCTTGAATCCAAACATGTGTTGTGGCACATTAAATATTAAAAAATTCATTGAAAGAGGAGATGTCACCTTGGAGCTTGTAGACTCTCAAGACAACATTGCAGATCCATCTACTACAGCTTTAACACAACAGCAGTTTGAACGTCACTTAGAGAAGATGGGTATGAGATATCATGGTGATTGGCTTTAGTGCAAGTGGAAGATTGAAAGTAGTGTGCATACATGCCAATCATGTATGATGATAAAGCATATAGTTTGGAGATAATCTTATTTATTTATTAATAAAAGTATTAATTTATTGGTATTTAATTATCTACATGATGTTGTTTTTATAATATATAAATAACCCATAGTTTTAAGCAATGCTTTTAGAATCATGATGTTGATCATGCTAATGAGATCTAAATTCTTAGAAAGCTTAAAACTAAAATAGTTCCCAATCGTTGGATTACTAAAAAGGGGATTAGTAAATCTAGATAGATTGGTACATACGTTACTTGCTCATTGGATGAGGATGATTGATCTCATGATCATTTGTGTGGAGACAATAAAGCAAGTATGTAGGTGCTTATTGGAGAACAAGTTCTCTAAACATGACTCGCTATAGAATACCTAATGGAGTTTTACTTGCCTTCCAATAGGAATTCTTAATGTGATAGTAGTACAAGTGATCCTTGGACTTAAGATCATCGTAGTATCTTGTATGTAATGAATTATACTTTGACTTATTCCTTAAGACCCTTAGGGTATATCAAAAGGTATACTTGGGTATAATGAGTTACATATGGAGATAATGAATGATAAATAAAGAATCTACCACTTCTAGTAAAAGAAGAGATATGTCATATGTGATTCGTTAAATGACAACCTAGTAGTCCTTGGCTAAGGCAGAACGAAATTAGAAAGGAGTTTCTAATTTACATTATTTGGAGTTGTGCATTTTCTGATCGAAATGCATATAATTAAAAAAAATAAGACTTAACAGTAATTTTATGTCTTATATTTAATTAGGACATTGTATGGTGTAAGGATTGAATTGTATGGTAAATATTTACTCACAGGTTCTTTTATGATTAATGTTGAAATCTATATTATCTGAAAAGTCGTTGATCGCTAGGGAGGCTTATCCCTATTGTAGAATAAATACTATTTATGTAAATAGATTATTAGTTTAATTTATTTATTTAAATAAGATTAGAATTGTTCTAATTGATTTATTCATAACCAATCTAATATGGAGAACCTAAAGGGTCACACCATAAAAGGAAGAATAATTATTTAAGAAGGTAATGACATAATCGTAATAATGCATTAAGTGTAATTATTTTAATGTATGGTGATATAATAAATTAACTAGCTTAATGTTTATTATTTAATATTTTAGAAATATTAAATATAAATTAATAAGAGGAGTCTTATTAATATTATTATAATTATTATTATTTTAATTTCTAAAGGTGTTTAAAAATTAATTTAATATTAATACTCTTATTTATTCTTAATAAGATTAGGAGGCAGTTTAATTAATTAATCCCAATATGTTGGAAAGTCTAATTAATTAAAGGAGTTTAATTAATTAAATGAAACCCTATGTCTAATAGGATTATAAGGGTTGACCAATATCTATATAAGAGGAGTCTTATGTTAGATGTCAGTTAATGTAATTTCAATTGATGGAGAATACTCCTTTTCTATAGAGGATAGAAAATAAGGTTTAGCCAATCATCCCCCTTCTTGAATAATTCATATTCCTTGGTGGATCACCTTTAGAGGCCAAACACTTGGGTGGCAAACGTTGATCAAAGAAAGGAATCTAACCCAGAAATTCAAGGAGATCACAAAGAACAAAGAGTTGAACTCGTACCTGTGGAAGCTTCGTTATACAAGGGTATGATTCCATAACTTCTTATTTATCGTTCTAAATTAATAATTTGCATAAAGGATGATCCGAGTAATGGTTTTGTAGAAACTTTTAAACTCTGATATACCATGCTTTCGCTTATTTTGTAATTCGATTACGTCACGATTTCGTACAAACCAAACATAGGGAAATGGGGCACAACCGCCCAATGACTAACATAAGCCTATCAAAAGAGATAACGAGAAATGGGGCACATCCGCCTAATATCTAACAGAGGCCTATCAAAAGATATAGCGAGAAGTATATTAGAAGAAGTCTATGATATCTGCATCTAGACGATCAACCTATTGTAACTCCTCCTGAGTCACTGAATCTCTGCCAGAAGGCATGTCTAGTCGATAAAGAGGAGGATATGCACCTGCATAACTGTCAGCATATGGACCTCATGAGGGGCCAGCTACGGAGCTAGAAGAATTAAACGAATTTACCTCTGAAGGATCCCTCCCAAGGTGCCTGATAAAAAATCGTGCCCGCTCCAACCGCTGGGTCAAACTTGAATTCTGCTCCAATTGAGTAGGCTCTCTAAGGCAAGCTATCCAGTCTATCATCATAACAGACCTAGGCACCATATTTACCATGAACTGGGTGGCACGAGTCTGAGCCCCAATAGTGCGAGGACTCCACCAGCGGTAAAATGCCTCCTGACTATGAGGCCCTCTGATAGGGTAAAGCCATCTAAGCCCACCAATGGGATGTTTGTAACTGGCTGAGATAAGGGCCAATGATGCCAAGCAGGAAGAGGGAATGGAATGCGGATCTCTCATGTGATGCTCCTGATAGCGCGCTCTCCCAAATAGAGCTCCCAGCCTCCATCGTTCAAAAGGGGAATCGGACGAGTGGCCAATGTAAACTCTAGTCCGATCGAAAATCCATCCTCGAACCCAATTATCATATAATCCGGGGTGTAGGGAACCCACGTGATGGAGTTGGTAGTCAACAGCTCTAGCTGCAAGCGGGAATGGGTGAACCCCTCTGCTACAGGGACCTCCATCAAAGTGGAATGATGTCAACGCCGTCCCCGTGGATATGTCTCTAAGACCAAAGTAGTGGTCGGGCGTAGCAAGGGAGCCTCTCATATGCCCATAACTTGGCAATGCAAAAGATCAAATGTCCTCAGTGATAAAGATTGATAAACACAAAATGAGGGAGATTAAAATGTGAAAGAGAAATTACTCACCAGTAGGAAGGGATAGAAACCCAGCCAAGCCTATGTCAATCCTCAGAGCGTAGGCGCAATCTACGAAGAAAATAGGCAAAGGTGAATTTGCCCCAGTCAAAATCCATGAGGCGCTCCACGTATCAAGTAGCACTCACCAGACTAAAAGAGACCGTCGAGGAGTTATCTGCTATGAAATACTGATGATGACCAGGAATAATCACCAAAGAATGCGATCCCTAACCCTCTGATCATCAGGCAAAGGCTCAGTCAAAGCCCTGCTCTAGGCATCAACACTCAAGGGCCCTGAATGGACTGTTCAACCCTTGATGGCCGTCGCAAGAACTCTTAGAAGGGATCGAATGACAACAGGTGAAATGTCAGCCACCAATGGCACTGGCTCCCTTGTAAACTCTATCCTTGTGACGAACCTCCAATCCATCGGTGTCATCATCACCTCACAGTCTAGCAGATAGAGAGACTGGGTCTGGTGGAACCAGTGCTCAGATAAAGCCCACTAGATAATCCCAAGGGCAACGACAGGGAGGAATAGAGAAGAAGGCCTCGAAAACCCAAGTGTTGACAATGGCCTGGTACTCTGAATGCAGAGTATAATATAAAGAATAAACATTAAACCAGTTCCCTCTAGACTGAGTAAAGTCAAAAACCTGCATCAAATGGCAAGTCCAGATTAAACCATTGTCCTGAAATGGCAAAAGAAAGAGAAGTCTAGACTAGAAACTTCAGTCACCTCATTGGCATGAAGGTATATCGAAGGATGGCAACTCAAATCGTCCAAAAGCTTCAGAATCGACACAACGATGGCTGGAAGCTCCCTACGCAGAGCAGGAGCTGGAGAAGGATCCACAAAGCAGACATCCTCATCGTCGTCCACATCATCCAGCCTTTCAGCTTGGATAGGATGAATCACTGACTCAGCTAACCAGCGAGGCTGTAGGGCTGGACGAAGCTGGGGAACATCAAAAGCACTCCTCTGCCTCACACCTATAGAGACGTTGCTAGAACTGCTTGGTCTATCTGAATCCATAACCTAGACAAAATCTCCAACTCACCTCAGAAAGGGTGAGGCAAGCCTCAAACTTAGTGCCTATTAAAATTAAATCATTGCTTCATGCATATTCTAAGTCCTAAAGCATGCATTAGTTAACATACATCTCCAATAGAGTTAAAATTGCATGTTCATTAAATTCTCAGGCTTTTGAATTTTTTTTGCTAGAGTCTCCTTTGTAAAATGGACTGCCCGCATACACATAGGCATGACTAGGTGGCCATTCAGTAGCACACCTACCCAAAATCATAAACATTTCATATATATGAAAAACATCAATATCAAACTCTCCATGGTAGCTAAATTACCATGTCTATTTTTAGTTGAAAATCCAGGCTCATTTGTCCTCAAATAGGATGAGTAAACTGGCCAAAAAGGGCACCAAATGACTATCTCAGAAATTAGTTTTTTTCACATCAATACATTTAGCGTAGTAAAACAAACACATTTATCAAGTCTGAATTTTTTTATCAAGTCATATAAGCATGCATATTCACTATATTGTGTTTAGAAGCATTCTATATGAAATATAACATTTTAACGATCAAAACTTGAAAAAAAGGATGTAAACGTTACCAGAGTTGTGCAGAACGATTGTACGGTAACGGATTTTAAAAAAAGCAGTCTGAACTCAATAGATTTGAAGAGGAATTTTTGGATTTTCTATATAGTTCAAACTTAAAAATGACTTATTGAAAAACTGCCTCTGTCAAAGCATCGGGAAGGTCCGACATTATGAACAGTAGGTTTTGAATGGGTCCAAGTATCCAGATTTGTCCAAGGGTATGAATTATCAGAAAGATTCCCCACATCGAGATCAGATAGGTTTGCTATTGCAAACTATTGGCAACAATTCCAGCGTAGCATGGGGAGAGAATCGGTGATGAAAGCCGTTGAGAACTGCTTTAGCGAAGATCAGGGTATCTGATATTGCAAACCGTTGGCGACAACTCCAGCATAGCATCGGGATAGAAGATGAAAGCTGTTGAGAACTGCTTCAATGAAGATTAGAGTATCTGATATTGCAAACCGTTGGCGACAACTCCAGCATAGCATTGGGAGAGAACTGGTGATGAAAGCCATTGAGAACTGCTTCAACGAAGATCAGGGCATCTGACATTCTAAACCATTGGCAACAACTTCAGTGTTGCATCAGGAGAGAATAGGTGATGAAAGCCGTTGAGAACTACTTCAACGAAGATCAGAGTATCTGATATTACAAACCGTTGGTGACAACTCCAGCGTAGCATCGGGAGAGAACTGGTGATGAAACCCGTTAAGAACTGCTTCAACGAAGATCAGGGTATTTGATATTATAACCCATTGACGACAACTCTAGCATAGCATCGGGAGAGAACTAGTGATGAAAGCCGTTGAGAACTGGTTCAACGAAGATTAGGGTATCTGATATTGCAAACCGTTAGCGACAACTAGGGGTGCTCATCGGTAAAAAACCGAACCGGTACCAAAAATACCGAACCGGTACCGATTCAAAAATACCAAAAAATCAAGAACAGGTACCGGTACCGAATAATCGGTTTTGGTACCGGTTCGATACAAAATTGGTACAAGTTTTTTTGGTCTGATTTTTGGTTATACCTCAATAATTAAATAATTAAATAATTTTTTATATATATTAATAAAAAGAGGGCTAGTGACTTCTACATTGGCATACATATTGGCAAAAAACCGTAGTGTTCATACTTGTGTGGGCATAAAATATGTATGCTACATTGGCATGCAGTAAAAAATTGTAGTGTTCATAAATACATTTATCTGGCCCAGACTTGAATACTACAAAGCCCGCATAGTAGACCCTTCAATTCCTATCCTACAGGCTACCGCTCTAGTCCATGGACCACAAAAAACAAACTATATTAAAAGATAAAAAATTGATTTTACCCTATGAGACAAGAGCATTTTCTTCAAAACAGTTAGCCGAAGTAATAAGTTGGGGTTATTAGCCTTATAATTCAGTTTGGGCCTTACTAGGTATGGACTTCAGCCAATGGCCCAATACCAACCCCTACGTTAATATGTAAACACCGTGATTGTACTGAACTTATTTACTACTCCATTTATTTCTTTTAAACTCTTGTTAGCATCAGCACGCGTAGTGTTCATACTTGTACGGTTGTACCGAATTTAGTTTTTTTGATATTTTAGTTTTTACCAAATTTAAAAATTTCATTACCGCCACCGGTACCGAAAAGTGTAAAAGAATCGAAGAACCGGTACCGAAAAAATCGGTACCGAAAAAAACTGGTACCGTCGGTACCGGTATCAACCGATTCAGTAAAAAACCAAAAAAACCAATTTTTTGAACACCCCTAGCGACAACTTCAGCGTAGCATTGGGAGAGAACTGATGATGAAACTCGTTGAGAACTGCTTCAACGAAGATCAGAGTATCTGACATTGCAAACCGTTGGCGACAACTCTAGTGTAGCATTGGGAAAGATTCGATGATGAAAATCGTGGAGAAATTTTTCCCCAGAGAGGACCGATGATGGAATCTGTTATATAAATCCTCAGCTGAGGCACCGAGGAGGTTCGGTGATGGTCAAACTCTGCAAACTACCGTTTGAGTAGGAATCAAATCAACTCAACCGACCGTTGTAAACTACCGTTCGAGTAGGCATCCGAGGAGATTCGGTGATGGTCAAACTTTGCAAACTACCGCTCAAGTAGGCATCGAAAGAGTTCAGTGAAAGCCATCATTGACAACGTCATCCCCAATAGGAGTGGCGAGAACAATTAGTGATAGAATACCGTGGCAGATAACACCACAAGAGCATATAGCATTCATAACATAGCATATCGTGCATTGCATTACATTTTCATGTATCATATTTCTAGTGTCTAGCAGTCTTTATCCTGTTTATTCCATTGTATTGCATAAACATGATAAAGAGGGGCACCTGTAGACACTCAAAATTTTGCATTCATGTTACTAACCATGTAGGAGGGCAAAACTATCTTTTACCTTCCAAAGACAACCCTAGAAGTCCAAATCGAGGCTCGACGATAACACCGGGGTATTAATTCAAACCCTGGCGACAACCCCGGGAGGTACAGTCACCCCAACGATAACACCGCGAGATAAAATCAAGCCCCGGCGATAACACCGGGATATTAAAGCTAACCCCGACAACAACACCAGGAGACCAAAATCACCCCGATGACAACACTGAGAGATCAAATCAAGTCCCGGTGACGACACCGGGATATCAAAGCCAACCCCGGCGACGACACCAGGAGACCAAAGCCAGCCCCGATGACAACACTGGGATATTAAGTCAAACTTCAGAGATAGCCCTAAAGCATAAAACCATCCCCAAAGACAACCCTGAGATATCAAGTCAACCTCGGAGATAAACCTGAGGAAGAACAGAGTCGGCTAAGATCAAACCTCGAAAATAACCCCGAGAAGAAGTCGAAAACCCTGTTAATCCTGGAGATAACCCTCGGAAGGGCAAAATGGTCATTTTTCCAACTTGACATCAAATCAAGTCAAAATCAATCCAAATCAATGCCATGAAGGTCATGCAGAACCATAACATCAATCCTGAGTGAAAATAACACAAGACAGCTAAACGGACGGACAACGAAGACTCAAAGATCTGGTCATGGACCTATCTTCTCGGATTTAGAAAAGGTCAAATCCCATGTCATTGTGAAGCTCTCGTAAAGGGCTTTTCAGAAAGGTATAACACGTCTCAATCGGACTCCCGGACTAAAAGTTATGAAGCTCCGAAGTAGAGAGTGCGTTGGTCAGAGTGCGCGTACTTTGAGATAACGAGACCCACGGGATCGGGGCCCACTCGGGGAGCTGCAGGTAGACCCACGGCCATCTGGTCTGTAAATAAGACCCCCCACCAAGAGAAAAAAAGAAGAAAAAAGAAGAAAATAAAGAAAACTCTGCCCATTTCGACTCTTAGTCCTACCTATAGTGCTCCAAACTTCAATTTTATTCTTCCAATATGTTTGTATACGTATATATAGCAACAAATCAAATTTTAACCAGTGGAAATGGAGTTTTGAAGCCCTCCGAGTGGTTTAAAGCCGTTAGCGCTCCACACTGTAAGATTTTTTTACGATCTGAAGCTTTTTATTGCTTTATCATATATATATAAGCGTATATATATATTTATAGCTTCTGGTTTTACCTGTATTTCAAATCTGTGGCCTTTCTAGTTTACTTTTATATATATATATAAGTATATATATACATTTTTAATTACTTTTGCAGTCTGGATTGCTAATTCGTGGATTTTTATCGCTTTAATATATATATATAACTATATATATATATATATATTTATATTAACTTTTTTGGCATGGATTGCTAATCCATGACTTTTTCAGCTTTAATATTTATATAACTAACTATATATATACTAACATTTAATTCAGTCATGCCTGGATTATAAATTCGTGGCTTTTTACTACTTTTATATATATATATAACTATATATATATATATATATATATATATATATTTATTTATACTAACTCGTTTGGCCTGGGTTACTAATTCGTGGCCTTTTCTGCTTCAATATATATATAAGTACATATATATTTACATTTCTTAGTCACGCCTGGATTAGAAATCCGTGGCTCTTTACAGCTTTAATATATATATATATAAGTATATATATATATATATATATATATATATATATAAGTATATATATATATATATATATATTCTTTATTCAATATGATTAAATATCTGTTTTAACTGTTCATTTGATATGAATCTGTTCTAATATAAATTTTGTGGACTAGATTCATCAAAATCTAGCCATTTCTATCTTTTTACCGGTTCAAAAGCGATCAAACAGGAACCATTGAGCTAGAATGGAGAAGATTTATTTAAATCTAGTTTTCTTTCTAGTTTTACAAATATTAAAGCGACTACGCGACCCTAGATCCGTATCTAGAGGGAACGGGAAGCTTCGGCTATGCGCATGCAAGGATTTAACTGATGAATCCTTTGTCTTGTGACGTCTAGATTTAAATTTGCTTTTTATGTCAATATCTTTGCTCTACAGGCTTCTTGATAATATTCTATGAGCCTAGGAATCATGGAATCTATGATCAATCACATGGATCTAGATTCAATTCCCACGATGGCTAACTTTGCACTGTAAATACAGCCTGCTTGTCAATTTCTGAATGTAAATCGGAGGGACCTTAAAGCGGTTATCCAGATTTAAGGTCTCAGCCTAGTAAATATTGGTTTGTAGTGCTCGGGTCACTTCGATGGCTGTCTTGCCCCTAAGGAGCCCGACACTTGTATATACATTCTTTGGTAGAGGATGCTTCTCATCCCGGTAATAAAATCAATGTCAGCCGAAGGCGAAATAAAAATAGAAGTATCGAAAGGCTTCAATTCCTATGCGAGCAAAAGGGTTTGAAAATCATCTTTCAAAACATCACTTTTATATCTTGTCTACAAATGGACTTTTCATCAAATTAAACCCTTCGTATATAGGTCCAACAAAGCACAACACTACTTTCAAATCAAGCACGTAAGCTCAATTACTACAAGCACACACACATTGCAAATAAAAAGGGAAATTGAAAAGACGCGGTAACCGTGTTTCACGAAAGTCGGGGGGTTCCTAACACCTTCCCCACCCCCACCCCCACCCCCCGCTTAATTAAGCCCCTGACCTCTATGAATCTCGATTTCCAAGGCCAAGTCAACAAAGTCCAATAATTGGGCCTACTTACAAAATTAAACAAAACTCGGTTGAGTTGGTACAACCATTTCAAACATACCAACTGGCGACTATGTAAAACCAAACTTTCAAATCGTTGACATTCTATGTCGGCCTTTTCCTAAAAACTCACCCTTTAGATCAAACATATAAAACAAACAAGGGTAGAAAACACATTAGGGAAAGGAAGATTTGCCAAAGATTTTTCCCTACGTCGAAACTGTTTATACTAACCATTCACATACTACGAATCTGAAATCTTTGTTAACATATAACACAATACTAAGTATTTAAACTACATCTCTATTTCTCACAACCAATGAGTTAAACACTTTCGCAAATTCTTAGTTCACATCCCTTATTATCAAATTCATGATTACAATCCGTGATGATAGTTTATTACATGTTTTACACTTTGCTACAATCTTCTAAAGAGGTTATATGAACACTCCCCTAACTAAACAAACAAGAAATCACTTCTGGTCTGATTGCCAACAGGCGCAAAAGTGCCCAACCTGGCCTACCAACCAGCACGGTCGCGCCGCGACGCAGACTCAGCTTCTACAGTCGCAACACAGACTCGACATTCACCCAAATTTCCCAACTTCTTCATTCAAACATCAAATTAACCAAACTTAAATGCTACAAACTTAGAAAACACAACATAACACACTTACAGTACTAATTTAATTCCTCGAATAACTTTAACAGTTAATTTTTAGAGCTTAAATTACTTATTCATACTAGTTTTACATATCTTAACATACATAGCAAAAACAACTCTCACGAATTCATTTTTTAACCAATTTAATCCATACAAGTTGCGTTGTTTTCGTTTTTCAGAGTGCTACCAACATCCATCATCAATTTACAATTAACAGAATGAATTCACCACTAATTTAAGCCTCTAAATAGACCATAATGCCAATATTACAACAAAAATCAAATTCTTCATCTTTAATATGTTTACATGAATTTGATCACTCCAAAACCATCTAAAGATGATATTAAACAGATTACACAAACCTATAAACACATATATCAAATTTTCAACCAATCATCCATCAAAATCCATTTACAGAAACAGATTATTCACACGTATAAACACAGATATCAAATTTTCAACCAATCAACCATCAAAATCCATTTATAGACAACTTAGGAAAACAAAACTAAGAACTTTAGATTTAAATAATTACCTTTGATTCCTCCTTTAGAATAGCTAGATGATGTAAAAAGTTTGGTTAATCTTCTTCCTTTGATTCACAAAGTTTCTTCTCCAATTCATAGAGAATTTATCTCTCTCTATTTCCTTTGTTCTCAGACTTAACGACTCTCAGCCTTTGCAAATAAACTGATGGAAATACTTAGCGTGATTTGGCCAGTTATCGAGACAAACTGTCTCGACAGGTCACAAGGCCTTGTTTGACTAACCCATTTTAACTTCCTTTTAATTTATTTTAATATCCCTTTTATAATATGATATATATATATATGTCACACCCATTATGCCAATCTTATCATTTCATGTTAAATTATATTAGGTTTATAAATAAACTTAATTTACTAATACACCAAATTAAGCCTTATCAACATAATTATAATTTCTATTTAGACATTATAATTATAATTTATTTAACAAATTATTAATCCTCTAATTTAATTTAATTAGAATATCACCATTACACTAGCGTAATAAAATACGCACCAATTATAAAATTATTTAACATAAATTTAATCGATATTATCACACTTAAATAAATTATTCCATAATAATGATTTCCATCAAATATTTATTTTATTTAATAAATAATCAAACTAAAATATATATTTTATTCGATAAATATTTTTAATTATTTACAAAAATCACATTCATTATAGGAACTATTTTAGTTTTAAGCTATCTAAGAATTTAGATCTCATTAGCATGATCATCATCATGATTCTAAAAGCATTGTTTAAAACTATGGGTTTATCACATTTAATATAACAACACTATGTAGATAATTAAAAGCCTTTAATAAATAATTCTTTTATTAATAAATGAATAAGATTATTACAAAGTATATTCTTCATCATATCAAATATGATTGGCTTATGTGCATACTACTTTTAATCTCCCACTTGCACAAAAGCCAATCGTCATGGTATCTTATACCCATCTTCTCTAAGTGACGATCAAACTGATGTTGTGTTAAAGCTTCAGTAAATGGATCTGCAATATTGTCTTGAGAGTCGACACGATCTAGGGTGACATCTCCTCTTTCAATGATCTCTCTAATCAAATGAAACAGCTGCAACACGTGTTTGGATTTCTGATGAGATCTGGGTTCCTTGGCTTGCGTAATAGCTCCGGTGTTGTCACATAATAATGGTACAACTCTTCTAATGCTAGGAACCACTCCAAGTTCGGTTATGAACTTCATCATAGCCTCCTTTGCAGCTTCACTTACAGCTATGTATTCTGCCTCTGTCACTGAATCATCAACTGTTTCCAGCTTGGAACACATCCAACTCAATGCGCCACAGTTTAAGGTAAACACACACCCTAAAATGGATTTACTATCATCTTTGTCTGATTGAAAACTTGAGTCTGTGTAGCCCTATAGTTTTAATTAAGACCCACCGTAGACAAAAAATACATCCTTAGTTCTTCTTAAGTACTTTAAGATATTTTTCACTATCTTCTAGTGCCCTTTTCCTGGATTCAATTGATATCTGCTTGTTACACTAAGTGCATGAGTGACATCCGGTCTAGTACATATCATACCGTACATGATAGATCCTATTGCTGGAGCATAAGGAATCTTACTCATACAGTCTCTCTCCTCAGGTGTCTTTGGGGCTTTTTTCTTGGAGAGATGTATTCCATGGCTCATCGGCATGAGACCTCTCTTAGAATTTTCTATGCTAAACTTCTTTAGCATTGAGTCAATTTACATTTTTTGGGATAAGCCAAGCATCCTTTTAGATCTATCTCTATAGGTCTTTATCACCAAAATATAAGATACTACTCCCAAGTCCTTTTTGGAGAAGTGTTTAGATAACCAAATTTTGATCGATTGTAGCATAATAATATCATTCCCTATCATTAATATATCATCAAAATATAATACTATGAATAAAACAACGCTCCCACTAACCTTCTTGTACACACATGGTTCATCCTCATTTTTGATAAAATCAAACTCTTTGATTGTCTCATCAAAACGGATGTTCCACCTTCATGAAGCTTGTTTCAATCCATAAATGGATCGTTGCAACTTACAGAATTGATTTGTTCCAACCGTTGAAACAATTCCCTCTGACTGTGTCATATACACATCCTCCTCAAGTTTTCCATTGACGAAGGCCGTTTTCACGTCCATCTGCCAGATTTCGTAGTCATAATAAGCTGTAATCGCAAGCAAAATTCGAATGGAATTGAGCATAGCTACTGGTGAGAAGGTTTCATCATAGTTAACTCTTTGTCTTTATTTGAAACCTTTTGCAACTAGTCGGGCCCATATAGGTCTTTACCTTGCCATCCGCTCTAGTCTTTCTCTTAAAGACCCATTTGCACCCAATATGCTTAATGCCCTCAGGTGATGAAACCAAAGTCCATATTTGGTTTTCATACATGGAGTCCATCTCGGATTTCATGGCTTCTAGCCATTTCTCTAAGTCTTTACTACTCATAGCCTGTTCAAAATTCAATGGATCATCACCATCTATGATGCGTACCTCATCGTCATCCTCTATAACGAATTCATACTTATTAGGTATCTTCGGTACTCTTCCAGATTTACGAATAAGGTGTGGTACAGTAGGTTCTTCTACTTGGTCAGGTACCTGACTTTGATCTGTAGTAATTTGTGGTTCTTAAACTTCTTCAAGATATATCTTACTCCCACTGACCCCTTCAAGGACACACTCCTTTTCCAAGAAGGCAGCATGGTCCACAACAAACACCTTTTGATCAGTAGGATGATAGAAATAATACCCTGCAGATTCTTTAGGGTATCCCACAAATCTACACTTTTTAGATCTTGTCTGTAGCTTATAATTCTCAAACTTTTTGACATAAGCTGGGCAACCCCAAATCTTGACATACTTAAGATTTGGTTTTCTCCCTGTCCATATCTCATATGCAGTCTTTGGAATGAATTTGGTAGGTAACTTGTTAAGTAGGTGTGCAGCCGTTTCTAGGCCATAACCCCAGAAGAAAACTTGAAGATTGGTAAAGAGAGAGTTCAGAGAGAAAAGTTAAGAAAATATAGGTTTGAGAAGAGTTGGAAAAATTCAAGTGTATATCACCTTCAATCAGACACTGCATGGATAATCCCTACATCCTAATTTTGATTTCACGTAGTATATTTTTCTCCCAACTGAGGTCTCTGAAATTGGAACTTCATGAATTATTGTTTATTATTTGATGTTAAATGTTTATTGACATACATAACTCAGTTGTATGTGATTTATATCTATTTTTGAGAAATTAATCCATGAAAACATGCTTAATTGGGTTTTCAAAAAGTTATAGAGTTTTTTCATTTACGTGTTATAAAAAATTCTCTATGAATCCAAAAATTTACATTTGTTAATTATATGGCTTTATATGTGTTAAAATATGTTCATAACATGTTGTGTATCATGTATACATGATTTAAAGTGATTAAATCCATGTAGTTATGCTTAATTAGATTTTTCAAAAGTCGCAGAGTATGAAAAACACATATATAACCCTTATGTACAAAATATACATGCTTTACTCGTTTATTTAACTTAAATTAACACTTGAATATGATTGTGTACTTTTAAACGAACAAAATGGAAGTTAAACAAACGAATTCGGTGTTATAACGAATCCGTAATGTTGAATTTCTTGTTTTCTTTCAAAACTTTACAATGTATGAAAAACAGTGGAATTAAATGTGCTAATTGGTGTAATAGAGTGATTTAAAGTGTTAAAATCATGCTAGAAATGTCGTACAATGTTTCTATGAAGTCTATACTTCATGGATAGCATTAAAATCATTGTAGTAGCATTTAATTGAGGCGTAATGGCTGGGTTCTGTGTTCTTCGCGAACTGCATAACCTGAGCCTGGGACGCCGCGCGGCCACGCCGATTTAAAGATTAACTGGCGCACGGCCGCGCCGCCTGCAGATTTTTGAAAATTTTTCTAAGTATTCAAGATTTCAAAGATGCGTTTTAAAAACCTAATGTGATGAACATGAAGGCATGTTAAGCATATAATAAAATGTTAATAACCTATATTACATGAGTAATTAATAAGTTAATTTAATGACGTAAACCGTTATGTGTAAAGTCTAATAACGTGTTCTAAGATCGACATGTGATTCGATAAGCAAATCGAACTTATAATTAATTGATGTTGTGAATGAATGGTTATGTAGGACTAAGTAAAGGGCGTGAATTATAACTTGTAGCTTGTGCAAGAGGCAAGTTTCTTTACCCTAACTCTATTATGATTAAGAAAGTATCTTATCCCTAACTTATTGTTATTAAGCAAGTTCCTAACTTTACTTTCATTGAACAAGCTTTCTAAATTCAAGGTTATCGATTGAGGAAGTTCTTATCCTTGTTTATTCAATTTAAGATTTTTATATGAGATATTGTTATTCCTTTAAGTATTACTTCAGTTATACAATACTTATTCGATTGTATACTCTTGAGATTTATTGTCCAAGTTGAATATCGATGTTATTGTTGAACCTTATAGGACTAGTGAACCCTTATTGATTCGACTAGTCCATAGTTGATGAACGTTCTAAATTCTAGAATACTTATTGAGCTTATCCAAACCAAACTTCCTTTGGTGCGAACTTTGATGTCAAAACTGGGATGAACAACCCTGTAAAGGGGATTATTTACGCTTTAGCGTTGAGATATTGTGCACAGTATGGTACTAAGGGCTGATCCCCCTAAGTACGAGAAGTAGAGTCCATAGTCTTATGACTGTTAAAGGTTTAAAGTTTAAACACTTTACAACCTAGGACATAGTTCGAGGTCGTATGACCCTCAGATGTTCTTTTGATTCTTGTTATTCATACTTGAGTCAAAAGTCGAGTTTCTTTATTCAAAAGTCTTTGATTCACTCGCATGTTATTATATTATTGTTATATCGATTATACTTACGGGCAATCGTGCTCACTCTTGCGTAATAATAACATTGCAGTTAAGAACGAAAGGTCCGAAGAGCCTTCCACTAGCAAAGGCAAGGGCAAGGTCAACAAGTGATGAAGACTTGTTGTTTATGTGACACCCCCAAATCCGGGTACTTCGTTTCCACGTGATTTGGTGTTCACTTTCTAATATAACATACATCTACCCAATGAATAATGTAAAATAAACTACAACTTAAATTAGAATAGATAAATCTCCCTTAAAATAAGGGTTACAACATTTTCAAGATAATCCCGGTTTACTCTAACCCTGACATACATATAATAAAGTGTGGAAACAAAAACATAACATTCAAGTCTTATTACAATCATTCTCAATACAATGCATATTCTGTTTCCCTCAGCTTGGCCCTCTTGGCTTCAGCTTCATCTTCAGCTCGATCAGCTCGTTGATTAGCCCTCAAGCTTGACTCCTCAGCTCTGGCACGCTTTCTCGACTCCTCCTGGATGTCTTGCTTCAGCTTTGCCAATTTAAAACGAGCAGCATCTCTTTCAACCTCCATATGTATCAGGTTCCACTGTGCATCTCCCAGGAAACTTGCCATTTCCTCGATCGTCTCATCTCGTTGCTGGATAGTCTCCTCAAGATCTCCTACTCGTCCATGAAGCTCCACGTTGCTATCGTAGACTGCCTCGTACATCTCAGCACTAGTAGAGTGAGGTGGGAATTCCTCTTCGGGATCCTCTTCCTCCTCTTCCTCCTCTTCAGACTCGTCCTCGTCCTCATCCTCTGGAATAGGTGTCAACTCATGCTCCCGACCAGCTACAGTGATCACTGGAGATGGCTCTCTCCTAACCAGCTGCTCCCAGACAATATGTATGTCACGGGGCTCTTCCTCTCTAGGAACCTGAGGTACATCCTTTCTAGCCTGACTAGGTTCTCCCACGTTCAACATCCTGACAAAAGAATTTTAAAGTTCATTATTAGGTGATAACGAATCGTCACTCTTCGAATACTATAATGTAAACACGTAGCACATAAGATAGTTTATTATCTTTACCTATCACCCCTATCTTTTCGATCTTACCTATAAGGCTACTAACCTAAGATTTTCCCCACCTAAGGTTTCATAACCTATAGCTTTGATACCAACCTGTGACACTCCCAAATCTGGGTACTTCGTTTTCACATGATTTGGTGTTCATTTTCTAATATAACATACATCTACCCAATGAATAATGTAAAATAAACTACAACTTAAATTAGAATAGATAAATCTCCCTTAAAATAAGGGTTACAACCTTTTCAAGATAATCCCGGTTTACTCTAACCCTGACATGAATATAATAAAGTGCGGAAACAAAAACATAACATTCAAGTCTTATTACAATCATTCTCAATATAATAAAAAAACAAGTCTTCACTTGCTTTGCTTTCCCTTGCCCTTACTCGTAGACGGAGCATCAGCGTTATCAACCTTAACTGAAATTGTTATTTAATACAAGAGTGAGCAAACCACAGCTCACTGGAGTTTAATAATAACATAGACATGAAATGATATATTTAAAAGAATCTGAACAACTTAGCCTGCTTCAATAATAAAGAATTGAATAATAATTCTCTATCAACATTAAAATTCGAATATAGAATTTATCTGAGGGTCATAAGACCTTTGAACTCTTATCCTAGGTTATAAATATTTCTATTTAAACCTTTAACAGTCAATAAGACTATGGACCTTAACTCGTACTTAGGGGAATCAGCCCTTCGTACCATGTATTGTGCACAAACATCTTAACGCTATGCGTAGTAACCTCCCCTAGTAAATAGGGTTGTTCAACTCAGTAATTTGAATTCAAGTCCGCACCAAAGAAAGTTTGGTTTGGATAAGTTTACAAGGGTAATTTAGAATTCACGTTCATCAACTAAGGATTAGTTGAATCGACTTCCAATAATTCATAAATAAAGAATTATGAATTAACATATGCTTTAGAATCAACTTAAAGCATTTAAAATAATAACTGGATCTTACTTGAACAATAAGTTAAGATCATTTTAATTAAATAAACAATTGTCTAATACAGAAATAGAAAAGGACATTCTTAACAAGAATATATGAACTCAAGAAATTATACAAGATTAGGGTTTAGAAAACTTGCATAAAATTAACGAGTTTAAGGTTTAGAAGACTTGCCTCAAGCGCAAGCTACTTAATTCAATTCACGTACTTTAATACTTCCTATACACATTCAATTATAATAATCTAAATCAGTTAACACATAACTAATTCACATAAGTGGTTAACCCTCATGGTTAACTCACTCTAATTAAATAAACAATAATAATTAACTATCACATAGTTAATCACATCACACATATACTCACATAATTAACTTAATTATGTATTTAACTAAATTATAATTAAACAATTATAATTCAAACACTTAATCAAATTATAATTACCATTTAAATTATAAATAATTATAATTTAAAATCAATTAAACTACATTCATACATTTATAATTACACAATTTATAATTAATCATGTAATTATCAATTTAATTAATAATTACTTAAACTATACCATGCATTATAATTACATAATTTATAATTAATTATGTAATTATCAATTTAAAATCCACAATTAAACATGCATTTATTAAATTATAATTACATAAATTATAATTTAATTTAACATCTAATAAATCAACCTTTATTCATTATAATTTAATTATAATTATAATTTAAAATAAACATTTACTTTTGATTATAATTATTTAAACTATAATCATATATCACATTTAAATAATAATTCAAATCATACTTTAAGGTTTTCAAACCTCTTTTCTTTTTTAAATATAAATTTGTCAAATTTATGTTAGCAACATGTTGTAGCAACTAGATACATGCTCACTGTCATAGCATAATTAAACTAGGTTCAAAATCAACACTGCACAATTAGCTAACCTTCACTGCCTAAGCACTGTGCCCGGCGCAGCTGCGCAGCCAGCTGCCCTATAACCAGCGCAGCTGCGCAGGGAAAGATTCTGGGAAAGGCAGCCGGCGCAGCTGCGCTGCTTCTGGCTGTGTTACCGGCGCAGCTGCGCAGGAACACGGACAGAGGCAGACAGCAACGGCACCCTGCTTCACTGATTAACCCATACAAGCCAACAATCGGCAATTCACAGTAACTTAAACATTGTAAATCATACCTATGCAATAATACATATATATAACATGCTTCTAAAACATAAAACCATCTAAACAACGATAATCACAAATTTTAAAATCTAATTTTTGCTATTTTCATGAAAACTCATATTTTTCATAAAATAATTCACTGTAACTATTTTTCTCCATCAATTCGAACTTATATACATGCATTACATACAAAGTTGAAGATATCATCCAGAAATTACTTAATAAGCATATTAACACATACCAATTGCATAAATTTCTCAATTAACATTAACCACACTCATGAAATTCCATATGAACTCATATAAATATGAATTTTCTGTTAAAAATATATTTCTACAGTAATTTAATTTTTGAAAATCCTCTTATGTCATACAATTACCACAATCAACACATGGATACAATACATATATAAAAAATTCATGATTACATAATTTCATGAAATTCACAGAAAACTAAATTTACACAAACTCAAAACAATGAAGAACAACTGATCACAATTCTTTAAAACTATAAGATATTAATTACCTTTTTTGATGATTGGAGAAGAATACAATGACTAATTCTATCCTCCACAAGTTTCTTCTTCCTTCTCATCTCTAACTTCTCTGCCCTTCTTTTCTCTTTTTGTTCTTAGCTTTACAAACTAACTTCTAATCTAACGTAGTATAGATATATTATAACTGATATAATATACGTATACTAATGATATATATGTAACTGCTAATTACTTAATATATATAATAAATACATTTATTATATAAGTTACAAAATTCAAAAACCACAATGCCTTGTTTGACAAAACAAGGTTATTTTCAAAAATTGATTATTAATGCTAAAGCCATGTTTGGTAAACAGTTTATTTAAAAATAGCTTTTTGATAGTTAGGGCCCTGTTTGGTAGAAATAGGTTTAAAACAAATACAAGGGCCTTGTTTGGTAAAAATCATTTAAAAATTCTTTTCTTTTTATTTTAATAAATCATTTTCACACATACTTTAATGTCATATTTTAATCAATTAAATATTAATCATCTAATTTAATCAATTAAAATCTAACATCCATTAATCACATAAAATTTTCCACATAATTATAATTACTCGCTAATTATAATTCATGTAACACTTCATCACATAATTCATCTAATTCAATTATCTCAATTAAATTAGAACTATAATATAACATTAATATATATACATATCAATTAAATAACGTTCATTAAATTAATATGTAACACTCAATTAAATCATTACCATAATTTACTTAATCTATTTATTTACTCAATAAATAATTCACATAAATATTTATTTAATTCAATAAATATTTAAAATTAAATATAAAATCTCAATCGTTACAATCTTCCCTCCTTAAAAGGATTCTGTCCCCAGAATCACACATAAAAAAAATCTCATCTATTACATTCTTCCCTCCTTAAAAGGATTCTGTCCCCAGAATCAGTATATAAGGGGTTACACACAACTAAGCAAATAAAAGCGGATAAGATTTCATCATAACATCTTCGAGTTCCCACGTAGCTTCTTCAGCACTGTGGTTTCTCCAGATTACCTTAACAGAAGGTATCACTTTATTCCTAAGTACTTGTTCCTTTCTATCAATTATTTGAACAGGCACTTCTTCATATGTTAAGTCTTTATCAAACAGTAAAGGTTCATATTCTATTATATGTTTATAATCATGCTTGTAAGGTCTTAACACAGACATATGGAAGACATTATGTATATTCTCGAGCTCCGGAGGTAATGCAATCTCTTAAGCAACCTCGCCCACCTTTCGTAGTACCTCAAAAGGTCCAATGAATCGGGGGCTCAGCTTCCCCTTCTTACCGAATCGAATTTTTCCCTTCCAGGGAGATACTTTCAGGAACACGAAACTTCCTGGTAAGAATTCTCGGTTCTATCGATGTAAATCGGTATACTTCTTTTGTCTGTCTTGAGCAGCAACTAATCTCATTCTGATTAGCTTTACAATTTCGGCGGTTTGTTGTACCAATTCTGGTCCCAACAATTGACGTTCACCGACTTCATCCCAGCACAAAGGAGTTCTGCATTTTCTACCGTATAACACTTCGTAAGGCGGCATGCCAATACTCGCATGATGACTATTGTTGTAGGCGAACTCCACCAATGGTAGATGATCCTCCCAGCTTCCTTTGAAGTCCATCACACAAGCTCTCAGCATATCCTCAAGTGTTTGAATCGTTCTTTCGCTCTGGCCATCGGTCTGAGGATGATACGCTGTACTCATTCGCAATTGCGTTCCCATACATTCTTGCAATCGCTTCCAGAAATTAGACGTGAAACGTGGATCTCTGTCGGACACAATCGACACTAGAACACCATGTCGAGAAATAATTTCCTTCACGTAGAGCTTTGCTAGTTTATCCAGGTTGTACTTGTCCCTGATCGGTAGAAAGTGGGCTGACTTTGTCAATCGATCCACTATAACCCATATCGCATCATATCCCTTCTGAGTCGTTGGAAGTCCTACCACAAAATCCATCGTGATGTGCTCCCACTTCCACTTTGGAATTTCTAACGGTTGCAGCAAACCACTTGGTCTCTGGTGTTCTGCTTTGATTTTTTGACACGTTAAGCATTTCGCAACACATTCAGCCACGTCCCTCTTCATATTCGGCCACCAGAAATGATGCCTGAGATCCTGGTACATCT
Organism: Panax stipuleanatus; assembly: GCA_020205555.1. Taxonomy (NCBI): domain Eukaryota; kingdom Viridiplantae; phylum Streptophyta; class Magnoliopsida; order Apiales; family Araliaceae; genus Panax; species Panax stipuleanatus. Next base: position 35,176,482 of record CM035126.1, on the reverse strand, counting down.
TCGTCTCCCAGGGTGAATAAAATATCTAGAACTATGAGCTTCGCTCAAAATCTCCTCTCTGACCTCTGGTACTGGCGGTACCCAGATTCTACCTTCAAATCGTAATAGTCCTTCATTATCGACCTTGAACTTGAACTCTTCGCCATCAGTTAACCTCGTCCGAATCTTTTCACATTCTTCATCATGAAGTTGTGCTTCTTTCACTTTGTCTATTAAAGTAGAACCAGTGGTTACTTGAAACAACATCTCATCCGATTCTTTTGGAAACTTCACTTCCAACTCCAATCTAGCCATTTGTTCTATTAATCGATCCTGATCAGTTAACACGTTCAGCTTCTCCCGACCTTTTCTGCTCAAAGCGTCGGCAACAACGTTAGCTTTACCCGGATGGTAAAGTATCTCGCAATCATAGTCTTTAATCAGTTCCAACCATCTTCTTTGGCGCATGTTCAAATCCTTCTGGGTAAATATATACTTCAGACTCTTGTGATCTGTGTATATTTCACACTTCTCTCCATATAAGTAGTGCCTCCAAATCTTTAGGGCAAACACTACTGCCGCCAATTCTAGATCATGGGTCGGATACCCCTTCTCGTAATCCTTCAGCTGACGTGATGCATATGCAATGACTTTGCCGCTCTGCATCAATACACAGCCTAATCCTTTATGTGAGGCATCGCTATATACTATGAAATTCCCCGAACTATCCGGTAAAGACAATACAGGCGCAGTACTCAACCTCTTCTTCAGTTCTTGAAAACTCTCCTCACACTTCTCCGTCCAAACAAACTTAACTATTTTACGAGTCAAATTCGTCAACGGAGTTGCGATTCTAGAAAAGTCTTGAATAAAACTTCAGTAATAACCAGCCAATTTTAAGAAACTTCTCACTTCAGACGGCGTCTTCGGCTGTTCCCAACTAATTACAGCCTCAATTTTCGACGGATCTACCGAAATACCATCCTTGTCGATCACGTGGCCAAGAATTGTACACGTTCCAACCAGAATTCGTATTTTGAGAATTTAGCGTAAAGCTTTTCTCGTCTCAGGGCTTCTAAGGTTAGTCATAAGTGTTCAGCATGCTCCTCCTCAGTCTTGGAATAAACCAGGATGTCATCTATGAAAACTACTACGAACTTGTCCAGAAATGGGTTGAACACCCTGTTCATTAAGTCCATAAATGCAGCTGGGGCATTCGTGAGACCAAATGACATCACCAAGAACTCGTAATGACCATACCGAGTTCTAAAAGCCGTTTTCGGTATATCTTCCTTCCTCATCTTCAATTGATGATACCCGCTTCTCAAATTGATTTTTGAGAAGTATTTCGCACCCTTCAGTTGATCAAACAAGTCATCGATCCTAGGTAAAGGATACCTATTCTTGATCGTAACTTTATTCAACTCTCTATAATCAATGCAAAGACGCATCAACCCATCCTTTTTCTTCACGAATAAGACAGGCGCTCCCCACGGCGAAACGCTAGGTTGAATATACTTCTTGTCTAGCAGTTCTTGCAGTTGAACCATCAGTTCCTTCATCTCGACTGGAGCCATTCGGTACGGAGCCTTCGAAATCAGAGCAGTTCCCGGCGCTAGATCGATCACGAACTCTGTCTCCCTATCTGGCGGAAGTCCTGGCAAATCACTTGGAAAAATGTCCACAAACTCCTTAACTACCGATATCTCCTCCACCTTCGGGCTTTCTTTATGCGAATCTACTATGTAGGCTAGATATCCTACATAGCCTTGCGTCAGAAGTTTCTTGGCTTGCATAACCGTTAGACAACTCGCTTGCCTAGGCGATTTTCTACCATAGAACACCAACTTCGACGGAGTCGTAAGGTTTACCGACTTCTTCTGACAGTCGATTACCGCCCCATGGTTGAACAACCAATCCATACCTAGTATGACGTCAAATTCCCCAAGTTTTATCGGAATCAAATCTAGTCTAAGCTCCTGACCCTTAATATCCAATCTATAGTTCTTATAAACGCTCCTAACAGGAATAACCTCCCTGTTCGCAATCTCTATGTTCAAAGGGTAAATTAACTCCTCTACAGGTAAGTCTAGGGTTCTAGCAAAATCATCAGATATGAATGAGCAAGTAGCACCCGAATCAAATAATACATATGCATTTATACTATTGATCGAAATAATACCTGAAACCACATCTTTTGATTGCACAGCATCCTGCACCGTCATATTGAATGTTCGTGCAGTGGGTCGAACAGCTTGCAATGGTGCAGCGATAGTAACGGTACTGCCGCTTCCATTCCCTCCGCTCCCTGTTGATCCTGCCGTCAGCTTCTTCGGGCAGTTGCGAGCCATGTGATCTTTGGATCCACATGTAAAGCAAGCTCCTTTCTTCGGTTTTGGGCAATTAGGCGAGATGTGGCCTTCCTGACCACAGTTGAAGCACACCCGCTTCCCCTTCATGCACACGCCAGTGTGATTCTTACCGCATGTAGCACATGCTTCGAACTTCCTCTTCTACTGGCTTCCTTGTTGACTCCCAGCAGAGGTATTATCAAACCACTTCCTCTTCTGGTTCACAGTGCTGCTACCCCCAGACTTGGTTTCTACCTCATTCTTCTTCTTCTTATCTTGGTTGAACTTCGTCACCGCTTCGCTTCCTCCCTCAGCAAGTATGGCCTTCTCTAACACCGCTGCAAAGGTATTCAGCTGGAACATGGAAACCTTGCTGTAGAGCCAGGGCTTTAGTCCCCGCTCAAACCTTCTCGCCTTCCTAGCGTCAGTGCTGACCTGGTATGTAGCGAACCTGGCCAACTCGTTAAACTTAGCAGCATACTCAGACACCGTCATCCCTCCTTGCTTAAGTTCTAGGAACTGGACCTCCATCTGGTCCTGCGAACTCACTGGAAAATACATCTCGTAGGACATTTCCTTGAAACGTTCCCACGTGATGACTCCCTCTCCCTCTCGAGTCTTGTTATCCTGCCACCAAAAGCTAGCATCGGACTTCAACATGAAAGCCGCAAACATTGTCTTTTGGTCTTCTCCTACCCTAGCCACGTCAAATACCTTCTCCATTTCCGTAACCCATGTCTGAGCTTCAATAGGGTTAGTCGATCCTTTGAACTCAGGCGGTCCTACTGCCTTGAATTCCTTGAAAGTAGTATCCTGCACCTGCGGCTGATTCGCAAGAGCTCCTGTCAACAGGTTCACCAACTGCTGAACCGAATTGGGATTCGTTCCCTCGTTATTGTTGTTGTTCGTCGAACCCTCGGGATTTTGACGTGTTACTCTTCTTCTAGGAGGCATTTTCTGTTAAGAAAATATTATTATTAGACCCTTTATTCAATTATTAAGTACTCCAGTTCATACTTAAACGTTTAAACAATTCAGTGCACATAGAACACATAGCACGTCAACAAACTTTTTTTATTCATTAGTCGTAGTTTAAAAACATCAATCAGATAGTATTTCTGCCATTTACATCACCCTTCCTGAACTGGAAAAGTTGCAGGATTATATTATTAACTCATCCCATTCTTATCCCAAATTATGGAATTTACTTTATTTAATACAAAAAGCAATATATAAATAAAAGCTCTACTACTACTGCTACTGCTACTACTACTATTACTGCTACTGCTGCTACTGCCTAGGCATATTAATACGTCGTACAGCCTCTCTACATTCCTCTTCCATTACCCGAAATGCCTTTCTTCGGTCCACCACATACCACGGTAAACCTTGGAACTAAGCTGGGTAGTAGAAAATACGGTCCTGAGCTCTCTCTATCGCTGTATGAAATGCATATTCTGTTTCCCTCAGCTTGGCCTTCTTGGCTTCAGCTTCATCTTCAGCTCGATCAGCTCGTTGATTAGCCCTCAAGCTTGACTCCTCAGCTCTGGCACGCTTCCTCGACTCCTCCTGGATGTCTTGCTTCAGCTTTGCCAATTCAAAACGAGCAGCATCTCTTTCAACCTCCATATGTATCAGGTTCCACTGTGCATCTCCCAGGTCACTTGCCATTTCCTCGATCGTCTCATCTCGTTGCTGGATAGTCTCCTCGAGATCTCCTACTCGTCCATGAAGCTCCACGTTGCTATCGTAGACTGCCTCGTACATCTCAGCACTAGTAGAGTGAGGTGGGAATTCCTCTTCGGGATCCTCTTCCTCCTCTTCAGACTCGACCTCGTCCTCGTCCTCATCCTCTTGAATAGGTGTCAACTCATGCTCCCGACCAGCTACAGTGATCACTGGAGATGGCTCTCTCCTAACCAGCTGCTCCCAGACAATATGTATGTCACGGGGCTCTTCCTCTCTAGGCACCTGAGGTACATCCTTTCTAGCCTGACTAGGTTCTCCCACGTTCAACATCCTGACAAAAGAATTTTAAAGTTCATTATTACGTGATAACGAATCGTCACTCTTCGAATACTATAATGTAAACACGTAGCACATAAGATAGTTTATTATATTTACCTATCACCCCTATCTTTTCAATCTTACCTATAAGGCTACTAACCTAAGGTTTTCCCCACCTAAGGTTTCATAACCTATAGCTTTGATACTAACCTGTGACACTCCCAAATCTGGGTACTTCGTTTCCACATGATTTGGTGTTCATTTTCTAATATAACATACATCTACCCAATGAATAATGTAAAATAAACTACAACTTAAATTAGAATAGATAAATCTCCCTTAAAATAAGGGTTACAACCTTTTCAAGATAATCCCGGTTTACTCTAACCCTGACATGAATATAATAAAGTGCGGAAACAAAAACATAACATTCAAGTCTTATTACAATCATTCTCAATATAATAAAAAAACAAGTCTTCACTTGCTTTGCTTTCCCTTGCCCTTACTCGTAGACGGAGCATCAGCGTTATCAACCTTAACTGAAATTGTTATTTAATGCAAGAGTGAGCAAACCACAGCTCACTGGAGTTTAATAATAACATAGACATGAAATGATATATTTAAAAGAATCTGAACAACTTAGCCTGCTTCAATAATAAAGAATTGAATAATAATTCTCTATCAACATTAAAATTCGAATATAGAATTTATCTGAGGGTCATAAGACCTTTGAACTCTTATCCTAGGTTATAAATATTTCTATTTAAACCTTTAACAGTCAATAAGACTATGGACCTTAACTCGTACTTAGGGGAATCAGCCCTTCGTACCATGTATTGTGCACAAACATCTTAACGCTATGCGTAGTAACCTCCCCTAGTAAATAGGGTTGTTCAACTCAGTAATTTGAATTCAAGTCCGCACCAAAGAAAGTTTGGTTTGGATAAGTTTACAAGGGTAATTTAGAATTCACGTTCATCAACTAAGGATTAGTTGAATCGACTTCCAATAATTCATAAATAAAGAATTATGAATTAACATATGCTTTAGAATCAACTTAAAGCATTTAAAATAATAACTGGATCTTACTTGAACAATAAGTTAAGATCATTTTAATTAAATAAACAATTGTCTAATACAGAAATAGAAAAGGACATTCTTAACAAGAATATATGAACTCAAGAAATTATACAAGATTAGGGTTTAGAAAACTTGCATAAAATTAACGAGTTTAAGGTTTAGAAGACTTGCCTCAAGCGCAAGCTACTTAATTCAATTCACGTACTTTAATACTTCCTATACACATTCAATTATAATAATCTAAATCAGTTAACACATAACTAATTCACATAAGTGGTTAACCCTCATGGTTAACTCACTCTAATTAAATAAACAATAATAATTAACTATCACATAGTTAATCACATCACACATATACTCACATAATTAACTTAATTATGTATTTAACTAAATTATAATTAAACAATTATAATTCAAACACTTAATCAAATTATAATTACCATTTAAATTATAAATAATTATAATTTAAAATCAATTAAACTACATTCATACATTTATAATTACACAATTTATAATTAATCATGTAATTATCAATTTAATTAATAATTACTTAAACTATACCATGCATTATAATTACATAATTTATAATTAATTATGTAATTATCAATTTAAAATCCACAATTAAACATGCATTTATTAAATTATAATTACATAAATTATAATTTAATTTAACATCTAATAAATCAACCTTTATTCATTATAATTTAATTATAATTATAATTTAAAATAAACATTTACTTTTGATTATAATTATTTAAACTATAATCATATATCACATTTAAATAATAATTCAAATCATACTTTAAGGTTTTCAAACCTCTTTTCTTTTTTAAATATAAATTTGTCAAATTTATGTTAGCAACATGTTGTAGCAACTAGATACATGCTCACTGTCATAGCATAATTAAACTAGGTTCAAAATCAACACTGCACAATTAGCTAACCTTCACTGCCTAAGCACTGTGCCCGGCGCAGCTGCGCAGCCAGCTGCCCTATAACCAGCGCAGCTGCGCAGGGAAAGATTCTGGGAAAGGCAGCCGGCGCAGCTGCGCTGCTTCTGGCTGTGTTACCGGCGCAGCTGCGCAGGAACACGGACAGAGGCAGACAGCAACGGCACCCTGCTTCACTGATTAACCCATACAAGCCAACAATCGGCAATTCACAGTAACTTAAACATTGTAAATCATACCTATGCAATAATACATATATATAACATGCTTCTAAAACATAAAACCATCTAAACAACGATAATCACAAATTTTAAAATCTAATTTTTGCTATTTTCATGAAAACTCATATTTTTCATAAAATAATTCACTGTAACTATTTTTCTCCATCAATACGAACTTATATACATGCATTACATACAAAGTTGAAGATATCATCCAGAAATTACTTAATAAGCATATTAACACATACCAATTGCATAAATTTCTCAATTAACATTAACCACACTCATGAAATTCCATATGAACTCATATAAATATGAATTTTCTGTTAAAAATATATTTCTACAGTAATTTAATTTTTGAAAATCCTCTTATGTCATACAATTACCACAATCAACACATGGATACAATACATATATAAAAAATTCATGATTACATAATTTCATGAAATTCACAGAAAACTAAATTTACACAAACTCAAAACAATGAAGAACAACTGATCACAATTCTTTAAAACTATAAGATATTAATTACCTTTTTTGATGATTGGAGAAGAATACAATGACTAATTCTATCCTCCACAAGTTTCTTCTTCCTTCTCTTCTCTAACTTCTCTGCCCTTCTTTTCTCTTTTTGTTCTTAGCTTTACAAACTAACTTCTAATCTAACGTAGTATAGATATATTATAACTGATATAATATACGTATACTAATGATATATATGTAATTGCTAATTACTTAATATATATAATAAATACATTTATTATATAAGTTACAAAATTCAAAAACCACAATGCCTTGTTTGACAAAACAAGGTTATTTTCAAAAATTGATTATTAATGCTAAGGCCATGTTTGGTAAACAGTTTATTTAAAAATAGCTTTTTGATAGTTAGGGCCCTGTTTGGTAGAAATAGGTTTAAAACAAATACAAGGGCCTTGTTTGGTAAAAATCATTTAAAAATTCTTTTCTTTTTATTTTAATAAATCATTTTGACACATACTTTAATGTCATATTTTAATCAATTAAATATTAATCATCTAATTTAATCAATTAAAATCTAACATCCATTAATCACATAAAATTTGCCACATAATTATAATTACTCGCTAATTATAATTCATGTAACACTTCATCACATAATTCATCTAATTCAATTATCTCAATTAAATTAGAACTATAATATAACATTAATATATATACATATCAATTAAATAACGTTCATTAAATTAATATGTAACACTCAATTAAATCATTACCATAATTTACTTAATCTATTTATTTACTCAATAAATAATTCACATAAATATTTATTTAATTCAATAAATATTTAAAATTAAATATAAAATCTCAATCGTTACAGTTTATGTTATATGTTTATGTTTCAGACTTATGTTAAAGTTATGTAAGACTTATTTATTTATTTGTTTATGTTCCGCATAGATGTTTAAGGTTAGTATGACCTGAGATTGTATTTATTATTCAGATGTTGTAACTCCATAAAGGAAGGATTATTTCTATTTATAGCATGGCTTGCATTTATTATGGGTAGATAGATAGATGATATTTGTACAGTGAACACCAAATCCTGTAGAATTGAAGTACCCGAATTTGGGGGTGTCACAGGTTGGTATCAGAGCTGTAGGTTATGAACTTTAGGTGGGGGAAAACCTTAGGATAGTAGCCTTTTAGAGATCGAAAACATAGTAATGATAACTCCTATCGAGTTCTAAGAAAGATAATAACTTACCTTATGTGCTATGTGCTTATACTTATATACTCGAGTATCGATTAGCATTACGTAATAACTAAAACTTAAAATTTTATTTGTCAGGATGACAGATGCTGGAGAACCTAGTCAGCCTAGGGACCTTGTACCCCTAAAGGCTAGAGAGGAGGAGCCCCGAGACATCTACGTAGTCTGGGAGCAGTTAGCCCGACGAGAGCCATCACCCTTGATCACAGTCATTGGTCAGGAAGTATGTGTCAGTGTCTGAGTCAGAGGAGGACTCTGAGGAAGACCCTGAGGAGATTGAGGTTCAGGCTGAGATAGCCAAAGAGGTGAAGAGTTCCCACCGAGCTCTATCAGTGCCGAGATGTATGACGAGCTGTATGATCGTAATATAGAGTTATGTGATACTGTTCAGGAGCTGAAGGAGACTATTCAAGAGCTGAGGGAGCGGTCGGTTACTCAACAATCTACCATCGAGCTGAGGGATGGAGAGGTTGAGGCTCTTCACACACGTTTGGAGAATGTAGAGTGGGATTTGGCTCACGAGAAGAGCCAAACCAAGCAGAAGTCAGAGGAAATGGAGGAATTGAAGAATGAATTAAAAGAGAAATCAGCAAGGCTGGCCATAGCAGAGGAGGCCTGGGTATGGGAATCACGACGAACAGATCTCGCAGAAGACAACTGTCGGGCGAAGAAGGCCAAGCTTGAGGAGACGTACTCTACGCTTCAGTATGTAATTGACGAGGCCCAGGATCGAGTTATGAGGGATCCAATTCAGTTCGAAGGACTACCGTCATACATGCTAGATCGCAGGATGATGTCTCGGATTAGGGAAGAAGAGCGTGGCAAAACTATTCAACGCGTTAGCAGGCAGTGATAGGAATAGTTTAATTATGTGAAAACCTATCTGGTAGTTAATAATGTAAATTCTGATGTGTTTATAAACAGAGGAATATTTTGATATTTTAAATCCTGTAGATTCTTTATCTCGGGATAGTTGATGTAATAGAAGTGATGCTATCGTATTATGTTAAAACTTTTGATTCAATAAAATATCAGAGTTTATTTAAGATACTGTGTTAAGTGATTATGTTTAAATATTTAAGTTAAGCCTTAAATATTTAAAAGATTGAATAAAGATCTAATAAGCGTATATCTTAACAGAAATATGTCGCCAAGGAGAAGACCAAACCGTCGACCGGCCCAGGAAGGGTCAACTAACAACAACAACGATGCCAATACGAACCCTATTCAACAGTTGGTAAATCTTTTAACGGGAGCAATGAACAATCAATCTCTAGCTCCGCCAAATACTGCATTCAAGGACTTCAAGGCTGGTGGGACCGCCAGAGTTTAAAGGCACCATAAACCCAATAGAAGCTCAAGCCTGGGTTATGGAGATGGAGAAAGTTTTCGACGTCGCCAGAGTCAGAGAAGACCAGAAAACCGTCTACGCAACGTTCATGCTGAAATCCGAAGCTAGTTATTGGATGCAAGCAAATAAGTTTCGGGAGGAGAAGGTGTGATTACCTGGGAGAGGTTCAAAGAGATGTTCTTTGAGATGTATTTTCTGACCAGCTCGCAGAATCAAATGGAGGTTCAGTTTCTGGAGCTGAAACAGGGGAATATGTCCGTACCAGAGTATGCGGCAAAATTCAATGAGTTGGCTAGGTTTGCCACATATCAAGTGCACACCGATCAGAGGAAGGCAAGGAGGTTTGAGCAGGGCCTGAAGCCCTGGTTGTATAGCAAAGTTTCAATGTTCCAATTGAACACTTTTGCTGGGGTGCTAGAGAAGGCCATTCTCGCTGAAGGCGGGAGTGACGCTGTTACAAAGTATAACCAAGATCAGAAAAAGAAGAAGAGTAAAGGTGAAGGAGTTAACAAGGCTAGTGGTAGCAACACGGGGGGAAGTAACAATTAAAAGAGGAGGTGGACCGACAACTCATCAACTGGAAATCAGCAAGGAGGTCAGAAGAAGAGGATAAAAGCTTGTCCGACCTGCGGGAAAGCTCACCTGGGGGTCTGTATGAAGGGAAAACGAGTGTGCTACAATTGTGGTCAGGAAGGACCACATAGCACCTAACTACCCTAACCCAAAGAAGGGCACTTGCTTCACTTGCGGCTCAAAGGACCATCTGGTAAGGGACTGTCCCAAGAAGGGATCTGGAGGGGCAGGATCAGGAGGGAACAGGGGGAACACCGGTGAAAGTGCTCTAACTATCACGGGACCAACCACAACCAACCGACCAACCACCAGAACCTTCAACATGACCATGCAGGATGCTGTACAGTCTCGCGATATGGTGTTAGGTATCATTCAGATCAATAAAGTTAATGCTTATATACTATTTGATTCGGGTGCTACTTGTTCATTTATATCCGATGACTTTGCTAAGAACTTAGAATTACCTATGGACGAGTTAGAATACCCTATGAACATAGAAATTGCGAATAGAGAAGTGATCCCTGTTAAGTACATACACAAGAACTGTAGGGTGGATATTAAGGGTAACATTATGAACGTAGATCTTATCCCGATTAGGCTTGGGGAATTATTATATGTTATCCTAGGAATGGATTGGCTATTCAATTATGGGGCTGTAATTGATTGCCAGAGGAAATGTATTAACCTTATGACTCCGTCAAAGGTTGTGTTTTATGGCAGCAAGTCGCCTAGACAAGCTAGTTGTTTGACGATGATGCAGGCCAAGAAGTTGTTAAGACAAGGCTGTGTAGGATATTTAGCCTACATAGTCGATAGTCGTAAAGAGATCCCAAAAGTAGAAGATATACCAGTCGTGAGGGACTTCATAGATGTATTTCTAGACGATCTGTCAGGACTTCCGCCAGACAGAGAGGTTGAGTTTGTGATCGATTTGGCGCCAGGAACGGCTCCAATATTGAAGGCACCATACCGAATGGCTCCGGTAGAGATGAAAGAGTTAATGGTACAACTGCAAGAGTTACTGGACAAGAAGTACATCCAACTGAGCGTATCACCGTGGGGAGCGCCGGTGTTGTTTGTGAAGAAGAAGGACGGGACGATGCGGCTTTGCATCGACTACAGAGAACTGAATAAGGTCACCATTAAGAATAGATATCCATTACCAAGGATCGACGATCTGTTTGACCAATTAAAGGGAGCAAGATACTTTTCTAATATAGACTTGAGGAGTGGTTATCATGAACTGAAGGTGAGGCCAGAGGATGTCCCGTAGACAGCATTTAGGACTCGATATGGTCACTACGAATTTTTGGTGATGTCATTTGGTCTGACGAATACTCCTGCAGCATTCATGGGCTTAATGAACGGAGTGTTCAAGCCATTTTTGGACAAATTTGTGGTGGTCTTTATCGACAACATTTTGGTATACTCGAAGACCAAGGAAGAACATGTAGAACTTCTGAAGTTACATTAGAGGCGTTGAGAAGAGAGAAGTTGTACGCCAAATTTTTGAAATGTGAATTCTGGATTGAAAGAGTATAATTTCTTGGACATATGATCGATAAGGACGGAATTTCGGTATATCCCTCTAAAGTCGAAGCTGTGATGAACTGGGATCAGCCGAAAATGCCGTCGAACGTGAGAAGTTTTCTTGGACTGGCGGGTTAATATAGAAAATTCATTCAGGACTTTTCAAAGATCACAACTCCGCTGACGAATTTGATTAGGAAATCGGTGAAATTCGTTTGGACGGAGAAGTGTGAGGAAAGCTTCCAAGTGCTTAAGAATAGGTTGAGTTCAGCACCTGTGTTATCTCTTCCGGACGACAAATGAAATTTTGTGGTTTATAGTGATGCATCACATAAAGGACTAGGTTGTGTGCTTATATAAAATGGCAGTGTCAATGCGTATGCGTCACGACAATTGAAAGACTATGAGAAGGGGTTTCTGACCCATGACTTGGAATTAGCTGCAGTGGTATTTGCTTTGAAGATCTGGAGACACTATCTCTATTGGGAGAAGTGTGAAATATATACAGACCACAAGAGTCTGAAATATATTTTTACGCAGAAGGACTTGAATATTCACCAGAGAAGGTGGCTAGAGTTATTTAGGGACTATGACAGTGAAATCTTATACCATTTGAGTAAGGCTAATGTGGTTGCTGACGCCTTAAGCAGGAAGGGTCGGGAAAAATTGATGATGTTGACTGCTGCTCAGGAGGAGCTAATTTCAGCAATGGAGAAGCTGGAATTGGAAGTGAAGTATCCGATGGAGATTGACGAGAAGTTATTCCAAATGCAAGCCAGTACAACTTTACTGGATAAAGTTAAGGAAGCCCAACTTCAGGATGAAGAGTGTGAGAAGGTGAAGAAGAAGATATCCGAAGGAACCAAACCGAGACTCAAGATAGACAGTGAGGGACTACTAAGATTTAAAAGCAGAGTTTGGGTACCATCAGTGCCAGAGATTAAGGAGGACATTCTGAGCGAGGCCCATAGCTCACGATATTCGATACACCCCGGTAGTACCAAGATGTACCAGGATCTTCGACAGCATTTCTGGTGGCCAAATCTGAAATGAGATGTTGCAAAGTGTGTTGCAAAGTGTCTGACCTGTCAAAAAGTGAAAGCAGAACATCAGAGGCAGAGTGGTTTGCTACAACCCCTGGAAATCCCAGAATGGAAATGGGAACACATTACGATGGATTTCGTGGTTGGCCTTCCGACGACTCAGAAAGGCTACGACGCAGTATGGGTTATCGTTGACCGATTGACGAAATTCGTACACTTCCTTTCGATCAGAATCAAATTCAACTTAGACCAGCTGGCAAGGTTATATATGAAAGAGATTGTTTCGAGGCACGGAGTCCCGGTGTCAATTGTTTTAGACCGAGATCCTCGCTTCACATTGAACTTCTAGAAACGACTACAGGAATGCATGGTGACACAGTTAAGAATGAGTACGGCTTATCACCCTCAGACAGACGGGCAGAGCGAAAGAACGATCCAAACTTTAGAGGATATATTGAGAGCGTGCATCATGGATTTCAAAGGAAATTGGGATGATCACCTGCCGCTTGTGGAATTCGATTATAATAACAGTTACCATGCTAGTATTGGCATGCCACCTTACGAAGCTTTGTACGGAAGAAAATGTAAAACTCCGCTATACTGGGATGAAGTTGGCGAGAGACAATTACTAGGTCCAGAACTGGTACAGCAGACAACAGAGATAGTCAAAGTGATCCGAACAAAACTGGTAATGACTCAGGATAGGCAGAAGAAATATGTCGGACCACACCGTAAGAACGTTGAGTTTGAATCGGGTAGCTATGTTTTTTTGAAAGTCTCTCCCTGAAAGGGAAAGATCAGATTCGAAAAGAAGGGAAAATTAAGCCCGAGGTTCATTGGACCCTTTGAGGTACTGCGAAGGATTGGAGAAGTTGCGTACGAGGTAGCCTTACCTCCGGTGCTCAAGAATGTCCACAACGTCTTCCATGTTTTAGTTTTACAACCCTACAAACCCGATTACAAGCATGTGATTGAATACGAACCCCTACATTTTGAGTGAGACTTATCCTATGAAGAAATTCCTGTTCAGATCGTTGACAAGAAAGAGCAAGTTCTCAGAAATAAAGTTATACCTTCTGTTAAGGTAATTTGGAAGAACCATAATGCTGAAGAAGCTACGTGAGAACTCGAAGAGCATATGATGAAGAATTACCCAGAATTATTTACTTAATTTATATGTATGCGATTCTGGGGACAGAATCTTTGTAAGGGGGGAGAATGTAACGGGACGAAATTTTTAATTGAACCGTGATTCTAGGGATAGAATCCTTTTAAGGGGGGAAAGATGTGATGAACGAGATTTTTGTAATTTAATGTGAATATTTATTGAATTAAATAAATATTTTTCGATAATTTAATTATTGAGTTAAATAATTAATTGATGAATTGGTGGTAGATTAATTTAATTATATGTGTTACATTGATTAAATTAATGTGGTAAATTTTTATATTCAAAGTATGTATTTAATTGAGCTCATTTAATTAAATGAATTATTTAAATAAGCATAACGTTATTCTAATTAATTTAATAATTAATTAGAGAATTAATGATTTGACATATATAATAAATAAGAATTTTAATTATGTGACTATGTGATTTATTGTGGAATTAGGCTATTTTATTTAATTGATTTAAATAAGATTAGTTGATAAATTAAAAGTGTAACATTAAAACTATATTATAAAGCTTTAATTAAAATAAATGAGAAGTGACTCTTTAAGATAGCCAAACAAGGCCCTAAGGGGAGTTGCACCAGTTAATCTATTACGGATTAACTGACGCCACTCACCCATTACTCACCCACTATATCTATTATACGTATTATACTATACATAATATACTATAATTATATCAGACTTCCATATTAATATACCAGAGAAGCAAAGAGAGAGTTCAGAGAGTAAAGTTAAGAAAATATAGGTTTGAGAAGAGTTGGAAAAATTCAAGTGTATATCACCTTCAATCAGACACTGCAAGGATAATCCCTACATCCCAATTTTGATTTCACGTAGTATATTTTTCTCCCAACTGAGGTCTCTGAAATTGGAACTTCATGAATTGTTGTTTATTATTTGATGTTAAATGTTTATTGACATACATAACTCAGTTGTATGTGATTTATATCTGTTTTTGAGAAATTAATCCATGAAAACATGCTTAATTGGGTTTTCAAAAAGTTACAGAGTTTTTCCATTTACGTGTTTTAAAAAATTCTCTATGAATCCAAAAATTTACATTTGTTAATTATATGGCTTTATATATGTTAAAATATGTTTATAACATGTTGTGTATCATGTATACATGATTTAAAGTGATTAAATCCATGTAGTTATGCTTAATTAGATTTTTCAAAAGTCGCAGAGTATGAAAAACACATATATAACCCTTATGTACAAAATATACATGCTTTACTCGTTTATTTAACTTAAATTAACACTTGAATATGATTGTGTACTTTTAAACGAACAAAATGGAAGTTAAACAAACGGATTCGGTGTTATAACGAATCCGTAATGTTGAATTTCTTGTTTTCTTTCAAAACTTTACAATGTATGAAAAACAGTGGAATTAAATGTGCTAATTGGTGTAATAAAGTGATTTAAAGTGTTAGAATCATGCTAGAAATGTCGTACAATGTTTCTATGAAGTCTATACTTCATGGATAGCATTGAAATCATTGTAGTAGCATTTAATTGAGGCGTAATGGCTGGGTTCTGTGTTCTTCGCGAACTGCATAACCTGAGCCTGGGACGCCGCGCGGCCACGCCGATTTAAAGATTAACTGGCGCGCGGCCGCGCCGCCTGCAGATTTTTGAAAATTTTTCTAAGTATTCAAGATTTCAAAGATGCGTTTTAAAAACCTAATGTGATGAACATGAAGGCATGTTAAGCATATAATAAAATGTTAATAACCTATATTACATGAGTAATTAATAAGTTAATTTAATGACATAAACCGTTATGTGTAAAGTCTAATAACGTGTTCTAAGATCGACATGTGATTCGATAAGCAAATCGAACTTATAATTAATTGATGTTGTGAATGAATGGTTATGTAGGACTAAGTAAAGGGCGTGAATTATAACTTGTAGCTTGTGCAAGAGGCAAGTTTATTTACCCTAACTCTATTATGATTAAGCAAGTATCTTATCCCTAACTTATTGTTATTAAGCAAGTTCCTAACTTTACTTTCATTGAACAAGCTTTCTAAATTCAAGGTTATCGATTGAGCAAGTTCTTATCCTTGTTTATTCAATTTAAGATTTTCATATGAGATATTGTTATTCCTTTAAGTATTACTTCAGTTATACAATACTTATTCGATTGTATACTCTTGAGATTTATTGTCCAAGTTGAATATCGATGTTATTGTTGAACCTTATAGGACTAGTGAACCCTTATTGATTCGACTAGTCCATAGTTGATGAACGTTCTAAATTCTAGAATACTTATTGAGCTTATCCAAACCAAACTTCCTTTGGTGCGAACTCTGATGTCAAAACTGGGATGAACAACCCTGTAAAGGGGATTATTTACGCTTTAGCGTTGAGATATTGTGCACAGTATGGTACTAAGGGCTGATCCCCCTAAGTACGAGAGGTAGAGTCCATAGTCTTATGACTATTAAAGGTTTAAAGTTTAAACACTTTACAACCTAGGACATAGTTCGAGGTCGTATGACCCTCAGATGTTCTTTTGATTCTTGTTATTCATTCTTGAGTCAAAAGTCGAGTTTCTTTATTCAAAAGTCTTTGATTCACTCGCATGTTATTATATTATTATTATATCGATTATACTTATGGGCAATCGTGCTCACTCTTGCGTAATAATAACATTGCAGTTAAGAACGAAAGGTCCGAAGAGCCTTCCACTAGCAAAGGCAAGGGCAAGGTCAACAAGTGACGAAGACTTGTTGTTTATGTTATATGATTATGTTTCAGACTTATGTTAAAGTTGTGTAAGACTTATTTATTTATTTGTTTATGTTCCGCACAGATGTTTAAGGTTAGTATGACCTGGGATTGTATTTATGATTCAGATGTTGTAACCCTATAAGGGGAGGATTATTTCTATTTATTACATGGCTTGCATTTAATATGGGTAGATAAATAGATGATATTTGTACAGTGAACACCAAATCCCGTGGAATTGAAGTACCCGGATTTGGGGGTGTCACAGTTGTCATAGGTCCATATACGTTTGTGTGTACTAACACTAACAACTCTGTAACTCTTTCTTGTTTTCCACTAAAAGTAGATTTAGTTATCTTACCTATGAGACAAGATACACAAGTTGGATATTATTCATACTCAGATAACTCTAAGAGCTCATCCTTATGTAACTTGGATAATCTTGTTTCATTAATATGACCGAGTCTACAGTGTCACATAAAGGTATAATTAACATCATCTCTTTTCCTTTTCTTGGTTTGATTAATTTGAAGTATATTTTCATGCAAGTCAAGTATATAAAGTCCATTCAGTAATTTACCAACACCATATATTTTTTTTTATTATAAGTGGAACAACTATTATTCTTTATTATAATATCAAAATCATCCATATCCAATAAAGAAATAAAAATTATGCTTCTTATGAGTGTTGGAACAAAATAACAATTATTTAAACTAATGAACTTGCCAGTAGGCAGTGCTAAACGATAAGTTCCTACAGCTAATGCAGCAAGCCTTTGCTCCATTTCCTACTCATAAGACAACTTCATCCTTGTTCAGGTTTCTACTTCTGACCAGTCCCTACATAGTATTACATATGTGAAAATCACAACCGGTATCCAATACCCAAGTAGAATTTTGACTTTCAGAAAAATTAATTTCAATCATGAACAAACCTTGATTGGAAGTCGAAGCTTGTCAAAGCTTCTTCTGCTTTTGTTCCACAAGGAACTTATCACAGTTCCTCTTCCAGTGTCCCGGCTTGTTGATATGCAAGCATATTCCCCTGCTAGATGGATCAGGTTTCTTATTATCCTTCGTTTTCCCCTTGCCCTTAGGCTTCTTATTTTTCTTCTTTTCAGAAGATACCTTGGGCCTCTTGTAACGCCCCGAAATCCGGTCTATCTTCAAACTCGGATTTCGTACGTCACGAGTACTTCTTATTCCATACATACATCATTATATCATTAAGTATAACAACATATCTCATGAAATCCCAGATTCTATTACCTTAAAATCTCATTCATTACAAATAATGATAATTACATTATTCTTTACATCTTACAAATATGACTTTCATCCGCCACAAAAGATACATAACAATTTATTAAACTACGCTATAGTTTAATTAACTATTCTCTAATACAATTCTTAGTTTGATCTTCACCCTCATTCATATAATGAACAACACTTCATCAGGATACCGGTCCGCTTGATCTTTATGGGATCCTTAAGTTCATTCTATCATTGTTCGCTAAAAATATTTTTATTTAAAGCAAGTGTGAGCATTCAATTGCTCAGCAAGTCATAGCAGTTGAATAAACAATAATTTAAGAATCACATATTCTTTTAAAACTTCAATAACCGAACAAAGGTTATGAAGCAGTTCGAATAACAGGAAAACTCTGATTCCTATCATTTTAAAATATTAATCACATTTACTTTCACATACCTTATATTCAGTTTGGCTAAAATCATTAGCACATGCTTAATCCTAACAGTTCACAAATAGAACCACACTACATTAAACTATTCAATCACAGAACATTTAATTTCACAGAAATACATAAGTGTTGAAAGTTTGGCACACAACCTCATACATAAACACCTTGCACAAATATCACACATTTGCACATAGGTAATACCTTCTCAAGTTCAACATCTGAGAAAGTTAAGAAACTAGCATTCATTTAAAATATAAATGAAGTTAGGAAACTTGCCTTAAGCACAAGCTACATCTTATAGTTTATGCTGAACTGTTCATCGCAATCCCTATATAGCACATAAGGAATACCACATACTAATTAGTCAACTATTTGACCTACACATTGGTTTAACTACTTTTATTCTTACGGTTTGTGTCTTATAACCTAAGCTTACGTAACCATTCTTCTTATCGTTTTATGGCGTTACGACATACGAAGATGTCTTAATCCTTATAATCCTTATCTACGATAGGTTTACATTATATTTTCCTTCTTCCAGCTCAACTTTTCTGAATCATTACAATTGTAATGTTCGTTAAGTCACTTATTCTCCCTTATGGCTTCCTTGTAACTAAATGTCATACCTCATGGTTATTGATTATTCATTAACGTCTAGGTCATACAGTCATTCGTATGCCGAGAGTTAACATTCCATGTTAAGACTATGCGTTCATAGCTTTTAAACATTTTACATTTCCTTATCTTCATATCGTACAACATTCGGTTCATTTGACTTGGAACGTAATCTAAGTTATAATCATTAACTTGGCTTTTCGACGTTTATACGCCATTCATTAGCTTTCACTATTTCACGTTCAAACCATACACGGTGTGTATATTAAGCACGTTTAACTTACGCGTACACTCAACACCTTTACGTCCGTTTAAGTGTCTAACGTTTACGTTTCTTTCTAACATTCATTATCCGACTCACACTCGGACCATCTTTGATCTTATTATAGTTTGTTACGATTTTTTTGATAATTTAATATCATACTTATTAATATTCATCAACATCTAAGTCATACAACCAATGTATACTTAGAACGTTCGCTTGACACGAATACGGTTTGTTGCATATCTGAATACAGGTTCTCGTATCCAATTACGTACTTTGCGTTCTCATTTCATTATACTATTGAACTTCCGTTATGGTGATAAGTACATAATATTCGATGATTATTATTCCTTTATATTTTGTTTTATTACATGTTTCATGTGGATATGAGCTTAATAAGTTATTTAATTATTTTCAGGTGAATTAGAGCTTAAGGAAAGAAAAGATGAGAAATTGGGCTGAAATGCAAACTGGTGCGGGGCGCGCTAGAATAGAGCTTCCATAGGCACGGGCCGTGCCGTAGTAAGTTAAAGTTCCAGGCCTAGTAGCGCGGGGCGAGCCGCTCTAGATGGAGTCCAGGTGCGGGGCGCGCTAGTGGTCCAGCTTATTTCAGGTCCAGCCTTCTAAATACTTGCAATTCATTTGACCCAATTCGCCAATTATTGGACCTAGTAGCTTGTATAATGGGCCACAGATTTAGCACATGCAAAGCAAGTTTGCAAAGGAATGGCCCACGATTTTCATATATGACAAATTGCAAGCTGCTTGTATAGAATCCTAGTGGGCCACGGTTTCATGCATCACAAAGGAATTAGCAGCTCACTCCAATTCCAATTAGCTCACGTGCTAAGCAATTGGCAAAGGAAAACCAAAGTGGGCCAAGCACGTCCTATTTCCCAAGCAGCTCATGAATTTACCTTATATGGGTCACGGATTGGGTAGGGTTAATTGGAATAGAATTACATCAAGTGGCCAACGTAATACCAAGCCTTGCATTCCAAATTGAAGAAGGATTTCTAAAGTAACTAGTGGGCCACGAATTTAATAATTTCAATTGGCGAAATGAAGTAGGCAGCTTTGCTAAATATATGAAATCACATTATCATGATTGCCTAGTCATATGTGGGGGCCACGCCTAATTGTCCTAGCAGCTTAGAAATCTTAGCAGCTTGCAAAAGGAAAGTACATCATATATATTAACAAAGAAGAACATGCAAGGGAAGAAGCGACTGGACTTGGAGACTGCCTATGGGGGGCGCGGGGCACACCTGCTAGAGCATGAACCACGCTGCACGGCCAGCGAAGCTGCTGATTTCCTGTTGTAATTTGAATTTGGTGCAGTCACATGTTGAGAAGGATTAGGGCTGCTATCAGGATAGTATAAAAAGGGTCTTAATGTAACATATTGAAAAAATCCATTCTCTTGTATTTTCATTCATCTATTATTCTAGATCTAGGATTACTTGAAGAGATGAACTAATTCTTTCAATTCAATTCTGAAGGGAGGTGAACATTGCTATCAATTACTGGTTTGATCAATATATTATTTATTCATTCATGAGATGTATTCTGTCTATCTACATAAACTTTCATGTATGCTAGATTAAGTCATATATTAAGCAAACGATGTATGCCTAATCCACGTAGCAATTAACAGTATTTTATTGTGGTCAAGCTTTGAAATATTGTTAAGATTTTTAGAAGACAAGTTAAATAATTCCTGATTGTGTAATTATTGCTTGGAATAATATAATTCTCATGCTTAATGCTTCTAACATATTAAATCTAGGCTGATAGATCTAGGTTGTATGCTAGATAGAATCTCTTGTTGGCGATCGTCGAATTAGATCTACACTTAAGGAGAATTTCGGATAATTTGCGATCGTGGTTATCTAGGGTTATTAATCTCATTGAAAGGGAAAATAGTATAATAACTTGATTAATTCAGAATTGTGAAAAGGTAATACTGAACTGAAGAATTGAACTCTTTTACTTATTGATATTTTCTTCTTAATTCACTTTTGTTCATTAAACTATTTTCAACAACATAAACCCCCAATTCATTGGATTCATTGGATACTTAAAATATAATTCACTCTCTGTGCGATCGATCCTTGCTTATTTCTATACTAATTTTTGAGTTAGTTAAACCTGAGTAAGGTAAATTTAGTAGTGTTAAACGACAGCTACCAAATTTTGGCGCCGTTGCCGGGGAGTGTTATTTTTTTTTATTCAATTGTTTTCACATTTTTCTTTAAATTTCTTTTTAATTTTTTTATGACTCAATTCTCTCAATCTATTGACTTAAATTTTGATCAAGAGATAGAGAAACTTGCAGATATAGAAGAAGCTCTTGTTTCAACACTTGAAAAGGAAAAGATAAAGAAAAGAACTGGCTACTCCTGATCTTGATCAACCATCCTTGTGTATTGAATATCCTACTTTAGATGTTACTTTTGAACTTAACTATGGACTGATTCATCTTTTGCCTATTTTTTGTGGTCTTACAGGTGAAAATCCATATAAGCATCTAAAGGAGTTCTATGTGGTGTGTTCCACAATGAAATCATAAGGAGTGACAGAGGAGCAGATAAAGCTTAGACTTTTTCCGTTCTCATTAGCAGACTTGGCTAAAGATTGGTTCTACTATCTACCTTCAGGATCGATACGATCATGGACTGAGATGCAAAGGCTATTCTTAGAGAAATACTTTCCTGCTTCGAGAGTCGCCAACTTACGAAAGGAGATATGCGGGATTAGGCAATTCAACGAAGAGAATCTCTATGAGTATTGGGAAAGGTTCAAGAAGTTGTGTTCTAGCTGTCCACCTCACGGAATCGATGACTTTTACTTGATTCAGTACTTCTATGAAGGGTTGCTACCAATGGATAGAAGCATGATTGATGCAGCAAGTGGAGGAGCACTAGTAGAAAAGACTCCAGAAGCTGTAAGGAATTTAATTGCAAGCATGGAAGCTAACTCACATCAGTATGGAACTAGGATGGATCATACACCTCAAAGGGAGAATAAGGTAAGCACAAGTCATATTGAGCAACAAATTTCTGATTTAACTATTTTAGTTCGACAAATGGTTGTAGGGAAGATGCAAGTAGCAAAGGTATGTGGAATTTGTTCAATGTCCGGACATACTTCGGATGCTTGTCCAATACTACATGAGGATGACACTGTTCAACAAGTCAATACTGTGGGGATATTCTTAGGACATCATCAGCATCAATATGATCCTTGGGCAGAAATGCTCAATTCCGGATGGAGAGATCATCCCAACTTGAGCTACGAAGTACCTGCTACTTCTGGAACATCTATGGAGGATATGTTCAAGGCATTCATGAACCAAACACAAGCTTTCATGAATCAGACACAACAGTTACAGCAAGAGACAAGGACTTCTATACACAGGTTGGAAAATCAAATGAGTCAGCTTTCTACCACAATTAGTAGTTTAGAATCTCAGGGCTTAAGTGCAATGGGATGTGACAAAGAGGAGCAGAAGGATTCAGTGCTTACTTCAGGAACAGACGATTATACAGAATTTGAGGAAGAAAAGGAACAAGAGGAAGAGGGGAATGATTCAATAAATTCTGCAGATCTCTACAAGAAAGATAAGGATTCATTTCCATTAATACAATCAACAGGAACAATGAGTGATACACACCATCGAACCTTTACCATGGAAGTGGACAATGCAAGGTTCCAGTTCAACGCAGATGAGGCTAAAAGGTATCTTGGTAATGTTAAATCTATTTTTGCTATTGATGTTGTGGATTATTCAGTACAGGAATCTTTTGATCGAATACAATTATACGAGGAAGATTTGGTGGCTGGAAAGGAACAGGATGAAGTATACAATGCTCCTCATTTAAGGATGAGCCTGTTACCAATTCACTTGAAGTTCACAAGTTCGATTATATATAAGAGATGAAAGATGTCAAGCCAATGACAATAAACAAGGGCAGCTGCTTGGGAGGCTACCCAAGAATTCAGATTAGATCTTTTTATCCCTTTTCTTTTTAATTTTTTAGTTGTAGTTCTTTCTTCTTTGAATAATTTTCTTACATTGGGGACAATGACAGGTCTGAGTGTGGGGAGAAAGATTTAGGTTTTTATTTTATTTAGGGGTATTGATCCAGTTTTGATAGGAAATTTGATGCCTAATTTGATGCCTTGAATTTTTTTGAAACATTTGATTTTCATAATTCTATTTGCCTATTTGTTCGAAGGTTAAAATCAAGGATTGAAAATCAATGCTAAAAATTCAAAATCTATTTGATGCTTAATTGGTTAATGATTGATAAAAACTAAGTCATGATTCATAGTAATTGATTTGAATTGAATTTGGGTCTCATGAGTACTTGAACATATGATATATGCTTAGTTGACTAAGTTATCTGTGGAATTGTCTATGTGCACTAATCTCATGCTCTAGAACTATCAAACTGCTTATGTTTTTTGCAGGACCATATGAAAAATAAATCAGAAAAGTTAAAAAAAATCAAAGAGATTGTTAAACAAGTGAAAAAGAAGCAAAAGAGAAACCATGTGGTGGGATGAGATGGAGCGTAAAATGCACTCTCCCATAAACACGTGCGAATAAGTAAGATGGAGCATAAAATGCGCTCACTTACAAAAGAATGATTGAGGAAGGTGAAACGGAGCATAAAATGCATTCACCAGAATCAAAGAGGAAAGTTAAAGGGTCCTGGTAAAAAAATTGAAGCAGAAAAAGTATGTTTTGAGTTTTTGAGTGGTGTACACGGTTTTTGCTCCATGGTAACTAAGTTGAGTAAGTGTGTGGATCATAGAAGAGTGCTTATGGGATTATAATTTAACTTAATGAAATTCATCGGTGAAGTGGCGAGGTGCTTATCTTGAGTTGATTGATGAAGCGTTGATTATGTTTTTGTGGGTTTAGTATTGATAGTCATGATTTGATCTTAAAATATTTTGACATAATGGTTGAATAGAATTGTTTTTGGAAATCAAATTTTGGTTTACACGAGGACGTGTAAAAGGCTAAGTGTGGGGGAATTTGATAAGTACATAATATTCGATGATTATTATTCCTTTATATTTAGTTTTATTACATGTTTCATGTGGATATGAGCTTAATAAGTTATTTAATTATTTTTAGGGGAATTAGAGCATAAGGCAAGAAAAGATGAGAAATTGGGCTGAAATGCAGACTAACGCAGGGCACGCTAGAATAGAGCTTCCACAGGCGCGGGCCGCGCCGTAGCAAGTTAAAGTTCCTGGTCTACTAACGTGGGGCGCACTATTCTAGATGGAGTCCAGGCGCGGGGCGCGCTAGTGGTCCAACTTATTTCATGTCCAGCCTTCTAATTACTTGCAATTCATTTGACCCAATTCGACAATTGTTGGACCAAGCAGCTTGTATAATGGGCCACGGATTTAGCACATGCAAAGCAAGTTTGCAAAGGAATGGCCCACGGTTTTCATGTATGACAAATTGCAAGCTGCTTGTATAGAATCCTAGTGGGCCACGGTTTCATGCATGACAAAGGAATTAGCAGCTCATTCCTATTCCAAGTAGCTCACGTGCTAAGCAATTGGCAAAGGAGAACCACAGTGGGCCAAGCACGTCCTATTTCCCAAGCAGCTCACGAATTTACCTTATATGGGTCATGGATTGGGTAGTGCTAATTGGAATATAATTACATCAAGTGGGCCACGTAATACAAAGCCTTGCATTCCAAATTGAAGAAGGATTTCTAAAGTAACTAGTGGGCCACGGATTTAATGATTTCAATTGGCGAAATGAAGTAGACAGCTTTGCTAAATATATAAAATCACATTATCATGCTTGCCTAGTCATATGTGGGGGCCACGCCTAATTGTCCTAGTAGCTTACAAATCTTAGCAGCTTGCAAAGGGAAAGTACATCATATATATTAACAAAGAGGAACATGTAAGGGAAGAAGTGGCTAGGCTTGGAGACTGCATATGGGGCGCGGGGCACACCTGCTGGAGCGCGGGCCGCTCCAGCGAAGCTGCTGATTTCCTGTTGTAATTCGAATTTGGTGCAGTCACATGTTGAGAAGGATTAGGGCTGCTATCAAGATAGTATAAAAAGGGACTTGATGTAACATATTGAAAAAATCCATTCTCTTGTATTTTCATTCATCTATTATCCTAGATCTAGAATTGCTTGAAGAGATGAACTAATTCTTCCAATTCAATTTTGAATGGAGGTGAACCTTGCTATCAATTACTGGTTTGATCAATATATTATTTATTTTTTCATGATATTTATTCTGTCTATCTACATAAACTTTCATGTATGCTAGATTAAGTCATATATTAAGCAAACGATGTATGTCTAATCCACGTAGCAATTAACAATATTTTATTGTGGTCAAGCTTTAAAATATTGTTAAGATTTTCAGAAGACAAGTTAAATAATTCCTGATTATGTAATTATTGCTTTAAATAATCTAATTCTTATGCTTAATGCTTCTAACATATTAAATCTAGGCTGATAGATCTAGGTTGTATGCTAGATAGAATCTCTTGTTGGCGATCGTCGAATTAGATCTACACTTAAGGAGAATTTTGGGTAATTTGTGATCGCAGTTATCTAGGGTTATTAATCTCATTGAAAGTGAAAATAGTATAATAACTTGATTAATTCATAATTGCGAAAAGGGAATACTGAACTGAAGAATTGAACTCTTTTACTTATTGATATTTTCTTCTTAATTCACTTTTGTTCATTAAACTGTTTTCAACAACATAAACCCCCAATTCATTGGATTCATTGGATAATTAAAATACAATTCACTCTCTATGAGATCGATCCTTGCTTATTGCTATACTAATTCTTGAGTTAGTTGAACCTAAGTAAGGTAAATTTAGTAGTGTTAAACGATAGCTACCATATGGCTTTATAACACTTCCATCTTTTTACCATCCCTGCATCAAATGCACTGATGATATAAAATTTATTTTGATATTTCAAATCAATTTTTGTCTAGCCAAAATAATTAGCATAGACATACAAAGAATAGTTCTTTTAAAATCCATTGGTTCACAAAAATTTGAACCAATATTATCTTTTTAAACATGTACACTTTAGCATGATGTCAGTAAATTTATAAATCTAGCATAGCTAGAAGACTTGGTGTGGAGTAGGTTGAAAACCTATGATTTAATCTCGTTGTGCTTGTTATATTGTAAGTTTTTAAGATCGTTGACATATCTGCGTGAAATTGTAGAAGACATACTGGTGAAGGTAGATAAATTCGTCCTTCCAACGGATTTTATTGTGCTCGATTTTGAGAAAGATAAGGAGATTCCGCTAATACTAGGCCGACCATTCTTAGCTACGGGGAGAACACTGATTGATATACAGAAATGAGAACTCACAATTCGGATACAAGATCAAGAGGTGACATTCAACGTGTTCAAGGCAATACAGTTTCCAAAAGAAACTGAGGATTATTTTGGGATTGACGTAGTCGAGACTGTGGCACAAGAGTTCGTATCGAGCAATGTATTTGGGGATCCACTTGACACGGCATTAGGAAATTCAGATGCGGCAGATTTCCCAGATTCTTTGGAGTATTTACACCTATTGAACGCATCTACTCCATTCAGACCATATGGGAAGAGATTTGAGGGCCTAGAGCGAGCTGAGAAATCAAAGGCACAACCAAAGACATCGATTAAGGAGCCACCCGTTCTAGAACTTGAAGCCACTACCAAGCCATCTTAGGCATGCCTACTTGGGAGAATCATCCACACTACAAGTTATTATCTCAGCTTCTCTCACAAAATCACAAGAAGCAAAGTTATTGAGAGTACTTCGAGAATTCAAAACTGTAATTGGATGGACGATAGCCGACATCAAGGGAATCAGTCCCTCCTTCTGTATGCATAAAATTCTACTAGAAGAGAATGCAAAGACGTTTGTGGAACAACAGCGCAAACTGAATCCCATTATGAAGGAGGTTGTCAAGAAAGAGATTATCAAATGGCTGGATGCAGGTATAATTTATCCAATATCAAACAGTTCATGGGTTAGTCCGGTTCAATGCGTGCCAAAGAAGGGAGGAATGATAGTCGTCAAAAACGAGAACAGTGAACTCATTCCGACAAGAACGGTAACGGGATGGCGAATATGCATGGATTACAGGAAATTAAACAAAGCCACCCGAAAGGATCATTTTTCGTTGCCGTTTATTGATCAGATGTTGGATCCACTGGCAGGACATCAGTTCTACTGTTTGTTGGATGGATATTCGGGCTACAACCAGATTGTCATAGCACCCGAGGATCAAGAAAAGACTACTTTCACTTGCCCCTATGGAACATTGGCATTTCGTCGGATGTATTTTGGGTTATGTAATGCACCAACAACGTTTCAATGATGCATGATGGCCATATTCTCAGACGTGGTGGAGCAAAATGTCGAGGTATTTATGGACGACTTCTCGGTGTTTGGAGATGGCTTTGATCTGTGTTTGGCGAATCTTACATTCGTACTTCAGAGATGTGTGGACACTAACTTGATCCTTAACTGGGAAAAATATCACTTCATGGTACGAGAAGGGATCATCTTAGGCTATCGGGTTTCAACAGAAGGTTTAGAGGTGGATCGAGCAAAAATTTCAACAATTGAACATCTACCACCTCCGGCTTCTATAAAAGGGATTAGCAGTTTTCTAGGGCATATAGGATTTTATCGACGCTTTATCAAAGATTTCTCCAAGATAACTAAACCGTTGTGTGAATTACTCGAGAAGGATGTACCATTCAAGTTTGACGCTGACTGTCTGAAAGCTTTTGAAATATTAAAAAAAAATTGGTTACCGCTCTAGTCATAGTTGCACCAGATTGGACGCTACCATTTGAATTAATGTGTGATGTAAGTGATTACGTAGTGGGAGCTGTTTTGGGACAGATAAAGGATAAAGTCTTCCATGTAATTTACTATGCTAGCAAAACTCTGAATGATGCACAGGTAAATTACACAACAACTGAAAATGAGCTTCTAGCCGTGGTGTTTGCATTCGACAAATTCAGAGCTTATTTGATTGGAACAAAGGTAGTAGTCTTCACAGATCACTCGACAATAAAATACCTCATCTCGAAGAAAGATGCCAAACCAAGACTGATCCGTTGGGTCCAACTACTTCAAGAATTCGATCTCGAGATTCAGGACAGAAAAGGGACAGAAAATCAAGTAGTCGATCACTTGTCAAGGTTGGAGAATCAACAACAACAGGAAATTGAGAAAATAATGATCAATGAAGCTTTTTCAGATGAACAACTATTACGGTGGCTACAGAAACCCTTGGTACGCAGATTTCGTAAATTTCATCGTCAGCGGGGTTGTGCCATTAGATTTTAATTTTCAGCAAAAGAAACGGTTCTTATTTGAGGTGAAGTAGTATATGTGGGACGATCCCTTCTTGTTCAAATAGTGTGCTGATCAGATGATATGGAGATGTGTGACCTAATCCAAAATAGAGGGAATATTGCAACATTGTCACTCTTCGTTGTATGGAGGTCACTACGGAGGAGATCAGACAGCGACAAAGGTTCTATATTTCTTTTAAAATCCATTGGTTCACAAAAATTTGAACCAATATTATCTTTTTAAACATGTACACTTTAGCACGATTTTAATATATTTCTAAATCTAGCATAGCTAGAAGACTTGGTGTTGAGTAGGTTGAAAACCTATGATTTAATCTCGTTGTGCTTGTTATATTGTAAGTTTTTAAGTATTGTTCGTATTATTTCAGGTGTTTATGTTTATTTTGCAGGTACGAGGATTAGAGCTGGACTTGAGAGGAAAAAGATGAAAAAAGGGGGCAAGATCTGGCAGCCAAGCGCGGACCGCGCGAGTTTTACAAAGGAGGAAGCGCGGAGCGCGTGTGTAGAGGATGAAGATGCTGGATCCCAAGCGCGCACCGCGCTATCACAATACTGAAGGAAGCGCGGAGCGCACGAACTCGAAGACCAGTCCCTGCCATCCAAGCGCAGAGCGCGCAACAGGAAGAAGAGGTCACGCGCGGACCGCGCGTGTCGGATGGGAAAGTCAAGATTCTGTTACTTAATATGCCGAAGTTGATGGAGAATAGGATTTTGGAGTTTGCTAATTGTATTAGGGTTTGCTTAGACTATAAATATTAGTTATTCTCTTGATACTAGACAACTTTTACCTAGCAATTCTTGGAGGCTATTCTCTTGGGGGGATATTGGGATTTTCATTGAAGGATTTCTGGAGATAGACGTTGGATTGAAGATTGAAGAACTTCAACAAAGTTTTTTTTCCTTCTTCCTCTTAAATTAATATTTATATCATGATGTCTGTTAATTATTATCTTTGTGTTTCTGAGTTGCTGATGAACTAAATCTCTATTAGAGATACAATGGAACCTTTTATGAAGATTTAATTCAATTATTATTATTTTCACTTGATTATCTCTCTGAATTGATTATTATTATTCTGTGCTTAATTAAAAAATTGTTTGGCTAGCAATTAGCCTTATATCTTTGATTGAATTGAAAAAGGATTTCTTAGATTAGAACTGAATATAACAACACATGAATTTGTTAGTTCTTAATTGAAATAACATAACAGTGTATAAGACGAAAGTATTTATATACCATGTGCAACTGTTATACAGGTGTGAACTTAATGAATCTATTTTGAGTATTTTACACGAAAGTAGTAAAATAGTTAAAATAGATATTTTTGCTATCATCGAAAGGTGTTAGTGAATTGTGAAGTAAACCTAATTGTCAATTTGGTTAAGTAAATTAAGTGGAAATAAAGTAGGAGAATTATTGTGGATTAATTGGGAAAATTTTATTCCTATGCTTAAATCATCTGGTATTCATTAATTGTCGGTTAATTAACTTTTAATCACTTTAATTTAATTAATTCTCACAAATTAATTGGAGTGACTGTTTACATAAGATAAATTGGTAGGAATTAGATAATTGAAATAGTTGTTAAATAATTGTCCCCTGTGGGTTCGACACTCTTCTGACTATTATATTACTTGATTGACCGTGTGCACTTGCGCGTAATTATTACTGTGTAAATCGGACAACACTTGAAATTTTCTATTTTCTTTATCTTCCTTCATTGTCATACTTGCGACAATTCTAACTGCCTCTAGCACCTTCAATATTACTTATACTGAAAATAACTTATTTTCAGCCTAACCATTCCTATACCATAGTATAGTTCATCAACTTACCACACTTTATGTGTTTAGGAACTTTTCACAACCATATGTGTTTAAGAACTTATCTTCGTAATATGTAATCCAAGAACAAATTAAGGACTTTCCATACGCTTAGAGGCACAGAAACATAGCATATAACTATGAGTCACAAACTTTTCATAAGTATGAGTTTCAAGAACTCGCACATATCTTAATACATTCTACTATCTAATATACACATGCAGAAAGATTCACCTTCTCGTTATATACATATTGATAGCACGACTTTACTATTCCAACGACTATCAACGTAATAGACTGAGTGGTTGTTACACCAAGCATAAACTCCTACCCATAACAAAAGTTTGTACAACTCAACTATCACATAAGTACATCAATTGAAATCTTACAACATTCTAACTTTCTCTTTACCTAATACGAATTTTCTTTAATTAGTATTTTATCCTATACAACTCTTCTGAGTTTTTCTTCTCATATTACTTCATAGTACCATTCATTTAAAGCGTTTAGTTATAAATCATTCATCGTTTAACAGAAAATCTGTTATTCACGATTTAATGAGATCACGTAGTGATCTTCTTTCTTAATCGTTTAACTCAACAAGTTTCTTACGCTTCTCTCTCAGATTATATCCTTAGGTACTCATACCTAAGGTTTATAACCTATCAGCTTTGATACCAACCTATGACGCCCCGAAATCCGGTCTATCTTCACACCCAAATTCCGTACATACCGAGTACATCTCATTCTAAACATACATTATTATATAACTAAATATAACAACATACATCCATAAATCTCAGATTCTATTACCTTAAAACCTCGTTCATTACAAAAATGGTAATTACATTATTCATTACATCTTACAAGAGTGACTTTCATCCGTCACAAAAGATACATACAGTTCATTAAAATACTCAACAGTTTAATTAGTTATTCTTCATTACAAGTTTTTACTTGATCTTCACACTTGTTCATATAATGAACAACACTTCAGCAGGACACCGGTCCGCTTGATCTTTACGGGATCCTTAAGTTCATTCTATCATCGTTCGCTGAAAATATTTTTATTTAAAGCAAGAGTGAGCATTCAATTGCTCAACAAGTTAAAGCATTTGTATAACAACTACATCAAGAATCAAAGACTCTTTTAAAACTTCAATAACCGAACAAAGGTTGTGAAGCATTTTGAATAATAGTAAAAACTCTGATTCCTATCATTTTTAAAACAATAACCACATTTACTTTCACATACCTTACATTCAATCTGGCTAGAATAATTAGCACAGACTTAATTCTAACAGTTCATCAATAGAACCACACCACATTAAACCGTTCAATAGCAGAACAATTTATTTAACAGAAACACATAAGTGTTTAAAGTTCGGCACAAGGCCTCATATATAAACACATCACACAAATATCACACATTTGAACATAGGTAAAACTTCTCAAGTCCAACATCTGAGAAAGTTTAAGAAACTAACATTCATATTAAATATGAACAAAAATAAAAAACTTGCCTTAAGTACAGCTACATCTTATAGTTTACACTGATCTGTTTATCGAAATCCCTATATAGCACATAAGGCATAACATATACACTAATTAGTCATATATTTGACTTACGCATTGGTTTAAACTTAACTTAACTCCTATGGTCCGCGTTCTTGTAATCTAAGTTTACACGACCAACTTTACTTTCATTCCTTCGGTATTCTGACATACGAAGATGGCATAAACCTTATAATTATCTTTTACAATAGATTTACATTCTCATCTTCTCCTTATAACATTTCTAGGACTTAACTCATCTTATACATCTTTATATGTGAAAAAGATCACCTTTTCATCATACGTATCAACAAATCTACACCTAGCACACATCGAGTCTCTAACAGTGTTCAATATATTACGCTGGGTGGTTTTTCACAAACAACCAAGAAATTAGTTTTTCGTCTCGTCTACACTATCTTTCACAGCGAGTTAGATCGGTTGCTTATCTATATTAACCTTTGCTCTCTAAAGGAATTGT